>VZRS01008352.1:0-50421 GCA_013398055.1 Ifrita kowaldi
AGACTTCATGAACAGCTGCACAGCTTATGGTATGAGATAATGATGTATATGAATGAACATGAATTTAATATTAAGCTGATATAACTTGACTTCCTGATGTTCAACACAGTATTTTTAGTCTCAGAAATACCTCTGCTTAGTTACTGGAGCAGCTTCAGTTCAGAGTGAAGCAGAACAATTTTAGCAGCATTATGCTGTGGAACTTCTAGCTTTGGTCTGAAGTTACAAGTTTAAACTGTAACACTGAGAAGCCCCTAGCACTGCAATACTCAACTTATCAGTTCTCTGGTATTTTCAAATGTTCATCAAGGCTACCCGTGTTCAGTGGGAGCAGCATGCCTCCATAAAACATACAGACATTTCTTTTTTATCAAAAACCCCACTTACATAACAGAACAAAAACTCCACCATCCCCAACTTGCGAAGATTATTCTGTTACACAGCCAGCCAAGCACTGATCCAAACCTTTACAGAGCAGGAAGGAGAGCAGTAATGTTCTTGTCAGAGGCCTCAAAATAAGAACCAAGTTACCCTCCTGATCTAGAAGGGCGGCAGTTGTGAACTGGAACAACTGAGGCTCAACCCACTGCTGCATTTACTGCATATCTGAACCACGGCTAGGAATGATTACAAAGGCAGCGTTATCTCCCCGCTGAAATAAGGAAATAAATAAATCAGGAAGGCAGCACTTCTGCAACAGACATCATTAGGATCTGCTGGCTTCCCTAACTGAGGCATTATCTCAGCTGATGGCTTCCCTGTGCTGGCTCCAGGCTCCCAGCCGGGGCGCTGCTCCCCGAAGTTGCAGGAGCTGCCCAGCCCTTGCCCAGCCTGCCCAAGGCACAGCAGGGCCAGCAGGACACTTCAGGGCAGCTCTGCCGCAGCAGCGCACAGAAACCTCTCCCCAGCCACCTCCCCTCTGGAGTTCCCTCCTCCAACCCCCTCAGGCTGTGTCTTGCACTGAGCACCACAAGTGTGTTCAGTGCACGTGATGGGGATGTTGACAAGAGGAAAACAAGACATGAAAGTATTAATGACACATTTTAATAACATTAAGTACCACTCCAGTGTTCTCTTCCTACAGGGGACTCCCTTTAGCCAAGACTTACACAGAATACATTCTCATTTATTTTTTACTCCTGCAGACTGTTTTTTTTTCCTACCTGAATTTGTCTACTATCCATTTAAAAATTACAATTTCCTCCTCCAAGAATTATACTCAAATCCAGGTATTGCATTTTCTAGGAGTTGCACCTCTTGCAAGGTGCTACTCACATCTCAGAGTGTGCAGCCCTCCTGCTACCAGATCCTGAAGTGCCTTTCTTCCCTAAAAACTTTGTTCAAGGGGCTGGGAGCTGTTGAGAAGCCAGCTACCTCCCCCTAAATAATGTCAAACTACCCAGAATTTCTATCCCTGAACTTCCACTCAGGCTCTGCTGCTGTTACAAATCTTACTCTCCCTGAGAAGCAAACCTGGCTGCTTTCAAAAGCCCTTTTCCATCTCCTGCCTCAGCCAGGTGATCCCTGAGCCCTCATTTCCTCCATCAGCAGAAGCAGCTGCAGCAGGCAGAGGTGAGTCTGAACAGCCAATTGCCCTGTGGTTCCATGCAGCTGCATAAAAAATGCTTTTCCTGTTAAAAAATGCTACAGTTCTACTTCTAGGCAATATCCAAGGGGGCAATGCAGGATCTAACACTGACAGGAACTGTAACTGAAATACTGTATCTGAATCCCCTATGAGGAGAGGATTCCTCACACATCCTTATCCATTAATTACAGCTCTAACTAGTGCTTTTAGCAACTCCTGCTGCATTGCTCCTTCACGTTCCAGGGAGGCCTTTGGGAGTCAGAAATCCACAGCTGGAAGGGGATGCTGGGGCACTTACTCCTTTCACTAGCTCATATGAACTGTATGGAAGAAAAAAATTAAAATAAATGCAGTTTGACACTTTCTCCAGTTTTTCACTTTCCCATGCCATGGGATTTATGTTCCTGTCACAGGGGGATGTTTTAGAGCAGTCCCAGCAGTGTGCTCCCACTACCCGTTACACTGTCCAAGAACTGAAGCAATATACTGAGCACAGGGCATTTTTCCATGCTCGGATGTGACTTTTTAAAAAACTTGATACTATCATCAAAGAATAAAGCAAGCTTCTGGCTCCACCATAACCCAAGCTCCACTTCCAAAAGCAGTAACTTTTGGAAAAGCAATGAAATAAATTTCGCTCGCCCCAGAAGAGCCTTGTACCTACCCCTTATTACCAACCACAGCAGCAGCAGCTCACGAACACAGAGCTGTACAGCATCACCCAGAGCCCCAGCAAGGCTGATCTTGCATGTCCCACACCAATGTAACGCCTCTCTTTTACTGACAACCCTTCCCCCAGCTGACAGAACGATAATCTAGAATAACCTAATTCTTAATCAACAAAAGTACTGAAGAAAGTAAAAAGAGGTTCTCATTGTGCTGAAAAAAATGATAATAACGAGTTATTAAGTACAAATATTTTTTACTAGGATAGATGTGACTGGATCTAAAGGAATATTTCACTTGGAATAAATTTTTCTTTTAAGGGAAGTAGGCTAAAATTCATGCATGCCTAGAGAAAGAGAACAAAACCCCACAACTGAACATCCACATATGGAAAGTTTTTGAAATTATATCCCTGACAGAGCTGTGAAAGGGAACAAGTCCTAAATGTAGCCAATCTTGTGTTTCTGTTAAACAATGGTTGAACACACCTTTGTGCTTCCTGGTAACAACACTTCTTTTCATTTTAGGGTCAGATTAATATATACCTACTCAATATAAAATTGGCATTATTCTTAAAAGTAGCAGTATGGGAGTCAAAGAATCATTTTTATCCACCTGGTTTTAATTTCTCAAGTCCAAAATATCTCATGAACCTTTAACATTAGAGAGGTAATTCTGAATCCATACCCCAGCTCAACATATTCCAGAGGAAGAATCTGGATAAATTCCTCAGCTGACACATGTACAATGAACACAGGAAGCTTCATGGATTTACAACAAAGGAGAGTTTGATCCAGAGACAGTTACGTGACCTGCCCACAGAAATAAATTCAGTCATCAGTGAACATGACACAGGTCTCAATGTCTTTAAGGTCCCTTTCAACCCAAACCATTCCATGATTCCATGATTAAGAATATACAGAGTTTTGATGCTCACATTTAAGGCAACTACATTTAAGCACTAATGTGCACTGGAATACAGTTGGGGAAGACAAAGGCACTGACTGCAGGGCATTCTATCACAGAAATCATGGAATTCTCTGAGCTGGAAGGGACCTGCAATGATCATCAAGTCCAACTCTTACATGAATGGCCCATACAGGGACTGAGCCTGCAATTGTGGCATTTTTAGCATCATGCTCTAAACCACTGAGCTCATCTCAGTCTAGCTACTGTCTATCACTAGTTTTGCAAGATTTAGACTTAAGAAAGTATTTCTGCCCATAAAGACACTACGGTGAGCATGAGGGAGGGAGAAGCACTGCTGCCTCAGGACCAGAGAAAACAACTCCAAGGACAAATGTGAGTGAACTGATCATGCATACTTCAGGGCTATACCAGGAGAGATGTTTTAGCTATTCCATCATTACATTCCTGGGGCAGGTTTTCAAGAGACATGATGGAACATGAAATTTACTTTCATTTACAATTGTGTAGAGTAATTTCCATAAAAGCAACTGCACGATGTTGACCTGATGAAGCAGGGGATCATAATTAACCACAGAGTATCTTCCAATCCCCTGTTCTTGTTTTCTTTCATGATATGCCAGACAACGTAAGGATGAGAGAAGTCACGAAAAAGCTAAGAATATATGGGGATCCTCATATCCACCAGACTCCACTTATTGTTCAGAATATCATACAAACAACATCCCTCATTCCAATCCTGCATCAGTAGCAAGATCATGCAGTTTTGCAACCTCAGACCATGTGAGATTTTGAGCTACAGACCTGACAGCAGTAACCTTTCAGCTGATTTGCAACTGCAAAGAATGAGCAATGTCAGTACAGACTGACCCCTGGGGTCCCCAATATTTGTTACAAGGCAGCACACCAAACATCTGCATGTGAAGATTTTTGAATCTTAGCGTCTCTGTGTGGAACTAGAACACAACTGGAAAGGAAGTGGTGAGATGTGAAACACTTTCTGGTGATGCAGAGTATTCAAGTTTCATTTGATGCTGTACCCTGTATAATTTAAATTGTTTGTTGATGCTGCACCTTAAAATTTTACAGCTGCAGATATTTATTCAGATAACTTCCATGATATTTCTGATAGAAACCAATACAGTTTTAAAGAAAAAGATATTTCGAAATTTATGCTGTTTAATGTAAAGATGAGCACATATATAATTTTTCTACTCAAAACTTTTTTGTGAAAAGGAATACTTCAATATAAATACCTAAAAAAGCAGCTTGTTCAACAGCATCTGGCTAGCATTTAGACAGATGTATGATGAATGATGTTTTGAGAATACCTGAAGATAGATGACTAGTTAAAACAACATCTGAAAAACAAATATTTATTAAAAATATAATAACTATGTGGGCTTTCAGTGTATACTGAATATTCACGGTCAGTCTTCATGAATATTTCTTGCTAAAGTTCTCTGCCCCTTCACAGTGGCATATTTATGACAATTTCCCAAACACAGAAACATTCTGCCACTGAAATTTGATGGCTTCACTTTTAAGTTATAAAGGTCTATAGACTGGTTTGAGTCTGAGATCTCAGACCAACGATCTCAGTTGGTCTGAGAGGCATCTCTAACACAATGGTGTTGCTCTCAGGAACACTTTTACATTTCTTTTAGATTAGAAAAACATTTGCAGGGACCAGTTTCGGTTTTAGCCTTTGCTAAAACCCCTGGATCTGCTATTACAATTGGTCTGCACAGGTAACCCTTGCTTTGCAACAAAGAATGCTGTGTACTGAAGGAAAAACTGTTCAGCTTGGACACAGCAAAACTGCTGCATAACAATGATCCCACAAAACACCCCGGAGGGTTTGGTCCTCCCTTCACACCCAGCTCTTCAGATCAGGGACCTACTTTTCAGAACGAACTGATACCGTGATTTCCATGGCAGTCATTAGGAACACTCTGCACTTCCAAACATCAGACACCCCTCTGCACTCTGAACAGCATTCCAAGAAAGCTGCCTTAATCCAAACCCATGGAAACCTGCTGCAGCTGCTGCTCAATACTGAAGAAGCCTGAAGGCACAAGGGGCTTTCTAACTGTGGAGTGGTGCCAGGGCTGCTTCAGCTCTGGCCGGGAGCTGCGTTCGCTGCACCCCTTGTCCTAGAAAATCAAGTATTCCCTGTCCAAGGGGAGCTTTCTTACCTGGCCAGTGCTGGGTTTCTCTGGAGATGAGAACAGAACAGCAATACCAACTTCTCTTCCTAAACCTGGGTCACTGAGAATTGAAGACAAGACAAAAACCATCAAGATATCACTTAAGGAGAGAAACCCTGGAGGAAGGTTGGCTTTGCCTTCCTAGCCTTGTGTAGCTGTCAAGCTGCTGCAGGGCAAGATTTTGCATATAAATCAATGCCACAGGGTGATTTTCCCAGAATAATTATGGCTTGTATCCAAATCTCATCTACCTCCTCCCCAAAGAGACAAGAACAAAAGACAGTATCTGGACACGGGGGGGGGGGAATAAAAAGATACCAAATTCAGGATTTAAGTAAATGAAGATATGCTGATAATAGGATTTGCAGAGTAAATTAACCTGCACAACACCAGAACTATACTGCCACCAGTAGCTGCTGACAGCACCTCAGGGGAATCCCCTGGGAATGCAGTCACTGTTGTTTGCTTCAGGTAATGCTTTGTGCAGTTAGAATTTGCCAGTTGCTCTGAGCTACTGGGTGTAAAGAGATCACTTCTCTGTCCTAATTTGATGATATGAATTTCTAAAGGAGGAAAATTAGTTTTCACACTTTGCCATTATTTTATTGCCAATTTTCCTAATGAATTACAAAGACCAAGAACTATGCTGAAAGCAAATTCTCACACAGTAAGGGTGAAGAAAAAAAAAAGCTGAGTAAAATGTGATTTTCCTCATCACTGGCTCTTTTATATCCCAATAATCCATTTTTGGGACAGATTCTAATCTCAGGCGCAGTGTGGGCATCCCAGCATACCTAGGAAAAATCTGTTACTGTGCATCATGCGTGATATTAGAATCTGGCCCCTCCACTGTAGATAGAACATTTGCATAAAGTTCTTATGACTTTTTATAATAGCCATATTTTCTAATATTTGCAACTGTGCACATTTTAGACTGGACTGCCTTTCATTCCACAGATGGCAATTATGAAAAGCCCTCACATATGGCAACTACAAAAATAAATTTGTCTGAGACTACAAATGTACAAATTCCCACAGAGCCCAGCCCTCTGACCATGGTCCCTTTTCTGAGAACTTGGGCCGGCCTTAGGCCCTGCTCCCTTACTGAGAGCAACCAGCAACATCAGAAGGTCACTCAGACCCAAGAGCCACCAATCACTGTGATTTTACCCTGATTTACTTCTCCAGCTTGAGAGTGAATGAACTTTCTGACTGTGTCCAGGAAACCCTGTAGGCATATATTTAACTTTATACACAGAATTAGCCCCAGGGAGATCAGCCACATCTCTAATTACTTGGACAGATTACCAACATTTTGTTCAGATTTTTCTTTTCTCCCCACCACCAACCAAGTCCGTATTTGAGTTCAGGAGGGACAACAGGGGCTGCAGGCAGTGGCCTTTCTGAGAAGCTTTCACTGCTGTTCCAGGAATGCTGAGGAGGGGGCCAAGTTTTGCCCTGTCCCTGGGCTGCCACGGGGGGCCCTGGCAGGAAGGGGCTGGTAGGCAAACACACACTGAGTATCTCAGCATGCTGGATGCTCTTCACCAGTGGAGCTCCTTAAACGTCTACAATTTTCAGTAGCATAGCTAATTTTTCTTCAGAAAGACAATCTATTGTTTGCCAGTTTATTCTCTTAAAACATTCCAGTCAACTCCACTGCAGCCTGAAACACCAATTTCTTTGTTTTCCAAGGGCTGTTCAATTTAACTTCTAAGTACATGATATTTTTTTATTAAACCTAGATAGAAAGCACTCATTCCCTCTTACTTTTTTTGAAATTACCTGTAATTCCTTAGTCACAGCCCCCCAGTCTAACATCAACTTGTTCACAGCTACAGAGGCTCTAGAAATACAGCATGGCCTTCCTTTCCTTCCATGCATCTGAGATCAATGCAACTTTCTACATGATTTAATGGCCATATAGTCTGGAAATGCTAAGTGCTAGATAAATGTATATTATTATTGTGCTTCACTGAGATGTTCACAGCACTTTCATTTTCATTTTTCACCTGTCATTGACTAAACTGTCATCCAATACTGGCCTTAAGATTTACACTTATGTTTGCATAAAAGTTTTTAGAGCTTCAGATCAAGCTTCACAACATCTCTGATTTTTAGTAGGAATCCAGCTCCAGGTTTTGTGGAGGTTGCTGGTTTTTTAGTAATACAGTAATAACTTCCCTTTTTTCATTTGCTGCATTTTCCTCCCAAGTTTCTCTGAGAGGCAAAATACAAATTACTCTTACAAGAGCATTAATATTCTGGTGTGTTTTCCTGACTTATCTTTCAAGTCTGTTGTCTAACTACATACTATTTATTTGACAAAAATATAGAGGGAAAAGGCTGAGTCCCAAACATGTACCAGTGTAAATCTGCACCACTTCCTTGGAAGCAGTGACATTCTGCTGATCTCAACTACATCTACAGCAGGTGATGATTTGGCCTGAACACGTTAACCCTTGTGCCTGCCTTCAGCACGCACATACACAAAAAGGATAGAAGCTGAAGTCTTCTCTAGTTTATCAGCAGATACTTGAACCCCCCAAATGACCACTAGCAAACTGCAAGCATCCTTAATGTTTCTGGGTCCAGTAACTCCTGACTTGAGGAATGCCTCGTTTGCTTTCACCCCGCCACTGCAACAGGCTCTCAATGCCGAGCTTTTGGACTGTACTGTTTGTGTCCTATTAACTCAACATCCCTCTGCACCTTCAGGTCACCTCTAGCCCTGCTCGAGGCTGTAAGCTCCTTTCCAATCTCTGTTCTCATCAAGGACAGTACGAGCCTTCAAATCCCAAACAAAACTGACTTGTCTCAGTAACATCAGGACATAATGTTTGGTCTCATGTACATCCATTGAAATCCCAATGACTCCAGTAAGGCACACAGGATGCAAATCAACCCACAGGGCAGCTCACTGTCAAGTTTTTTGTTACATGCCAATGAAACTGGCTTTTCCCCATTAACTAAACTCTGCAACTCTCCTTCTGATAGTACTTATCTTTTCTTGAAGAAAAGCCTTCAGATGTTCAGTTCCCTCTAGCTCCTCAGCATTTTTCCTCTGAAAATAAAGCTTTTGTTCGTAACAACGATACTGCAAATCACTGTTTCCCAGCACCCTTCTCAACTCCTTTCCCCTTATCTCTCCAATAATTTTCATGCTATTGAAAGCTAACAGCTTTGTTTGCCATCCTGCCTTCTCGTGCTATTACACATCAGAGCCTTCTCAACAGCTGCTTTGACACACTGTACATCTAAGCCACTTTGCTCATTAAAGAAACAATAATTAAGAGCAGTTTGTTTGTTTTCAAGTAAACAAAAAACTCAACACTAAAAATTCAAGAGAGACTCATCTGGCTCTATCCACCCATCTCACCTGGCTTCCTCAAAACAAAATAATCCACATACAGCAGGTGTTCCAAAAGGATAGGTCTCTCCTATAAACCAGACCCAAACATAACCTTGCAATGGCTGTGCTTTAAGGACTGCAGGAGTTAACCAGGAGAAAGAGCTCAGTCAGAATGGCATTCCGTATCTCCCTGAGGTTTCCCATGCATCCAGGCAGCAGTTCCCAGCTCATGTACACCGGGGACAATTTAAATCAGGAGCCTTTGCAGACACGTCTATGCACGGTGGCAGCAGCATTTTACAGCATTCCTCTGAACAATGTTTAAATCAGACTGTGAGCACTCTCAGGGAGGGACCGTATTTCACTCTGGTCCTAAGTGACGGGTAAGGAACAACGGAGTTTTGATTCTACCTAGACTGGGTGTGTAGTGCCAGTAACATTGATAAATGTTGTTCTAACGCTCTGCTTTAAACAACTGTCTTGTGAAAGAGTAAAGATCTCCTGTCTAGACGGAAACTCTAATTTCTCTGTCTGGGCAGGAAACCGAATTATACAGCAGTGAAGATTACAAAATAGAAATGAGGGAGAAAGGAAAAAACAAAGAGGGCTAGCAAATTTACTAATTTACTTTTTCCCAAGACTAGGGAAAAATAAAAATCTTTCTAAACACATTCACAGCATCAAGCATAGAAAAATCAGATCCTGTTGTAACCACAAGGCAGCATCAATGTTTGTGTTTATCACTATCTGCATGTGTGAACCAAAATCTGACTGTTCCCTGGAGTATCCACCTTTCCTCTTGCGACCCCAAAAAAAGAAAGTTTCAGGACAAAGTCACTATATTCCCGCAAGCTGCAACTCCATGAGCCCACGTCCCTGAAACATTTTATTCATCTATTTGTAATTAGAAGTGAGCTCACATTTATAGTAGAGGAATTGAATGACTGGTAAGTGACAAAACCACATTTTTTGTCAAGTGACCTATTGCAGTTGTTCCAGCAATGCTGGGAGTGCTGTGTTTGCACAGCTTCCTCTGCACCTGACACCAGGCAAGAGGCTGTCCCAAGTCACTCACATCACGGGCTGTCCTATTTGGATTCCTCAGCAGATTCTTATGGCTGCAATACCTTTTGGGACTGTACAAAATAAACATTGCTGAAATGGTCCTGTCATTGTGCAGTTCTCAGCTGAAGCTGCCAGGACTGTGCACGGATATGGCACAATCCTTCCCTAAAGGATGTGGGCTGTGGGCTGTGTATATCACTTGCTGCTCATTTCATCTACCAGCGAAATGAGTAGAGTATTACAGAAGAGCACAGTTGAAACAAGGTCAGGAGGTCAGCTTTCTCCAGGATGCTGTAGTGAAATGGACTGTGAAAAGCTCCTGCTGTGTGTGAGAGCAGGAAGAAAGGATATTTTAACAGCCATGCTCAATACAAGGTAGAACCAGAATTTTAAATACAGGCCGATGATTACATTCCTCTATTGGAATTCAGTATAACTGCAACTTAACATGTACAGAAGAACAATTCCTAGAGCCTTTTTCCTGTCCTGTAAAGAGTGAATAGGTTGCCAAAATGTCTCCCTCCAGAAGTGAAGATGAAGGTGTACATAAAAATGCAGCACCCTCGGAACTGTGAAGGGCTGAGCAGTTCGCAGGGTGAAGGTGGCAGCAGTTCAAGTCCCAGCATCTCCACGTCTCCATTTTGTGTTGTGTGATCCTCTCTTAGTGGAATTTTATTCTGGAGTAGGTATCAGACACCTTTTGTTAGTGCAGCCCTACCCTGCATCAGCATTTCCGTATGAACAGGGAACTTGCCGTCTCTCCTGTGCCTCCATTAACACACAACTGTGTCATTTTCTTTTCCCCGAACATTTCCATGTCTGTGGAAAAGCCACACCAGCAAAGAGTAAATATACAGTACTGAGGGCAGCTGGGATGTGGGAGACAAGGACTAAGGATACCTTTCTGACTAATTAAGATGATAGATTTTGATCCTCTGCTGTTTTTTTGAGGATGCTCTCACGCTGGCTAGCTCCTCTGTCCTTAAGAAGCACAGGGAAACATCATCCACGTCCAACTCTGGTATTACCCTTTAATTCCATGTCAGAAGCTTTGTCTACTGCAAACTCTTGAAGAAGAAATACTTGGCCCTAAACAGAAAGTTCCAACAGGTTGGACGGTATTTTTTGTGCTAACAGTAGATTTGGAAAAATTCCCAAACTAGGCCCCTTGCCTATCAACTAAGCTCTTATTTTATTTGAGTGAAGGTATTTTTGTACACAGTGCAACAGAGTTCTTCACAGTCCAAGACAGATCAGTGTCTAATAGTTCCGGTCTGATAAGCAGCAATATGTGGCCAATAGATTAGTCATTTGTCCTTTAGAAGGTCTGCTACAAAATTGGAATGTTTGTTTCCTCTTTGGGTGGGAGGGGCAGATAGCAGACTTCCAGACAAACAGGAAACATTTGCTCGAAACTCAGGTCTTTGTCCTCTCCTCATTAGAGTGCGCTCTCTCCTGGCTTTTCCAAGACTCCTCTGGCTGGCTGTGCTGGCAGGAGTTCAGCTACAGTAGCACAACACTAAGACAGAAATGGTGGTATCAATACAGGGAGGGGTGCTTCAAAAGCACTTCCATGACATCTCCATCTGTGTAGGACACCTGCAGGATGATTAGGATGAGTTGGAGTCCTGGACTCCAGCTGGACTCTTTGAGGCTATTGGATGTCCAAACAGGAAGATCAGTACAAACAGAAAATCCACTCAACACCTCAATAGCCACACTTGCCTACACCACCTGGTCACGGTAAAGCGTCTCTTTGTGAGCTCCAGCCTCAAATTCGACAGATTAATACTTGGGAATGAAGCCACAGTTGACTGAAGTAGTCCAATTAGTATGAGAAGCAGTAGCCCATCTGCTCACTAGCAGGGGCCATGGAAACACATCCCTCTGCATACCTCACTGCTCCCAGGGAAATCAACAGCTCTGTCCTGAGAGTCAGAGCGCTGCAACCTGCTGGAGTGCTTGGGAAAGGAAAGAGCACAACCAATGGCAGCAAGCTCACTGCAGCATCACCACAGAGCTAAAAGGTACTCCATGGAGAAGGATAATCTTTTCATTTCCATTCCTGGCAGAAACGTCTCTGCTAGAGCAGCACAGCTCCTAAAAGAGGCACAGGAGCTGGAGTGAGGGCAGGAGCTGTTCAGCCGCATGGTGCAGGCTGCCAAGTGCAGGTCATGCAGCTTTCCACAGCTCATCAGATTCAAGACAGAAGGGAGTACATTGCTCTAGACAGAGGGCCTTCCACGCCCTGGTCTCCAGGGGAACCTGAACTGTAACCAGGTTCACAGGCCACCAGGCTTTAGAGAAAGGCAGTGCAATAATCTTACACCTCCAAATGAGAAAGACAAATATGGCCCAAAGAGTCAGGCAGTTCAGAACGGCACTGCTGCTCTCGTCAGCCAAACACTCCAGTCATGTAAAAGGCTATAGCACAAATACAATTCTGATTTTAATCTGTATACAGTAGGAGAGTTTGGGTTTTTCAGCCACTGCTGTCATGTATCTATGTTTTACTGACAATGTAACTCTGTTGTCTTGGTCAGTCCAAAGGTCCTGCAGCTCAGCACACGATCTCTAACAACGATGGGTTAGGAGAAGAATATAAAACCACTGCCAGCCTAGTTCATCTTTCCTCTAGCAAACTCTTTAAACTACCTGAGCCAGATGTGGTGTCTTCGTATTTTACAGCCTCTTACAGGATTTCCTTTCATGAACCTGCCTTTATAATGCTGTATTTAATCCACCTGTATTTTTGGTATCCACAACACTTTCGAGCAGCAAGTCACACAATTTAATAATGGGTCTGGGGAAAAAGGACTATTTCTGTTTCAAAATCCACTTCCCAGTATTATCCCCACTACAAAAAACATTTACTAATCCTTCCCTTCTCACTGTCTATTTTCTACGTATTATTTTACAGGCTCTGTATTTCGTACCACTTCAGTTTTCTCTCCTTCAAGATGAAGACTTGTATACTTTGTCATTCCTTGTATGGAACTGCTTCAAAGATGCAGTAAGCCTTGTTGGGCTCCTCATCTATCTTTCTGAGAGGGGAGAGGTGGCAGAACTATATCTGAGATGTGGACACTGAGCACCAGAGTGACACAGTCACACAATTATCCAAAACTCCCTGGAATAACCACCACTTCAGTGCCCTTCGTGTTACATGTACAGATCAGGACAGCCTTCTTTAACATACAGTAATTTGAATTATCAACACTGAGCTTCATTTATCATTTCATTCCTTAATCACCTGTTATTTCGAGATCCCAATATACCTCTCCACAGCCACTTTCATTTTTATTACCACAAATAATGTCATAAATTAAGCAAATACCTCCTCATTCCTGATACACTTGCCTGAGACCATTTCTGAGTAGGTGATGAGATCTCCCTGGGACATGCGAGTGATCTCCATCCCCGGTGAAAATTAACTAGTTATTCCTTCTTTTTTGTTGTTTTATATCTTTTACCAGACTTCAAGTCATGTTTTCTTTGTATCCTTTGACGTTTCTGTTCTTGTAAAAGCACTCATCAAGAGACCTCATTTAAACTTTGTGGCAGTCCACACACAGTTCCATACCTTAAGGCATTTTCCAACATTTTGTGCATTTAGGCACCACATTTTCTCTTAGATAATCACACATTAGACTTATGTATAAGCTACAGGTTGAATACACTGACTGTGAACATACTTTAAAGAAGGGAAGAAGTACTAAGCCTAATTTTCATCAATTACAACACTGTAATATGATACATCTACACAAGGTAGACAGAAAAAGAAATAGGCTACTTAACTGGTCACCTCAGACAAAATACAGCTATTTCTATCGAAAAATAAGTTGTAGTGCACTTTAATAATGTCAGGGGGTGCATACTTATTTTCAAAGAGGAGCATGACTAGGCTTCCTTGGTGTGACATATATTTACCTATAGTGTCAATGAAGACCTGATGGGATTCCAGAACAGAAAATAATTTACTTCCTTGAATGCTCACAGCAAAACCCTCCCCCGAGTAAGGTCAGTTTTCCTTCATTTTTTTTCTTTCCCTTGCAACAAATACCCTTTAAAACCCCCAACAACAGGAGAGACAACACAGAAATCAAATGGCAGCCATAGCTTCTGGGAGCTCTTGAAGCAGTACCTTTTTTCAAGAAAAAGGACAATTACACAACAATACAGAAAAATGTGAGAGAGAAACACCCTCAAACTCTCTGGAAAAACAAAGTACTTTCCACTTAAAAAGCAAGGGGGACAAAACAGGCACAGCCTCAAGAGAAAGGGAGAAACCTGAAAAAGCAAAATATGTAAGATCTGGCAGTCTGCCAAGGAGTCATGAGTGGACAGTAAGACAAGACAGAAATACCATCTAAAACATTCCCATGGCCAGGGTGAGCCGGGTTCTAGACACAGATAAGAGAACTGGAGCATTAACTCTGGCAACACTTCCCTGCTTTGTCATGCCAACAGTATAATGGAAAAGGAAACACTGGTGGGTGGAACTGCATGTGACTTGCCATGAGAGATGAATGGTATTACTTACAGGATCTTCAACGGCTTCTCAGCAGCTCTGCTTTGTAGACAGCCAGAGTTTCACTGTGAACCACTCAGAACTGTAGTGTGCAGATGGGAGTGGCTCTCACAGCTCTGCTTTGCTTTACTCTGTGCTCAGACACTGCTGTGCAGTGGCACAATGTGTATCCAGGGCCCTGCAAACAAACCAGTGCAATTCCCATGCAGTAACATCCACCTTCAGCTTTAGTTGTGTGAATGCTACATCCCACTCTGCCCAGCAATCCCCACAGGCAGGCAGATTTTACTGAGCTGGGCTCTCAGTGGAGGCACAGTCAGGGCCCAGTTAAATGTTGTAGGTCCTTATTCTGCTATCCTGAGTGGTGTCCTCGAGTGTCCCTTGGAATTACAGGACAGCACTTTCCCTGGATAAAAACTGCAGTCACTTTGACACTTGCTGCCAAGGTTGTAAAAAGCAGCAAGCAATTGCTACTAGAATGCCCAGATCCTGAGAAGTGTGTGGAGTAACAGTGCTGCTTAAAGCCATTGACTGTGTGCAACTTCCCTGGTATTATCCAAGATTACCAAGTGAGTTGGCAGATCCCAGCATATTTTTGATATTAAAGCGATGGGAAACTACTTAAATGCCGATGCATTCATTACGAAAACATCTTTTTGGCATTTGCTTCCAATTAACGCTTGTGCCTTAGCACAGCCAGTTTTCCTCATTATATTCAAACATTATGGCTGTGTGAACGACCAAACATGATTATGGAAATGTTGGCTCCCATTCCCTGAAATGGGTATTTGTAAGGAGGCTTTCAATTGGAAATATTTGGAAATCTATCAGGAGTTTAAGCACACTTTAAAAGGCCATCTGTGTACAAGAGGCAATCACACTGACAGCATTCTCGTGCTGGGCACGGCAGCAGAGGTGCAGTTGGTGACACTGTGCTGCACTCAGAACATCTCCTTCAGCTGTGCTGTGCCACTGCCAGGCCTCGCTGTGCAGGCAGCAAAGGCATGGACAGCCAGGGACAATGACAAACTGAAAGCTAAACCAGGAGGCTGCATCACCATCAGCTGCACATCAAGAAGGGAGTAATTTGCTTCCAGAAGCCAAAAGGCTAAATACAAGACCTGTTATTAAAGAGTGTTCACAGTACCAAAACCAAAGGCTTTCCTGGCACTGACACAACTGGAATCACAGCCGTGTCTATCATCCAAGTGGTTTGCTTTAGAAATGAATCCCCTAAATTTTCAAACGGTTGCACAGGACTCCACTTCACAAATCTGTTAAGGTAAATAAAGCATAAACCCTGCCTGTCTCCTCATCTAGTTGGACTTCATTGCTTTAAGCTGTCTGCTGGATTTGACTTTTAGTGTGAGGGAATTCTTCTCATTAAACGTGTGGGTTACGAACATTTCACTCTAAGAGACAAGGCTGGGTTCAAGCTTTCTAATACATTTTAGGCGGCATTTATCTCTGCTCACCAGCAGCATCCTTCCAACTGCAATCCCAGCTAACTGCCACAGGTCAGGCTGCCCACAGTGCCTGGGGGGTTTGGGAGCAGGGCTCACTGTGCCTCCAGCAGCTGTGCCACGCTCCAGCACGGGGCAGAGATGCTGCCACAACCATGCAGCATGGGAGCAGATTTGTCCTCCTGTGCCACAACAGGAGCACTTCCCCACGAGGCTGCTGACTGCAGGGGAACCTCTTGCTGCTCCAGCCACAGTAAACTAATACATGGAATTAAGCAGCAGTGGATAAACCTTGGGACCTGAGCATTTGGGTTTTTTTACGGGATTTGTGTTGTGCTCAACCTCTGATGGGAGGAATGTTGCCTGTAAGGTTGTGAACAACAACAGAAGAGAAACAAATAGGGAGAAAACAAACCTATTTTAAGTTTGCTGAGTGCTTTTTAAACATTATTTGTAACTATCTTCAAAGCCTGCCTATTTACAATACACAACAGCATTAGCTTGCAAAAGTAATACCTGAAATCTGGCTCTAAAAGGTTAGAAGATTTTTGACTATCAGACAATGAAAAATCCAACCACTCACGTTTTAAAGCTATTTTTGCAAAACTGAAAACTGCAACTATTTTTAACACTCATTTCAAACAGATCAAGTATTGCCATTTCCAAATGTGCAATTACTGCAGTCAAAACTAAAGCTAAAACCCAAGAAATATTCACAGGGCATGTTATGGGGTCTTGGTGCAGCTAGTTTGGTACACAATGGCTGACACTTTTCATTATTTCTCAATATCTTACATTCATAATTTAGTTTCAAACTATAATATCCATGAGAGCAGACATTTTTCTGAAATGCCTAAAGAAAAGCATAGAAATTTTAAATTCAAAACCACAAGAAGACAATCGGACCGATTTGTATATCCAACTGAACTGTAAGACTTCAAACACCTGAGGGAACAGAGGGGCTCCTTCCAGGCGTTCACCAAGCAGATATTAATCTAGGAACACATATACAGCTGTATGTGACTGTACGTGCTCTGGCCAGCTGCCTCATGCTTAACAAAAAAAAAGCAAACACAAAACTCCAGTGTGGTCTAAGACAGATGGGTAGAAACAAGCAAGAGACAACTGTATAAACAGAGAGGCCATGTCTGTAAGAGCTCATTAATGCCAAATTAGAGTGAGGAACATGAGAAGATCTGTACTTGTTCCAGCCAGCAACAAAAGTGAGGTTTTACCACCAAACAGTGTTTTGTGTGAATCCAACTGGTTTCTTTCCACTCACAAACTCCTACTGAACCAACCACCAGGCTGTTCTCAGGATATTTTTGGTTGACTGACTGTCAGAAATTATTTTTTAATGGGACAGTGACTGACTATGAGAGGCAGATGTTCAACCTTGGGTATTGAAATAGGTGTCCCTGTAAGCTGTTTCCTGACATACTTGTACGACCCACAGTCCACTTAGGCAAGCAGGAGGGCACCCAGGTGGCAAACCTCACCAGTGATGCCAGACTGAACCGTATTTTAATGAACTATGTTCTGCAGGATTTTGCTGTTTCTCATCAAGACCAAAGTTCTTCTTCTGAAAATAGAAAGGTGGTGCTTTCTGTCTGGTAGTGTAAACCTCCTGTTATGGACAATGATTTTGGGACTCTGGAATTAATCCCTCTTGCACGGTTTACACCCAGCAGAGTGACCCTCAATATAATACAAATACACCAAATGCAGGCAATAAGGACTATTCAGCACACCCAAGCACTGCTCTGTCACATCGGGTAGCTACACCCACAATCTCACGGCTGATGCAATCTGATGGGTTTAGTAAAGAAGCTGTTTAACACCACAACATACTTAAGAGAAGACACAGGAGAGCCACTTGCTGAGGTGCCCTTCTGTGTAAAAGGCACATTACCAGAGACACTATGAATGTCAAGAACACATCAAACACATCAGTGTGTGTGAAGAGGTCTGCCTGGGATGCTTCAGCCCCGATTCTGCCACAACAATTAGCGGTGCTCTGTGGAAAGCAAATCTAGCAGATAGATGCTTTCAGCCTGCAAAGCAACTGCTAGAAATAGGGGGAAGAAGTTTGCTGTCTTGGTCAGCCTGAGCTCCAACAAGGAAACAAGCAGCAGCCCACCAGCCAGCACTGACAGGATGAACTGAGACAGGCTGCCCATCCGACTGGGAAACTAAAAACTCCAAAGTGCGAAGAACATCCTGCACTGCTCAACAGATGCAGCAACAGCAGCTCCCCGGGGGCTGAGACTGGGAGCACAATGAAGACCCTGCCCAGCAGCCAACACTTCCAGGCCAGCAGCCCCTCCTGGCTAGAAGGAGGGTCCTGACCCGAGCTGGAAATGGTGTTCATGAGAAATCCTCCTCCCAAGAGGTAACTACACTCTCGGGTCAGGAACCTTAGTTACAAGTTGCAGCCTACAGTGCCGGGTAATTCACCTCCCAGGAACACAGGCAGCTTTGTGCAACGCTGCTGAAACAGAGAAGTGGAAGAATGCTGATGGGTGCAGAAAAGCTCACTGGAGAAGCCAAAAGAATTTGTATAAAAGATAAGGTGGATGCTAGAAATAACCAAATAGGAAGCAGCAAAGAAAAGCAACAGTTCTACGTAAAAGAAACAGCTCTACAGAGATTAAAAATAACTTATAGATGTTTTACTGCAGCCATCTAAGCAGTACAATGGGGAACCTGCCTGCCTGCCTTGCTGCCCTACACACTTTGAACTGACTAAATCAAATATAGGCATAATAAACACACAGGATGCCTAGTAGAAAGAAAGCAATCAGAGTCCCCAGAACACGAAAATCAAAGAATATCTCAAAGGTGGACTAAGCTGTACCAAGCAGTAAGTAGAACAGTATGTTAGAGAGTAGTTTAAAACTAATTGGCCAAGCCTTCTAGTCAGTTTAATAAGCTGCGATCCCATGAAACTGACATTCTGGGCAAGAAGAAGAAAAGTACTATTAGTGTCACTTTTCAACTCTGCAACAACACGGCGATGGCAGAGCTTCACTTATGCCCAGTGGAGAGTGGTCATGGACAGCCAGAGGGAGAACGATGCAAGCAGTGCCTGGACCAGGTTTTTCTTTTTAAGTAAGTAAAATTCTTAAAGGCAGCAGGAAGGGTGTTCAGGGACAACTTTGTTCACAAATAAATCTCACCTTCTAGAAACTTAAGAGAAGCCTGAAGAACCCAGTGTTGCTGAACAGCAAAGTAAGAGGTTCAATGTCCCGATGAATAAACCAGAAAGGACCATAAGCTCAAGCAGATACAACACAAATGACATACAAAAATAAAAAACATTTGGGGAACAGCTTTTAAAAGGCATAAAAACACAGATGGAAGAATTCTGCTGAGAATGTTTAGGGTCATAAAATGATGAAGATATAGAGGAAGTGCTTAGTGACAATAAAACCATAGATGGGAGGAAAAAAATGCATTTTTGGTGGAGGAGACTGGAAAGACTCCTGGTCTGGAATCTTCTCCCTCTACAGCAGTATACAAGGAAGTTTATTTCAGATCAAACTTAATGACAGAAGACACTCAAAGAGAATTCTCTGATGAGCAAATGAGCAGTAACAAGCCACCAGCACCACATTACTGCCTACAGAAGAAAGAAACTCAAGACTTAACCGCCAATGGCGTTGTTTAACTTCTGGCTTAAATTTGCTTTGATCCCAAAGGAGTTCTGAGCAAACACGGACCAGAAAGCCAAGCAAACTGGTGGAAACTATTTTAAAGAACAGAATGAGTGCCTTTATAGACAAATATATTTATTGGCATTGACAGAAACAGATTTTGTGAAGGAAGTTTTGCCTCATTATCTATCAAAATATTTTCTAGAGGCATCAATAGGTATACTGACAACAAAAATCCAGGCTATATTTGTATACTCAAAGGCATCTAACAAATCCTTAGCCTTAAAGAACTTAAAAGAACAGCTGATATAGAGCAAGAAAGGACTCAAATGAATAAAGAGATGTTTAAAAGCAGTGAAGAGAAGTACATCTTTAAAAACAAGGAGGTGATGAAGGTGACTGATGCGATTTATTAGGCAAAACCTACGAGCAGAGAAACAGAGAAGGGTGTGGTTTGCTTCCAGCACCCTCAGGGTCCCAGGCACAGTGAGTGACCTCTGCCCTCCCCTGTCCGTACCCAGCACACAGGGCACGCTCTCAGCAGCAAACAGATACACCCAGGCAGTGGCTCCCTCTCACCTGTCAAGGCAGAATCTACATACATGGAAGAAGGCATTCATCAAAGGAGCTTTCCTGACAAAAGGCAAAGATTTAAATACCTGGTAATAAGTGGCAAAAAAACCTTTGGAAATTTATTTTTGCACCATAAAGACTTGTCAGGTATTTCCTGTTTAAAAGATTTGGATGAAGAACTTGAAATACTAAAGAAAGAGTGGGTTTATATTTTACCTCAACTGTGATCTTAATTTTATCTTAAGCACTTTTACTAAAATCAAGCAGAGAGGCACTCCATCCACAAAGAGATGCTTGAGATTTAGGCCTAAACGACCTTTCAGTTCTTCCACAGCTAACCTTTACAGCAGCTTTTAGAGACGTTCAAGTGGGGAAAACCATCCTTTTTTGACTCCTCTCATTGACTCTGCACATCCTTCTGCACCCCGGTTAGCATTCCTTTCCTTATCCAAGCTGTGCTCTGTGTACGTGCAGCTGCGAGCTGCCCGAGAGCTGCTGGAGCAGAGCTGCATTAGTGCAGCGGCCTGGCGGTGCCCAGAGCAGTGGCTGCAGGGAGGGCAGAGCACGGGGACCCTGCCTGCTCTCGAGGGCCTCTGCTGCCCCTGTGCTGCCACCAGCCTGGGGCACACAGCAGAGGAAGGGCCGCTGCCTTCCTGGGGCTCTCCCTGCTGTAAAACTCAGCTCTGCAGCTGACAGCACGGGGAACAGGAGCTTCCACACCCCTCCCCTCCCCGACTGGAAACATCCATGTTAACCCCTCTAGCTGAAAAGCCTCAAGCTGCCTATCCTGAGAAGTCTTCATGGAAACTGCATCAAATACAGTGGGCCCCAAAAGAACGGTGCTTCCCAGTGCCAGTGGTGGAAAAGCAGGAACTGCCAGTACTGCCCCAGCCCATGGCAGGGTTTAACTGCTCTGAGTGCACACAGGAGCCACACCGGAGAAGAGCAGAACTGGGGCACAGCTCTGTTATCTTCCACTGAAATTTCATAAAAAATTATTCACAACTAACAGAGTGAGTTCCTCAAAGAAGGTAACAGATTTTCAACTATGAAAATAATAGGAGAAAACCCCCCAAACATCTAGTTTATATGAAAAATGTTACATGACTTTAAATATTGAATATAGGACAGCAAAATTAACAGAGTTCAATTCTCTTTCAAAAAGAATTTTTACCCTGCATAAAAAAAGACGTATTCCCGTCTGACTTTTCCTTGAAACACTCACTAGATGTGAGAACAAAATAAAAATCATATTTTCCTACATTCTGAGAGCCAGTAAAGTGGGATCTCACTACTGCTATTTGTAGAAGTATCCTAGGTATTCAGATCATTTATTTTTATCGTGTTACGTGATCCTCAAAGTGTTATTAAATTTTACAAAATATGCTTTCTGAGAATTAAAAGCAGCTGTGTCCCAGTCAATACTTCACACACCTTATGGAATCTGCTTGCCTGAAGCTCTGCTCATGCAAATCCATTGGCGGGTCCAACCCACTCACCAAACACAAAGCTGCAGAAAGAAACCGAAATGCTCAGGAACCAAGACTACTCAGAAGATACTGATGAACAATGAATAAAATTACATCTATTCCAAGGAGATTTTCATGCAGTTCTCTGTCTGTATGAAACAACAGCAGAACCTAAACAAAAAGGAAACCAGAATTCAAGAATTCCTGTATTAGTAAAGGAAACAGATAAGGAAGTACCCAGCCTACGAACTAAGACAAAGACACTGAATTTGCAGCATGCATTTTTTCCACTCCACACTTCAGGCCTATCAATATTTGTTTCACACTAGCAGATTCGATTTAACACATCCCCATTTAAAATAGCATAAACCCACGTGTCTGCTCCTTCTTGCTGTTCATACCACTTATGTTTTTACTGATGTACAGTGAAAATCAGGTAAATATTATTTTTATTTGGCAGTGGCTGAGAAGATATTTAGTGAACATATCAACAAGATTAAAAAAATTAAACAAAAAACCAGAAGTAATTTTAAGAAATATAAGCTCCTCAGATTAATACAGTGTTCTATCATTCTAGCATTAATATAGGTATGTCCTATCTCATTTCTTTCTTTACGTTTGAGACATAACAAGGTTAATTATGAGAAGAATTGTAACAAAGTAATTAGATTATCATGTAATTATTTTTGGGGGAAATAAATCTTTGTAAAAATCCTGGAGGCTAAGAAAGGCCTCAGGAGATGGGAGTGGAGCTGTTTGGAGGCCTTAACTATTATGTCAATTTATTTGTGTCCGGTTGTGCTCACCGAACAATGATTAAAAAGGAAAATCGCCTACAAGACATTTACTGGGTATGGAAATCAACAGTCCTCACTACCAGGAAGCTGGCAGCCTGCTGGCCACAAACCAGCACATGCAAGGCATCCTGAACACAGTGGTGATGGGAAGAGAGAGTTTCTGTGTTTAATGAGCTATTTTAGCACCCCGAGCAGTGCACCTGTAACAGTCACGGGAATTATCCAGGGGCAGGGAGGGCAGAAGTGCTGCAGTGTACAACTGCTAGGAAGAAACAAAGAATTCTCCAGTTTTGACTAAAAATGATGAAGTGTAAAGACAGCAGACACCACCCTGGACAGGAGATGAAACAAAGGTCCTACTAGGATTTCATTTATTTGAGTGCAGCTGGCACCTGAAACAGAGGGTGCCCCAGTTCCAGCCATGAGGCCACTGGGTGTGCGCCATACGCAGGAGCTGTGCTCACAGCAGACTCTTTAAAAGCTTTACCTTGACAATTTTTGGGCTCCTCACCAGATTTCAGAACTGCTTTGGTTTTCAAATAATCCTTATTTCTGTGACATCCCATTTGGAAACCAGAGTCTGGAGTGGAGTTTGCCCTGCTGTGGAATTTCTACAGCCTGGAAGAAGTCAGCACAAACCGTGGCTGGCCAGAAGTTTCATTCACAGGCAGCTTTCACTGACAGTAAGTCCTCCAGCAGCACAAAACTACACAACCTCACAATGCACTTTCTCCAATATATTCTTGTAGCAAGTACCTGAAATAACACATCACTAGCTGCATGTCAGCTGTTCAGGAGCCTGGCTGCTGTAATCCCCTCCAAGGCTGCTTTATCCTGGGGAAACAAGCCTTGCAACACACTATCCACAGCACTCCTTACACCTTCCAAGAGGGACAGAGGGGTAAGGACAGCCACCTCTCACTGAAATACCGTGCTTCATATGATTCAAAACATTTTATATGACAATCCAGTCTGACTGAAGCAGGTAATTAATTTAAGCTATTCATAACGTCACTTTAATCTGAGCTCTGAATGTAGGACTTAAAAATCTGCCTCAAGCTTGTCCAAACCTGGAGCACCCATTCTAGGCACCCATGCTTTCAAAGAGTTTGGAGAGAAAAAGATGCTCTTAACTTTGCAGAGCAGTGTGATAAGTGTGGCTGGTTCACTCAGTGACAACAATCAAGTTCTTTATAGGAATTGTTAAGCATGAGGCTTCTTTTGTTTTTTCCCAAATCTCTTATGAGGAAGAAGTGCTTTGAAGAAAAGCATTTGAAGATCCTAACTGCTGCAGTCTTAGTAAAGTTTAATTCAGTCCAATACTGTTAACACTACTGACATGAACAAAGGAGAGTACACAGCTACAGCTAAATATGCCATTTGGGAGCTGTGTGCTGTGAAAGAGAAGTTTCAGCCTGGCAAAACAGAAAGGCTGATCTCAGAGGCTCTAAAAGACACAGAGACACTCCAGAGGGAGTTATGAGTTAATGACAGTTCTGACAGTTTTTACGAGATCACCTGAAATACCAGAATTTTTGTCTGCTGCCAGCCACATCCTACTGGATGAATTTACTGAAGCTTAAGAATTTCTCTACAGAATTAGCAAGAAATAACGACAACTGGGATAGCACTGCAACCTGGGCTTTTCCAAATAAAAACACTGAATATGAAGAAATACTTTTTGCCTCATGCAGCTATAAAAGGTAGTGCAAAACGCAAATTTAGAAGTGTTTACAAACTGGTAATAGATGGTAGCAACAGTATCCACCTAAACAGAAAACAAGTCAGGATATTAACACATCAACTCTCACACAAAAAGAGGAGCACATGCACAGGTAGGTGTGCTTTTATCTGAGGACTAAGGGAGGGGGTGTACAGCTACGCAAACCAAAGTACAACACAGAAGCAGCACGATTTATATATTCTGTAGCCACAGTAATAACAGCTGTACCAATGGCTGACTTTTAGTTACTGCAGCTGAACTACTTCTCCCACTCTCCGTCAGGAAAATTCTGCGAGTCTTTAAACTGCCTGACCATTAATCCTGCCTTCACTGCTGTGTTAAAACATCACAAATAACACCCCTGAGCAGAACCTTTTCATCCAAAGTTCTTAACACTGTCATTCCCATTTTACAGATAGGAGGAACAGAGAAGTTTTGTTTATTCCTATTTAATGAGCCAGGAATCAGCTACACTGAATTCAGCCTCCTAAAAGCCTTTAAGACACTGCCCACCTGAGCAAACAGTCAGGATGCAGCGGAGGCAGACTCAAAGGAAGGTGCCATTCCCTGAGAGCAGGTAGCTGATTGCTCCCTTCTGCTGCCCCGGCAGGTCATGTCTGGCCAATGAGGACAGGCCCAGAGCACAGCAGAGAATGAGCCACAGCCCCACACTGCTGTACTCTGCCTTCCGCAGCCTTTGCAGTTTGCCTGCTTCTCCCAGAACTGTTCAGCCCCCTCCAGGCCTTGTCGGGTGTGTAACAAAGCACCACAAGGGATGAAGACCAGCACAGAGTGAAGCCTTGCAGAGCTGGTTTCTCTGACAGAAGAAAGCAAACAACCACCAGCTAAACAGATTCTACTGTGCTCACCTTGTTTCTGTTTGCCAGGATTGCTTAGGGATAAAGAAGAAATGACCCTAACTCTGCTATTTCTTATAATTCCACTGCTATTCTTACACAATCTCTAAAATCTTTCAAATTTCTATGAAGATGATCCAGTTTATGACTAAATGTTTTCTATTCTGAGCCTGGTAAATTATTATTATTATTATTAGATGACATTCAAGTTTGGACTTTTTCTGTAACTGAGTGTGACTGCTCTCCCTCAGCAGCATGTTCAGACTATTTTATTTGTACTGGATAACTGAATGATTAAGTTCTAAGTACAGGATGCACAGCAGCCCCTACCATGCTAGAGAGACAGAAGAGGACAATGTAGAGCATGAACACATGCTATTATTATAAAAGCAAATGCTGTTTGCAGACAATGAATTAGGTTTAAAAAAGATACATTAAGTGTTAGAGAAAGCAGATTTGGCAGTGTTCATTGTGTATTACTCTGGTATCTCAAGAACAGTGGCTAATGCTAAACGGTGTATCTGGCAGCTGCTAAGTCTTGAGGTCATTATGGAATTTCTTGGCTCAACTGGATTATTTATGTGATGAACTTTCACTAAGACAGTTTTTTCTCTGGAATTCATCATCATGTCACTCAGGAAAAAATGCTGACATTAAGTGGTGTTTAGATAACATTCAAAAATTCATTGCTTCAGTGACAAACACATTCCTTGTAAGAACATGAAAAACAGAAAAACAACAATCTTCTTCAATCTCTGACTTTCCAATATGAGCTGTCTGATGAATATTCTACATAGAGGGAAGCAAGCTAGAAAAACCCCAAGCAATTAGTGGTTAAGCTCTAATTGTATAAATAAGGCTAATTATACAGACGGGAAATCTTTTCAGTTCAGAAAATCAGATGCTAAACATTCCTCCCATTGACAGAAAAAACCTTCATACAAGCAAACAAGTGCATGCAAACCAGTGAGCTAATCGTGCTGAGCCTTCTATAAAGAACTGCCTTGCTCTGCAAAGGAAGAAAAACCTTATTTCTGTTTCTGTACTGGAGACTCACACAGATGCTACTGCAGTGAGGGCCTGGGCTGCGCAATGAAGGACGTGGCAGAAGCAGAAGAGAGTAAATTGCAAATTGCTGTTGTACTCAGGATGTTGCAGGCAGTGGCAGCAAAAGAAACCAGAAGCTGCTTCAGGTCACGCTGGGTGCATAGAACAGGGTATTTCAGGAAGACTGGGCTTCTACTGAAGGCCCCAAAATCACAAAATGCTAGAATGGTTTGGCTTGGAAAGGACCCTGAAGCTCATTTAGTTTCAATCCCCCAGCCATGGGCAGGGACATCTTACACTGTTCCCAGACTGCTCCAAGCCCTATTCAACCAGGTCCTGAAAACTTCAGGGATGGGGCAGCCACAGCTTCTCTGGGCAACCTGCACCAGGGCCTCCCCACCCTCACAGGGAAGAATTTCTTTCTATTATCTAAACTAAACCTACCCTCTTTCAATTAAAGTCAATACTCCTTGTCCTATCACTACATGTCCTTGCAAAAAACCCCAAAAAACCAGCTATCTTGTAGGCCCCTTTAGGTACTGCAAGGCTGATGAAGTAAAAATAAAGGCAAGTTCCATTACACACAGGACCTGGGTTACAGGCTCAGGGTTCAGCCCTGAGCTCTGCAGTGGCTGACTGCTCTCAAAAACAACTCTCCGAAGCACGACACCATCCCCAGGCAGCCAATCTACACCTTGAGTACTTCCATGTAACTCCAGAGTACAGCTGAGACAAAACCTGGCATCCTGCAAGAGCCTGGGCCCTGCACCTGTCAGAGGCACAGCCAGCAGCAAAGTGAGACCCCCCAGCATGGACACAAACACATGGGAGGCCAGTTTCAGCCTAAGAGATCAATTAAGGGACTAAAATTAAACAGTATTTTCTGCAGCATCCTATCCAACACGTACTTTTCATTTGCTAACCTGAAGTGTGCGTGTGTACATTAACATTCATTTTATTTCACTGGCTGTGACACCGTAGCTGCATGAGTGCAGGGAAAATACTGGATAATTAGAGTAGAAGTTGAATACTACTACTATTGAACTATATAAAACGTCAGTATTGGAATAGTATTATTTTTATATTGAATAAAGTTTGATTTCCACAAATGCTACCAAAGCATGTAATACTTTAAAACCTCTTTCATGATACTTGCATTCTAAGAGGTAAGTGCAGGATACAGCCAGTATTTCTGTTCTGTTGTATACAATAAACTAGAAATGTTGGTAACATTCTCATTAAAGCATTGAAAAAACCAAATTATATGACTTGAATACTACACATCTAGTTATTTGCATTTTACAATAGAAGCAGACCACATACCAGTACTGAGGGAACCTCTTGGCTTTGAAAATCCCAATTCCAAAATTCCACCAAGTTTCAAGGCTGGTTTCAGCCTGAACCTTCCAACTTTGGCAGCAGTCCTGTAAGGCAGCACGAATGCCATCGGATTTCTAGGGAGGACTGCCAGCTGCTGGAGTTCCTGAGAGCTGTGACTGAGCTGTGACAAGCAGGGCTGCCACAGGAGGTTTGCACAGGCACATTGCAACTCAAGACTTCCAGCATGGAAAACAGTAAGAGCTCTTGTAAGAGAGGGCATGTGCACAGTCCAGTCAGGGGCAAAATTCTGTTTTCATCAGTCAGCCAAGTGACCGAAGTACACACTTTGTACCCTGATTTTCTAGATTTCAGCAGCACATTGTCCCAAACGCACCCCACGTGGACCATGTGTTCCTACACAGCTGGTGCTTCACCAGCTGGACTGAGGCAGACAAGAACCAATATGCTTGTTTTCCACAATGCTATTTCCTTGTCCACAGTCTGACTGATGGACCAGATTCCACAGGATGCATCAAGCCTTGAAACTTGCTTTGAAAATGGACAGCTATTCCTGGATGCTTGTCTGACAATATAAACATGTACCTAAAATGACATATGACTGGCTACACAAGTGTCTGAGAGCACGAGGCTGTGGAAACAGCAACCTGCTTTCTCAGAGTGCTGGTGAGCGCTGCTGCTCCCAGTGTGTCATCTTGGCAAGTTCTTTCCTACCACACCATGTGCATCAGGAGGAAACCAGAACTAACATCCTCCACACTCATTCCTTCTCGTTATACATTTCATATCCCCTTTTTCTTCTCTAAGCAATTGCAGCACTTGTCGACCTGCTTCAGGCAGGTCTTGGTAACTCACACCAAAGAAAAAAGTACTGCCTGCAGATGCTAAACAACGTTTATTTTCTTCAGCCTGAAACACACTGGTGAGATATCCTGAGGCTACCCTTTGGAGACTGTCATGGTTTAACCCCAGCCAACAGCTCAGCCTGATGCGGCCACTAACTCATATGCCCCTGGTGGGATGGGGACAGAATCGGAAGAGTAACAGTGAGAAAACTCAGGGGTTGAGATAAAGACAGTTTAACAGGTGAAGCAACAGCTGCACGTGCAAGGAAAGCAGAAGAAGGAATTCATTCCCCACTTCCCATGGACAAGCAGGTGTTGAAATGTCCCCACTTCCTCCTTCATTCCCCAGCTCTGTGTGCTGAGCATGGCCCCACATGGTCCGGGACATCCCTTGGGTCACTTGGGGTCAGCTGTCCTGGCTGTGTCCCCTCCCAACTCCTTGTGCCCCCCAGCCCCTCGCTGGTGGGATGGGATGGGGTGAAGGGCAGAAAAGGCCTTGGCTCTGTGTAAGCTCTGCTCAGCAGTAATGAAAACATCTCTGTGTTACCAACACTGTTTCCAGCATAAATCCGAGAGACAGCCCATAGTAACTACTGTGACAAAACTAACTCTACACCAGCCCAAACCAACACAGAGACACAGCCTGAACATCAACAGCAGAACAGTGCAGATAGCCCTCTACTGCCTGGCCAAAACTCATGAGCAGCTTTCTTCCCTCTGGATCCAGTCTGGCAGAAATCACTGCCTCACCCTCTTGGGTAGATTCATATTTCCAGGGAAACCCATGTAGAGTCAAGCACTGCTCGGTGTGACCACAAATGACCAAACTGTTACTGCTCTCTCTGTAAGGACTCATCCCATTGTTTATGGAGCTGAAGAGAGCAATGATAAAGGTTCATCTAGCACACAATAGTCAAGACTAATTTAGAAGACTTCCCACTTGACACAGCAGCACTTTTTCAAACTACTTAACCCAAGCAATGCCTGAAAACTATAAATGAACCAGCTTTAGAGCTCCTACATCAGGTGAGAAACATGGAAAGCACTTTATAAGTCAAAATACTTATTCAATATGAACTCACAGGTGATTCAAATGTGATAATCTACTTTTTTGTTTTCCCTGAAGAGTTAGCTTTGTACCACAGTTTCTCTCAGTGCCTTGTCCAACTTTGCCACTATGCTTGATCCAGCATCAATTGCTGTTCTACATTCCATGTGAAAACTTAAATCCCCTTAGACTTGCTCTAGCACACAATGGGTGGTTTCAAACAACTGGATCCCATGCTGCATGTCACATCAGCTTGGTGTGCCAAGCTGCATGTGCCTAGGTAAATCATGGGCACAGCCTGCTTCCAGCTGCTCTTCTGTGTTGATTTGGTACCCAAAGAGATGGCTGCTTTTTAATTACTGACACACATCTGCTGATTACATACAGAGCCCTGAACTTGTCTGTATTCTGCACCGCAGGACTGAGAGCAACAGCTTTGCTTAAATGTACTCATAATTTAGCAGGTATGTTGCAGAGGTGACTAATGATTTCTTACAACCTGCTGATGCTTCCTTAGCCTCACAATTAGCTCACCCAGCTGCTTTCAGAGTAAATGAGGGGATCCTTACTGGGCACTCACGAGGAGCTGGCAGAGTGTCTGCTCTGTTACATTCTGTCCTTGAGCACCTTAATTTATGGGGCTGGTTTAGGTCAGGGCCACTTAAGAGACAGAGAGGAAACTATCAGCACTTTTCACCTGGGATTTTACAAGAACCTGCTTTCTCATAGGAGATTTGTTTTCTATTGGTGACAATGACTTCCTCAGTCCAGCCTCTCTCTGCTACTTGCTTACGATGATACTCTCAAACCCTGGAACAAGAAGAGACTGGGTTTTTACTAGATTGCAACCTGCATACGCAAACTATATCCTTATGCATCTTTTCCTGTTGGCATCTCTGAGTGCGCTTATTTTAACAGGTATGTAAATGCCTTCTTGGTGACCAAGTAATTTAAAGACTACAGGGAGGTATACAATATACTATGCAAAAAAAGCCCACCAACAAAACCACCAAACAAAAAAACACCTGGAAATTTTCAGAGCCTGGTGAAAGGAAAGATTTCTGCAGGTGAGTTCTACTCAAAAGTTTTTAGGAGGTTAAGTGTCAGTGTAAGCTGTGAACAAGAGAAGGGAGAGAAGATGTTCATGTAGCCAACATCTGATTTCTTTACAACAAATAAAGGAGTATCTGGCTGAAACCATCTTCCTTCTTTGGTAAACTTGGCAAACATTTTCAAGAAGGTTGGGATTTGGGTTTTTTGTGGGTTTTTTGGAACATAAGCGTTTGAAAACTGTTTGGAAAAAGAAGAGATACCTGGTAGAAACAGCTGGTATAGTGTCCTGGTGAGGCACTGAAACCATATCTGAGAGAACAGCCTGGCAGAACCTCGACTGTGCCTCTCCTTTTCCCATGAGAATCCTGTAGCCTCTGTAAGGTGAACCAGCTGCTGCGGGCTTTCAGTTGCACACACACACAGACTTCATCCACTCTACTACATCAATACTGCATGGTACAGCTGAGCTAACTTCTAAAACCTGAACCTAATTATACCACTGTGCTGGTCCCAGAAGAGGAAGAAGTAAAGATCAAACGTTTTCAGCACTCTTCAGTGAAAGGGGTGTGTGTGTGTGTGCAAATCTCAGCAGTACACACAGGTCTGCATTCACAACAAGCCGCTGCATCCAACACTTCCTCCTGAACACGCACCTGGGGCTGAGCCCTGCACATCAGTGCAAAGTTTCTGATCAAACATGTCTATTCTCTTGCAAGGCAATCAGGAAGGCTGAGTCTGTCCTAAGGAATAAAAGTGGAAAGAGCTCTATGCTAATAGTCTGTTCTCCTTCCTTTATTCCTCAGAGAGTCCTCAGAAGCTGAATCCCAGCACAACAACGTTGGCAGGAGACAAATCTGTCTTGTGTGGTCTGGCAAAGGAGGGCTAGAAATAATCTCTGCATCTAAAGCAACAGGCCAGGTAGTTCTGCATAGATGGCCATGCAGGGCCCAGGCACTCAGAGGCTGCTGTGCACAGCCCCGTCACTAATCTGACTGAAACGAGAAGGTTGTAAAGAGAAAAGAGAGAGAACTGTGGTGTGCTATACAGCATAGAGCTGAATGAAGATTGGCCATCTGTTTGTGCTGGATATTTCCCACTGGTTTAGAGACAAGCTACTCCCTGGCAATATGTTCACCAATTCAAGAAGTCCCATAAATGCTCTTCCTTTATTCTTTATGACTCTGCTGAAGAGAGCAAGTAGCACCATTTCCTACTCTCAGAAAAAGCAAAGGGCCTGGGATGCTGATGGCAATGGTCAAACATTTCTGTATTCAAGGCTCCTACAGAAGCTTTGCTGTTCCTCAGTGTAAGCAAGAGTATATGGGATGGTCCACTGGGGTCCCTGTAAATTACAAATCCAACGCCAAAACATAAAAGTAGAGGTAATGCATCTAGCATGGCACTTGTGAAGAAGGAAAATAATGCTGCTTTGTTGATCTAAAATAGTTCCAGCTTTCTGTGAGTCTTCCATCCTCTTGTAACTCTTGTCCTACTGCTGGAGAACAAGGGTGGGACCAGAATAAACCATGCTCTGTGCAGCACCTGTTCCACACAGCCAGTTAGTGCCTCTGTCTGTAGAATACATAGCAATAAACTTCAGGGATTACCTGGCAGCAGTTTGGCTTGGAATTTGCTTAGTCCACTGGACATCCTGAACTTCATTCTGTTTCAAGGTATGTTCTGCAACTTGCAGACGACTTTTACAGCCTATGGGGTTGAAACCTAATTTTTGTTCTGAACCTGAATGGTATCTACAACAGCAGCCTGAACAGCTGTCTGAGCTGTGATACACAAATAGTATCAGTCTCCATTTACTGAGAGCAAAAATGTGAGCATTGTCTACAGGGTGAGTTTCTACAGTGGGTCTTCATTTTCACTTGTAGCTGAAAAGAGAAGAAAGCTCGCTGGATTCAGGCCCATCCTAGCACCATGATCAAAAAGGGCACAGGAATGAGAGCTTATTTAAGGTCCTTCTCACTCAGGGAAACTGAACAGAATGAGCTGACTTCAGAATTGCAGCCATCCAAAATTTAAATTTCTTTCTTATACATCAGCTTCTTAGGCAGAAATAAGATGTTAAAGGAGGCCAGTGAAAGCATCTCTTGAAAATTTTCACTGGAGACAATAATGAAAAAGTTATAGCAAAGACTAGTGGGTTTTATTTCTGATGTTGCTTTAGAAAGACTCTTTCTGTCCGGTAGATATGCAGTGTGAAAGTTTCTAAAGCAAGTTCCATCTCCCTGCTCTTTTGAAGCAGCTTCTGATACCATACTTGAGATGTGGATGAGAATGTAAAAAGTGCATTTGATCAGCACTGTAACTGCTGCTATGATCTTATTTGATCAGAGAGTCTATAGGGGTTTAAACTTCCTACAACCCCCACAGAGAGATTTCTGAAGCAGTGACATACTCTGTATCGTAACAAACATATAAAAAGAATTTGAGGGGGAAAACAGTTAATGAAAAAGAGATAAAATCACAGTACTGCCAAATTAGTAAAGCATATTTCAAGGCAATTTACTAAAGATGAAGATATGACATACATTCCACAGAATCATGGAATACACTGAATTGGAAGGGACCCATCAAAATCCTTGAGCCCAACCCCCAGCCATGCATAGGACACTCCAAGAATCCCACTTGTGCCTGAGAGCATTGTCCAAATGCTCCTTGAGCTCTGTCAGTCTTGGGGCCGGAAGCACTGCCCTGGGGAGCCTGTTCAGTGCCCAGCCCCATCTGGGAGAAGAACCTTCTCCTGACATCCAGCCTCAACTCCCCTGACACAGCTTTCAAGGATGGTCCCTTGGTTCCTGTCGCTTTTCTTTTCTGCCTGTAGTTTATCTGTAGAAATAAGGACTACTTCACATTTCTTCTGAGGGAATAAATGGTCTTGCCATTTTAAGTATCTTGATTACTTGTTTGTCTTAAAATTATAGAAAGCTTTTCGGATGCTCTATCATTACCCTATCTGGAACAGCAAACTACAAGTAGGAAGCCAGATTTTGAGCAGCGTAACAGTATTTATTTTCACGTTGTTTTATTTAAACAAAAGCAGGGTCAGACCTAATTACATGAGGATTTTCCAGTGCTCACCACCAAAATGAGACTTGAGTTTGCCTTGATTTTCTTGAATTTTTGTTCCTCAAACTTCCCTTGCCCGCACTTTGAAAAACATACTCTACACATGGATCTAGCTGGAAATCCAGGTAAACATCACTTGTCCTCATTGTGAGCGACAGAATTTCATAAAAAAGGCTCAGTTGGAAGCATTTTCCTGGGCTTTCCAGAGAGCACCTCAGGATTCCCGCCCTTCAGGAACAGCAGGATGAAGTGAAATTAGCAGACCACACAGTGTTTATATACCGGGTTCTTAGTCCCCGTTAAAGTCTCCGTGGTGCTGAAGGGCACCATTTGTACCCAGAGGAGCCCCTCCCTACTGGCAGCAGAACGAGTGTCCCCACGGCCCTGTCTGCATCTCAGCACGGACACGCACACCCAGCAGTTTCACTCTGCCCAAGACCCAGAGCTTCACCACAACCAGCTCGGAATCTCCATCCCACTACAACAACTCTCAAGCCAGCTGCAGCAAGAGCTCAGGATTGTTACCTAAGGCATCACAAGTACACTGATAGCTCTTTGCAAACCTACACAGAGGGGTACATCCACAACTCAAAATTGAAAAAAAAGGGGTGATTAAAGGAGTTTCTATCGAAAGGCATTTTAAACTAAACCAGATGCTTTTCAGTTTGTAATGCCAAATAACGGCAAGGAGAGCGTCACTTGAAAGATGTTCTTTTTCTATACTTTTTGCTATTCAGAAATACATATATTTGGATGAATTATTTCAGTAAACCTCTCTTCTAAACGGTGTACCAAGAACTAACATATGCTCATTTCCAAGTTCTGTGCAGTTTACCCGGAATACTAGAGATGCCCAGGTCAATCCGACAGCCTTATAACTGACAGGCGTATTTTATCCAAAAATTTAGAATACCTCTTCATTATAGAAATCTAAAGGCTTTCATAATTTCCTTTTTATCCCCTCCAAGCACTGTCCAGAGCAGTCTTCAAAAAATGTGGCTTCACAGGAGTCTGAATATGACTTGTAAAGCTGGACAGAGCTGCAGGTTTTTCATTTGTCTGTGAAAATGTTACTTGAGCTTACGAACACATTTCACAGCATGTTCTTACAGCAGAAATAGAGACTCTTTAAAAGCACTATTTCCCTGAAGTTTTAGATGCTCTTTAACAGCATATTAATTCTTTGAGAATTCCAGGGTTTTTCTTTCTGGGCCTACCTCTGACCAAACATCCCTCCTTCAAATATGGGGAGTTTGGGTTGGGTTTTTTGTATGTTTGCTGTTTTGGGTGTTTTGTTCATTTGGAGTTTTTTTGAGGGGGTTGGGGTTTTTTGTTTTGTTGTTTTTTTGGGTTTTTTTAAATTATTAATTGTTTTTTTAATTCTTTGCTATTTTTTCAAGGATTTAGCATTAAACTGCTTGTAATAATGACTTATGCCTGGTCAGCTCTACACTCTCTAGAGGTCCCCTTCAGACATTCTGCTCCCCCTCTTGTATTTTTCACCCTACCTCTCCAGAATGCTGCAAATTCAAACACCATTTTTCAGCTTCACCACTGGTTCAAGCGTTTTATATCTTTTATGATCTGTGTCTGTTATTTTATTATCTCTTTTTATGTCATGAAGCTTTGTTTGAGGACCAAACTTCTATCAATAGTGATAGATGATTAGTGCTTATATATGTATGTCTTAAACATTTCCATTACCTCTGAAAAGAATTTAAAGTACTATAAAACTTCTACATTTTACAAATCATATGGATTATATTTTGTTCTACCTCTGAATTTTTATGTTTTTATGTGGTGAATATTTACACATAATAACCATCCTTCTCAGGCAGAAATAGCTGGTTCTTCTAACATGCACCTTTACACCTACTGCAACTCTCATTCAACTTCTTGTTTTTTAGTAACCCATTAGCACAACACCACAGACAGGAAGAAAATCAGTGCCACTGATACTGAAACTCTGCATTTGTCATGCTGGCAGGAGATTTCAGTTTATCCTGCACATTTATCAACAATTCTCTATTTGCCATTACTTGGAAGGTACATATGGTGATGAGTGGTTATATTTTATGATTTCTAACTATCCCTTTATGCTATAGTTTAAAAGTCTAGTAACACTTACACATGCAGTTAAACACGGTATAAATTTGATATTGCACTTCTATAATTAACTACAATATTGCTGTTGACTTCAGTCAGCAAGATGTGAGGCTCCAGGGAGGAAGATCCACACTCGTGAGCACTTACAGCGCAGGTACCACTCCAGAGTGTTTTTCCTTCAGTATAAAAGCTGATCATACCCTGTGTCCACAGTTATAATTACTGTCTCTAGTCTGTGTGTTTTTAAAACATGCACAGAAGTCCCCTTAATTCCCATTTTCAACCACATTTACAGTTTTACAGTTTAAAGCTTTTTGCTGCTACCTGAGTGAACATTTTCAGGCACAAAAACAGGAAGACACTGGCTAGTTAAGTTAGTTCAATCCCAGCTGGAAATGGGTATTGGCTTTCTCTTCGGCTGGGAGATTTTTGCCCATGTCCCTCAAAACAAATTTTCATAACCACAGAGAAAATGTAACAGAATGCTAGAAATACAGTAAAATATAAACTGCCTTTCCTGGTTTTCGCTTGTGTGTCTCACAAGCATCTCGAGCAGAGCAGCCTATGGAACACCCCCACTGCACAGCAGGACAGGGCCTGGGTTTCTGTGTGACGAGGAACAGGAAGGCTCCACCACAGCAGTGTCCACGTCTGGCCAACAAGCTACGATGGCCATTTCGTATCAGCCTTTCAGTATTTCTGACTAAACACAGCCGAACTGAATTTCACCCTTTCCTTCTCTCTGTTTCCCTAGCTCACATTCCATCACGTTCAGATCCTGCTCTCTGTTGTGTCTGAATCTTTCTGCAGTGTTTTCCTGTGTCTTTTCCTGAAGGTTATAGACCAGTGCAAAGCTCCCACAGATACTACATTACTTATCCTCCCCACTGCATCATCTCTTTTGAGATGATTATTTACTCTTCAATTTCAGGAAGAGCTGCCATGTAGTGTTAATTTCCGGGATAAACCATCTGTTCCTATGAATCAATGCCACAAAATAACCTTATGATCTTCGTATCAGGGCCACCCCTTCTGCAGCAAGATTTATCCCACTGCCTGTAATATTTTTACCATATGCCTGACACATCATGGTGGAAATGAGGATGCAGAAAAAGCAGACAGAAGTAAAAAACAAAAACCAACAAAACCCAACGTGAATCAACTTAAAACATCTGAGAATTTTGTGTGATACTATTATTTAACTGCACACCTTTTTGCATTTCAAAAGGATTTGTTATTGAGGTAGCCTAGCTCTTTACAATGAGCCAACTTCATTGCTGTGTTAGCATTTAGAAAAGGAAGCATTGCCTCCATTAGGCTTTTGGGTAGTTTACTTCCCAGTCCATTTGACCATCAATTAAAATTACACTGCCAGGCTGAATTTCTCTCTGTGGTAAAAAGCTCCTTCAACAGGTAACTCCAGTCTTCCTTGTAATTCTCAAACATGTACGTAAAAGGAAAATCACTGAAGTGTTTGCAAATCGGATCACAGCCTGAAAATCTGAGAAGCAATATATGCTGCTGTCTACAAGGATGGAGAAACAGTAAAACTGATATAATTCCAGATGGCACTAGAATTAAATGAATCAAAGAGAACTCACTAATTTTTCGTTTATATAAAGATGAAGCTGAACAACAAAGGAACAATGCTAAAAGGAAATGTGAAGTGGGATAGAGAAGGGACAAGTCAAACCCAGAAAGCTTTGCATAACAATCACAGAAAAAGACAGAATTGGAAAAACAGTAATTTGTTGGGGTTTTTTCATGTTCTTTTCATTTTTGAGTGGGAGATGAAGAAATCTTTTTTTCACATATAATTTTTGTTAATAATACATTGAACACTGTAAGAGAACAAAGAGAACATCTGATTCGAGTGAGCAAGGGAGTTAGATTTCCTGAAAAGAAGGATTAAATGGAAAATCATAATGAGCAAGAATAAAGATCCTCTTTCATCTGCGAGACCTTGCATCTTCTGTAGGCTCAAAGCCAAGTCAGAGGTGCAGCTCTGTACAGACTGCCACCAGGTGAGACAGCAGCTCCAAGGAAACACGCTGAGGTCCAGCCTTAGTGCTCAATGTGTTTCTAACACAACAGCGATCCTTACACAGCATTAGGAAATGATGAAATATGCACAGCTCTCAACAGGTAGAAAGGTTCATAGAAACTCTGGCTCAGATTCTTATCTTGAGTCAAATAAAAGCACAGTAACTCTTGGACTTTCCTGGGTGTCAGTAGATGAGGCTCCAGGCACTCAGATATGATATATGAGACATCTGAGGGACATTTCCAGCCCACCTGGATCTCAGGCTGCATAACTGGGTGAAACTCCCATTAGCTCCGGTGATAGCTTAGCCCTGGTGAGACTAAATAATGACTGTGGGCTTGGGCACAGCTCTTTGCTCATACCCACATACCCTCAGCAGCCCTGACGGAAGGAATGCAGGCACCACTAAGATACAATCTCCTTGCTGCCAATCTAGCTAGCAAATCTCACTCTTTGCCACTGACCATGCACTGCTCTTACCAAGATGTGTGCCAAGGCTGAAAGCGTGGGAGCAAATGTAAATATATTAAAGGTACAAGAAAAAACCTGGGACTGAAGCCCCACAGACATGCTTCCGTATCACATTCACAATTGAATATTCTGATATTCAAGATCACAAAGAGAGGAGAATCAGTGACAAGTCATTCTACTGACACTGTAGAGCTGCACAGTATTTGTTCTGTTGCTTATTTCAAGAACTTTAATTCCTCTTATTACAGAGAAGCCATGACACTCCTGCCATTAATAAGTCACAACTGGCTATAGTTAGCAGAGGAGTACAGAGCCCAAACCTCCTTTTTTATTATAGAAATATCAGAAATACTACACTTCCAGCTCCAAAAATCCCAGGCACTGTGAGCACCACCTAAAGGCGATTAGCATTTCCTTCTGAAATAATCATAAAACAGCACAATTGTTCTTTTCCTGATCCTAACAGAGCTAGATCTGCTATGCCATGCAAAAACGATTGGCAGCAGTTGCTTGGGTTTAGAAAGCAGCTGGATAACACATACCTCTCTTCCCCACAGCAACACAGCCTCTCTTACATTCAAAACTGAAAACATGCCTTGAGCTATGGGGCACCGCTCTGCATCCCTTAGTTAAATCCACATATAAAGGGAAAGGAAAGCCAAGAGCCTCCGTCCCAGCTTGATGGGGGCAATGGGCACAGAAACTGGCCGATTTTGCAGAGTCACATGTCTCTCCTCTCCTAGAGGCACATTCCAAGCTGCAAGGGTAAGATGTACACTGACTGCTTGTATTGCTCCTGAAATGTGGACGTCTGCATTCTACAGGAAATATGAATAGACTGTTAGAGCGCTTCAGCTTGAAAATGAATTAACAGCTCCACACCCTTCGTTCTCAGTCTCCAAGGTTACCACTCGAGCTTTTCATGAACACTACTGTTTACTTCCTTCCTTTCCTTCTTGTTTACTTGTTTAGAGCATGGAAAAATAGAGACATTAAAAACCCCTGCATTACAGACAGTTGCCATTTCCAGAGGAGGACAGAAGGTTAGGTACCAGTGACAAATTTGCCAAGTATGTTCCATCTCAGCACAATCTGTGAAAAGAGCTCAGAGAAAGCTACATGGCTCAGGGCAGCTGAGTTTATGGCTCTAATACACTCCTGGATCACAAAACTCTGCCTATGCCAGCTTTTCACACACAGCCTGGAGGAACAAGCGGCAAGAGATGTTTGGGGAAAGCAGAAAGGCAAACAGGACTCCCATGCTTCAGAAAATGTAAGATCTGCAGCTAAAACTATGCCCCAGATAACGTTTAGCTTCAAGTGAGCTATAGGGTAGCCCTCATTTTGGAAGCTCCAAGGGGCTAAACCTGTCTTTCCAATAGGCTTGCAAAACACCTTGCAAAAAGGATCTTAGTCTAGGACTGTAGCTACATGTGTAGATCAAAAAGAGGTAAGAGTTGCTGTAAGAACTTAAAATATTATTAAAAATCTTCATATTAACACTGACAGTATTAAATGAGGCTTCCAAAACTTTCCTGTTGCTGGAGAAAAATCCAATTTTGGAAATAAAAATCCATTAAATCCCTAGAGTTCTTTCGCAGTTATGGCTTTAGTATTTTTGAACCACAGGAACACACATTTACTCTGTGTTTTGGGCCAGAAGTACAACTAATGAGACCTGCAATTCCACTGATTTCAACCTAACTACAGTTTTATTAACATACCTGCTGAGCTATTTGGCATGTGGAACCCAAACCACACAAAGCAGATGTGTTTCAAACCTCAAGATACACTCAAGCCTTCTAGAGAGCATCTTGTAGGACAGCACAAGCATTTGAAATATTTGAAGCTAGATTCAAAAGAGGGTGGCTTGCAGAAACACTATGAATATTAAGTCTCCAGTCTATATTAATAATTTTTCAACTACCAGAACTATGAAGTGGAGAAACTGAACAAATGTTTCAACAGCTACGTACAACACACTTTTATAATGTATGACTCATAAAAGGGTATAAATACTCCTGAAAACGTTGTGGTTTGAAGTGAAGACGCTTCAGGAAGAACAAAGGTATTAGTTAAGGAACAAAATATGACTCAGAGCAGTCACGTGGGAAAAGAGACTGGAAGGCAAAGGCAGGACTACAATCATCAGTTTTCCCAGGTGCACTGAAAAACAGAGAAGGTTACTGAAGAGGAATTTCAGGCTAAACAGACCCTGGTTTACTCTTCTTTTCCTAATATAAACCCTACCCCTTTGCCTTGCGGGATCCCATCTGCTGTCATCCTTGACAGTGCTCTCAGGTGGCTCTGAAGAGCCATGGAGCACATGGGCAAAGGAACCACCAATAAAACCCTGCACGGACCCACTAATGAGCTCCTGCATTTTGGGCTTATCTTTCACCAAACTGAAGTGTTATGAGGACTGGCCCAGCCCAGGTGTCCTGATGAGCTGTTTCCTCTATGTAAGGCCCTTTACAGGAAAAAAAGAAAGCCAGCAGGGAACAGCTTGACACCCCAAGTGACTCTGACCTGTCATACCCTGTAGTGAACAGGTCTCCAAAATCCCTCACAGACCTCCCATGTTTTCAAAGAAAGGAAGGGTGTTACCAAGATGAAAGTTCGTATTTATTCTTCATAACCCTCACTCTGAAGGTCACCAGGTAAATGTTGTGGAAACTTCCCTTTACCTACTGGAAGGTATTTTTCAGAATTCAATGCCGTAAATTTTATATATCCTATCAATTACATCAAGCACCAGGAAAAATGCTTTACACAAATGTGCAGGAGGGCAGGAAGTCTGACATAGCTATTTTTTAAGGAAAAGAAAAATTACACATGAAGATGATGGAGAAATTCCATTTTTCTGAAAGTACAGGGAAAGGCCCTGGGGATAGTACCTTTCTCACTCAGCACAAAAAACCATGTCTGAAAACGCATGCAAAAGCCACTATATCCATAGTCTATTTATATAAAACACATGGACAATGATACCACTAAGGCCTCCTCTTAAAAAAGGTCTATTCCAGTAAATGGAGGACAATTAAGCTAATTAATTCCACTAGTTATCACAGATATTTGTTACCATAGTAATAAATCAGGCTGTAGAAGTACCACTAAAATGCCATCTAACAGTACTGGAACTAAACAAAAACTGAAGTGGTTACCCTTTGTTAAGCATTTACTAACTTTTACGTTATGTAATTTGTAAAGATTTTATTCACAAGGATATCTAGGAAAACCAAAGGGTTTTCAAATCAACATGCATATTTAACCCAAATGTAATAGCATGATCCACTTTTTAAATACTTGGGTCTGTCTCAAAGGGAAGAAAGCACCTACACTGCTCTAAACATGCCCAAGTGGGTTTTGTTAACTTAAAGATGCCTAAGAAATACATTTACAACCACATACTTCACTGACTGGGAACTGGGGCTCAATTTGATTTCAAAGGGAAACACAGGAATGTATCATCTGTTCAGTGTGAAGGAAAGATGTAACATTCTAAGTTTGGTGTACAATTTCTTAATTTTATAATTTGTAGTTCTAACTTGAATATAAAAGTGATCTGCTTTTATAGGCCGAGAATGCCACGTAATCTTTCTTCAGCTTTCTTACAATAATAGTGGTTTTTAGCCAAGCTGTACTGGTGTTTCCCCCTCCCTTTCTGAACTCTCCCATACGTACATGCAGGGTTATCGAAGTCCTCCTCAACACCCAGGGGATACCCTGGCACCGAAGTGCAGCAGCAGCCCTGTTAGAATGCCTCTGTACTCAGTCTGACACTGCCTTCCAAGAAATTCAATTCTGGAAAGTTAAATGAAAAACCGAGGAAAACCAAGCATTTGACCACAATCCCTGAGAGGTACCTAATGTCTCTGACATTGATTTTATCATATTGTTTTGGCACTTTCATGTGCTCTGTGAAACTCAGATATTGACAGAATGGCTCCTTCATCACAGAAAGTTTACAAAAATGACCAGGATGCTTCACGTCATTCTAGGAGGCAAAAATTATCAGGAACATCTGTATAAAATGCTTTCAAAGTGAAAACTGCAGTATTAGAGGACATTCAACCATCATGAAAAAAGAGAATAACCAGAGTTTTGTCTGACTCGTGTCTTGGTTCAGGAAAAGGATGCCCTGTGTTTGTTTGGATTCTCACCAGTATGGCAGCGTCTACCTCAGCTACAAGAAATTCTCATAACTGTCTCCTCATGGATTTCTCCCCTTTCAAAGGCAACCTCAATAATCCATGACTGACTCACTAAAATCTAACTCACTGTAATTATTGGTATTTCTATGTTTGATATTTCCAGAGGCTGAAAAAACAAGCTATAATGGAATGACACCGCAGAGCAGAATCTATATTTTATGTTGTTGCCATGCTTAGAATTTAGCAGGACATGTATCATTTCTTGTTTACTCACTTATCCTGAATTCATATTATGCAGAATGTAGTTTCTACTTATCCTCAACTGCACTCAATACTGCACTTTATTAAAAATTGCATATTGAAACAATGACTGCATAAGATACTTTCAGTCAGTATGTGTGACTTTCTTAAACACACTCTTAAAATTCCAGTTATCCAAAGCCAAGCTTTACTCATGGTATACTCTAAAAGCAGTAGGGACAGATTTTTCTCTCTTACAAAAGCCAGTTTCAAATGAGAATCACAAATACGGAACAATTAATTCCAAACAGCAAAATGTGCCCTTACACAAAGCAACACTGCTTCACAGTGTCCTTACCACGTTTAGATAGCTGCAGATCCTCATTTCACTGTGTGATTCTTCCCCCAGAAATGTTCATAATGCATGAGATTGACTTTACGCAGCTTCACATATACAGGAAGCGACTGCCTGTGTAAGTGGCTTATCTTTGAAGAGCTGCTTAATAATTTAAGCCTTAACTTTTGCAATCACACAGCTCATAATTCGCTTCAAAATTTCATGCATAAAAATTTCTTCTTGCCCCTTGCTCAGCTCAAAACCAACGTCCTTGCATGCCAGAACAGGGTGCTTTACCACATCAGCTTGGGACACATTTACAACTGAGGGAAATCAATCTTCCAATCCAGGGAATGTGTATCACTGCTGTCGCCTCTCCTGCAGATGTTACGTGGACATTTTAAAACTCAAAGCTAAGAAATTTTCCCCAGCTATTGTGTCAAGCCTTAGATCCCCCTCAAACACAAAAGGCTGTGTGCTTCTGTTTTCCCTTCCTTTCCTTTTTTTTTTTAATGCCATGAAATTACATCTGCCAATACTAGTTTTTCATACAGGTAATACCCGTAATTATCTAAAGCATGTTAGGAAATATTGCACAGAATTTTAAAAAAGTAATACAAGATGAGAAAGAAACTGGAACCACTATTTTCATTACATATAGAATTAATTTTAAAACATGTAAGTAACCTTATTAAAATTTTAAATAGCATAAAGAATGTAATTATTCTTTCACTTCCACAGCGCTTGGCATAAATCTATTAAATCTCTGAAACTACACCAAAAAACCATTGACGTTATTAAAGTAAATAATTCAGTGCCAGGAAACAGAGTGAAATTGAAAACCAAACATCAAGCTAACTCTGAAAATCACATATCCATGCAAATTACAGATGGTTTAGGTTTTTGATGAAACTAAAAAGAAAATAAAAATAAAGTCTATGCTTTTGTTACCTGTTTTACTGAGAAAATTAAAAACTATTTGATTCTTTCTAAGCCTTACAAAACATCTTGAGTAAAAGGAGCTTTATTAGACACAAACTGTCCCATAGCTCAGTGAAACAAATTTGTAACAGTTCATAATTCATTAACACAATTATAATTCATTATTTTCAAATATTATACCCTTACATCCACATTATTTCTCAAACTTGTAAAGCACTCATGTTTCAGTCCTTATACTGACAGCTAAAATTTTAATATCTGTAAAATAAAATAGAACTGCTTTTCTTAACTCAGGAAACTGTTCCAAGTTGACTTGCTATAATTAACAAATCTGAATCCAACCAACTGGAAGGGTTAATTCTGCAGAGGTCCATTTCTAATAAGGCATCAGGACTTGCCTCCATTCAGTACACAGAATGAAGACATCAGAACTCCCAGTAAGCCCATTATTTGTATAGAAGTGAGTGGCATTCCTTGGGAAGCAGCCAACACACTACCTGGGCTCTTCCCAGTTCACAGGCTCTTCCCATATGGGCTCTTCCCATATTCACAACCCCAGCAGCAGAGGCATTACCCAAGTGATACAGGAGTTTCTCAGGAGACACTGAACCCTCTTCAGCCTAGAGAGGAAGGACAAAGACCCAAACTTATTCTGACTCCACACACAGCTACTTACTGGTAATCTAAGCAGAGAAAAAATAAGTGTCAAGTTTGCCATGTCCAGCCCTCAACCCCACAGCTCTCGCCCCAGACAGGGCTCCTGCACTCCCAGTTCTTCGTGTGAGAGCCGGAATCACACCCAAATGTCTGGGCATTGCCAGGAGGCCACGCCTGCAGAACCTCAGCAGAGTAGATCAGATCCCCTGCCCAGAGAGGTTATGGACTCCTCATCCCTGGGAGTGCCCAAAGCAAGGCTGGATGGGGCTCTGAACAACCTGGTCTAATGGAATGGGTCCTTGTTGATGAAACAGGGGAGTGGAAATGGAAAATCTTTAAAATCCTTTCCAACCCAAACCATTGCAGGACTCTTATTCTGCAAAAGACCTGCGCAGCCTCTTCCAGCCTTTGAGGCTATGCACCACAGAAAAGAACTTGGAATATGATAGGCTGGGCTGAGCCACATGTACTGCTGCTCCATGAGCAGTAAAAGGCTGAATGAGGTAAATCCGGGCCTGCTGGTCAATGAGGCAGGTGACAAACAGCAGACAAATGGAGCTCAGCTATTCCACACCACTTTTGCCTTGGCCTTGTCCAGAAATGCCTCTGTGCTTGGTGTCAAGAGGTTCATAGAGAAGCTGAACTACCAGTAACATACAAGAAACTATTTGAGATTGATCCTGACAAGTCATTGGAATCTGACAAGGCACATTTGAGTGTGTTGAGAAAACTGGGTGTGTCCTTTAAAGGCCATTCTCTATCACTGTTAGAAATTCATGGAGACCAGAAGAAACACACAACAACTGGAGAAAGTGTCTTCAAAAATGCCAAAAGGCCTGTGTGGGGAAATACAAGCTGGACAACCCAAGTCATTCAGAAAATCATGGCGTGAGCGCTCTTGGAACACATTTTTGGGCATACAGTGGATAAGGTGACTGGGAACAGTCAGCATAGAATTACTGAGGATATATCAAACCTAACCAATCTGATGATCTTCTATGATAAAACAACCACGTCTGTGGATGAGGAAAGAGCATCAAATATCACTTCTTTTGACAAGGCTTTCAACACCATCTCCCACATGATTCTTGTTAGGTCATTACAGACTGGAAAGATGGATTGAAAAGATCAGGATCAGAGGGTGATGGTAATGAGGCTGCACTCTATCTCAATGCCTGTGACAAGTGAAGCACTGCACGGATCAATCCTGAGATTCGTCCTCCTTAACATCTTTATTGATGCCATGGAAGAGGTGAGAGAACACACACTTTTCAAATCTGCCAAACACCAAAATGAGGGCAGCTGTCAATACACTTGAGGGCAGGGCTGCCATCAGGAAGATCTGTTATAGCCTTGAGGAACAGGTGGACAAAAGACCTTTCCCTCCATGAGAAAGCCCAACGGTGCACCAGGTTTCTCAGAAAGGTTGTTCTGCCTCCCTCCTTGCAGTTTCCAAGCTGCAGCTGAATAAAGCCTCGAGCAGCCTGGTCTGACCCCAGAGCCAGCTGCCTAAAGCAGGGGGTTGGACTCCAGCCCTCCTGAGGCCCCTTCCAAGCCAAACCATGCTGGGATCCTATCCCTGCCTGCAACCTCTTGCAATCTGAAATGGTGAGAGTATTTCAGGAGCTGCTTTCACACACTGGAGAGAAAGCTTTAGGCAAGATTTTAAACAAGCAGAGTTGGCCTGGCTAGATTTCTGATAATGGCTCTACATCTCAAAATAAAAGGTGCCTGAGCCACTTCTTCCTTCCTGTACTCCTGAAAAATGGTTTGGCTTTGGTAGTCAACTGCACCAGGCATTTCTCTTTTGCCAATGTCCACAAATTTGGCTGCACCCAGAAAACTGTTCTCTGGAGTCTCTGAAGTCCTGCTTTAGAAAAAAACCCAACAAAATCCCAAATCAAAACCATGTGCCATCAACAAGCAACAATACTGACAACAATTCTAGATGCATGGATTTCCCTGCACTTGAGTGCACAGGCCAATACCCTCTTCATACTGTACCAGAGCTTTAGTCTGGGGCGAAAAGAACAAACCCCTAATTAAATGAGAGCTATATGAAACTGGAAGCTGTCATCTTTTCAAATTCAGATGAGCTAAATACCTTTTTCTCCCCCATACAGATGTCCTTTGTCTGCCAGTTACCACTTTGTGACTTAAGTTTAATAGGCTCCTTACAGGGGATGTAAGTTGCACAGCATAAATCAGCATATAAAAAGCATATGCTTTTTTCTCCTCTTATTCCATGGTAATATTCTCTTTTACCTAATCTTCCTCTACTCTTAATAGTCTTCTCTCACCACTCTTTATCTCCTATTTCACTCCCCTTCCTCAAGCCTTTTGTTGTACATATAAGAAACTTCTTCCTTCTTTCCCATTCTTTTCTAACAGTATGATGAGCCAAGAGCCTTAATGTCACACAGCCTTCACATGACTAGCGCTCTGAATCTGCCTCTCTGCACACTGACATTTCCTGTGTAGCAAAATGTTATTTGAAAGTTTGGTCCTAGTCTCCTCGGATTTATCAGAATTACATAAGACTGGTAAGAAAAAACCAAATATCTTATATATAGTGGGTAAAAAAACCACCTTTTTTTTTTTTGGTGCTGCGAAGAATAGACTCTTTCCTTTTCATCTGCCAAGTAAAAAGAGCTCATAACACATCCTTATGGGAAAGGAGACAGTAAATTGACAGTCACATCTAACAAGTGTCACTGAAAATTTAGGCATAAGGCAATAAACTTAAAATAACTGAAGTCCTTCAATAATTTTCTGGTAAATTAAAAAAATGTGATATAAACTTGCAAAATTTTTATAGTAATTAAATCCATTTTCTAGCATTTATGACCAGGAGGGAATTTTACAACAGGGAAAATAAGTATTTTTACTGAAAACAGGCCAGCAAAGAAAAATAGTCAATGTTCATTTTGGAGTTTTGTTGGGTTGTTTTGGAATGTTAATAATAGTTTGAACAAAATCAGAGAAGTGCTGAAAAGCAACTGCAAATGTATGGGCTGTGATAGAAATACCCACAATAAATTAATTAAACAACTGAAACCATCTGCATGTCATTAGACAACTTTTAAACCATCTAAAATCATGCTCCTTTACGTTTGAAAAGAGTATTAAAATTAGGCAATTTTAAAATGGAGAAAATAAGGTCAACATTAAAACTTATGCAAACTGTAGACAACCAATAATTCCAAACTTCCGTCCCCTTTTCAGAAGCAGCAAAAGCAGTGCTCTGAGCTGTGCATGTTTAGTTCCAAGGGTATTGAGTATTTAAAATCACAGAGTCATCAAGGCTGGAAGAGCCTTCTAAGATTACCAAGTCCAACCATCAACTCATCACCACCACCACGTTCACCACTAAACCATGTCCTCAGGTCCCACAGCCACACATTTTGTTAGCACTTCCAAGGGTGGTGACTGTCCAGCTTCCCTGAGCAATCTGTTCCAAGGCTTGACAACCCTTTCCATGAAGAATTTTTTCCTGATATCTAATGTAACCTTCCCTGGTGCAGCTTGAGACCATTTTGTCTCATCCTGTCACTTTGCCACCTGGCAGAAGAGACTGACACTCACCTCACTACAACCTCCTTTAAAATACTTGACCATGACTGGAGTCCACACTGTGCTGTACTTTTTTATTGCCACAGGGAGAGCTCCCTGCTGGGTTAGGAAAGCCCTTTGTTGCTGAAGGGTGACTGCGGCTTGAGGGACTCTTGCTCTAGGTGCCAAGGACAGCAACAGAGTCTCTCACAGCAGGAGCTTTGTGTGCACGTGAGTAGTGTCCAGGCCTAACCTGAATTTTCCCTCTGCCCTAGTGAAAGTCAGTGAACAACTCCTGATTACAGTCACTTGTTCTTCGTGTACTACACTCCAGCCTGCCTACTCAGAGGCTGAATAGAAGGACAGGAATGTTCTATGCCTCATGTTTAACAATGCCTCAGCACTATTTTATCAAGTCCTTAAAATATGGGAAAGATTTTGTAATTAGAATCTTCAAGTACTATTCATCTGTCTGAAATGCAAACTTTTACTGATTTGTTAATTTGTTTGAACTAACAGTAACAACACAGCAATACAACACCAGGGATCTACTTCCTTCACAGGGCACAAACCAGCAAAGCACATTAGAACATGTTTCAGTTCAAAACCCTGGCTATTTAATTTACTGCTGAATCTAGTGCTGTAAGTTGAAATGAAAACCAGAAAGTTTGTCCTGGAAAGCTTAATGTCAGTTTTTAACTGACACCTTTCAGCAGCATCCCCAGCTACTGAGCTTAGTATTAGAAGCCTGCAGCACTAGCACCTCTGATTTTCCTCTACAAAACAGCAAGCAGAAAATGAGTCAAAAGGACAATTAACAATGGATCAACTGCTTGTGCAGTTTGTGCAGGTGTTCAGCAGGTTTGAAAGACTGTGGTAAATAAGCAAGGCTGTACATTTTTCATAAGGAAAACGCAGCTGGGGAGTACAGAGAGGGGGCAGGTTGATGCTATTATACAGGCAAAGTATTTGCTCTCTTTCACTGGGAATTCCCTTACTGGAATTACTGCATAAAAGTGAATAAACTGAAGACCATAGGGAGATATAGGCTGTCTAGAAAAGGGCAAATGAAGAGAGATTGGAAGAACTAGAACAATTTAGTTCCAAGAGGGATACGTGAAAGACAGCAAGATTTATACTGAAATATGGCTTTCTTACAAAAAGCTCACTTTTGAGCCTTATTGTAATCTACAATCCTTTATTTAGGCATAAATATTTGAATAAAGAAAATTAAAAGTAGGTATTTTGAAATTTGTAATTTTATTACAAACCTTTGTCCATAATTTATGTATGATCTGAAATGGAATGTCTTCTAAATATTGTAATTCCAATTCACTGTAAATTTTCTTGAACCCTGAGTGACAGATTTTTATCAACTCTGTGCATCATCTTTATTCCTTTCCAAACAAACTGCCTATGTGCTGTTTAGAAGGAGAACAAGAAAATTATATTCCTCTTGCCCTGTACAGCTCTGATTATTTTGTAACAGAAGAAATTAATCCTTCTCCCTTTTTGCCATGTAAAACTCCCATTTATGTTATTGAACCAATTTCAATAAAGAACAAGAATTACATCAAGGAAAAATGAAACCTCTCGGAAGCTGAATGCAGCTGATCTGACAGACAGAAAATGGGCAGAGACAACTGAATCATGCAATTACTGAAGTCATCACCAGCAGCCAAAGACTGGATTGTGCAATAAAAAGGTCTGTGAAGATACTGATTACATCTGGGACTGGAATATCTCCTTGGTGCAGCTCACTGCAAAAGCAACAAACCAAAAGGAATGCCTGGGCCTAAGGAACCACCAAACTGTTTAAGACTATGAAATTCCCTACTTGCTCAGCAGTACTTCTAGATTCAGGATTCATCAAAACATTAGTAGCTAATGAATGCATTTGTCTTCCCTCATTGATTCAGACACCACTATTTACTTCTTACAAGTGAGTTATTTCAGTCATCTGAGAGCATCACTTTAATTCAGAGCCCTTTCTAGACGACAAAAAAAAAAAAAAAAGAACAAAAAACAAAACAAAACACAAAAAAACCACCATTATATGTTGAATCTTCAGGCTAGAGGTCCAACTCTAAAAATTCAGAAAAGCTAAAGCAACAGATCTACCTCCCTGAGAGCAAGATGACAACATCAAAACAAAGAATAGACTCCACCTAATCACCTGCTGTAAAAGCTGGTATTAGTCACATCTCCATAAACACCTGGGGAAACAGAAAAAACCCCCAGTACTTAGTGCTGAAATATTCAACAGAGAAACCCTATTTATTTAGAATATAATTCACAGTTTGATCTTCGAGTTACAGGTTTGCTAGAATCCTGAGAAAATTAAGATCTCATCTCATAAATTCACATTTCAGTGCCAAAAGCATTCAATCATTGGAAATACACAAACTGGAAAATTTAACCTATTCTAAGTATCTCTGAGATAACAATTCCCAATAATAATAATAATAATAATGTTAATTAACGTAAGAGCTACCTACACCAAGCAGGTTTCAGATTGTTAAGTTTGCTCGTAAACCCAGGACATGGACTGAACTCTGGAATCCTCCTGAGGCAGTAACCGCTGGCTCAGAGCTGCCTGCACCAGACACAGCCGGGCCCTCACCAGGCC
>VZRS01008353.1:0-10000 GCA_013398055.1 Ifrita kowaldi
TAATAATAATAGAAATAATAATATAATAATGTCAATAATAATTAATAATGAATAATAATTATAATATAATAATAAGCAGCAAAATCTCATGTCAATGCATATTATTCAGAACATTAGGAATTATCCCTGAACAATCTATTACAGAATGGATTTCAAATTAATTTCAGAATAGAGAACTTTGAGAAAACTTCTAGCACCCTAAAGTGGAGGTGGGTGAGATCAAAAGGCATTTCTTAACACTGGATTTATGTCTCTGGCCAAAAGAGTAGTGTCTCCCTGGTACAACCAAGGCGGTGTCAGTGACATCATGTCGCAGCCCATTACAGCATTCCCGAGCTCAAATGGCTGTCATGGAATATGACACACCACAAATATTCATAGAATTCACATGAATATTTTTCTCATTGCTACTTGGGTGTCACTTCACGCAGTAAATTCCCAGCCTCAATCCTTGCCTATAATCAGCAGTTAAGACCCAGTCTGTGGTGCTTGTACACTGATCACAAATTCTGACACGAGCAGAGGGTGGCATTTCACCTTGAAATCCCATTTAAGAATATGAAAATGTTGAGAAACTTGTGCTATCTTGATGCCACAAACAAGACATTTTTTTGTTGGACTCCCATGCTGAATTTTTTTCCAGTCAAACTTGTATCCTCTCTCAAGGGCATCCAGGTGAGGTGAAAACTATCCCTGCTCTCTAGGGATCCTGTGGAACGAAAAAGTTAACACAGTGAAAAAAAAAAATTTAAAACACCTAAAGCTAGCACAAATGTTGTCTGTTTGCCTAGGCAGAGCAAATTTAAGAGATATGACTTGCCATCTAGACCCTGCTGTTTATCATGTCAAGTCAGACTCAAGAGCCGCTGGTCAGGAAATATAAGGTATTCATTGTTTTGCTGGTGCCTGCAGCAAGCTTGTCCTGTGCCTAACAAACAGGGTTCAGTTTTCAAAACCATTAAGTGTGTGAATAAGCAGAGTTTTTTGAGGGAAAGTTGATCTAAAATATGAAGTGAAAATCTGTAGCAAGGACATTACTCTCAGAGAATGACATTTGATCTCTCTTAAAATTGCTAGAGAGTATTCCAGAGAACGCTCTTTAAATGGGGTGGTCCTAATCCAAAAGGCTCTATTAGCATTCAGCAATTAAATAGATCAAGTTTAAATGGTTTCAAATCTGCACTTTTATTAGTTGTCTCCTGAAGTAATAGTGAATCTGATATTGAAAATACAACATCAACATAGATCTGGGGTTCTTCCCTGCAGACAGGAGACAGAAGATGAAGAGTTGAAAGCAGGAGAAAGAGTATTTGGGCCAGGATTCTGTTTCTTTAAGAGTTGCAAAAGAAACAAAGAAAATATGGTGATTAGAAACCTGGAAGACCACGTTTAGATGGGGGTGAAAAGAGTGGTGCATTAGGGAGGCAAAAATAAATTAAAATATCTTCCGAGGGTTCAAGGGTATCTGAGAGGACAGCAGTAATGAAAAGCATGACACCGGCTGGAAAGGGCAAAAAGGGAGCATGGAAAACCTAGATTTCTAGGAAGAACACTGGGAGATGCACTACCAGACATAATATGGGTTGGTTGGACCAAAGGGAAGTGAAAACACACCTTTTGGGAGACTGCAAACAGGATCTAAGGACTCAGAGCTGCAGCAGGGGCTTTATTAGCAGAAAGCTTGCAGCACACTTGCCAGCTCCAGGAGACCTGGCTGCAGCACTGAGGACGTGCACGCTCATAACAAGCAGAGAGGGAGCCTGTGAAGAAAAGCTCCTGGTTTGCCTTGTGCCTGGATTAGGTGCTTGGTGTGCTCTTCTTAGCCTAAAGCCGGCTCCCTGCGTAAGGACATCGCAGCACTATGACCGCAGAAGGCTGAAGACTTAACCCAGATTTTATTCAGTGAGGATTGTTTGATAGCACAGCCTCCCCTGTGGCGGCAGCTGAGAACCGAGCTCTGCTCCTGCAGCCGTGCACCAAAGGATTGATTCTGCAAGCTGCTGAGCACACATGGGAACCCTTCAGCCCACCTGAGTTCAGTGCGGCCTGCGAGCACTCAAATCCTTGCAGAAGTGATTGGCAGATGCTGGATGGCATCCTCAGAGAATAAGTGTTGGATGTTCCTTCCCCTCCTTATTAGTAGCAAATTATACCGGCAGCTGTCCAAGATTTTTTTACTCTGACCTGTCCCATTCTTAATCAATTGCTGATACGTGTGTGTGCAAGAGGTGAAAAAGCATATTTGTTCCTTTCCTTTTGAATATGGAGCCAAGAGACAAAATTAAGCTGGGGAGAGGAGGGTAAGGGGAAGGGAGAGTAAGGATTCACAAAGACTCTTGCAAATAAAATCCATTGATTTACATGGCTTTTTGCTAAATCACAAATATCTAGTTAGATCTAGAGTAAGAATTTATTCACAGAAATGCTCACAAAAAGCAAAGCAAATCCTACCATGAATAAATATTCATAGGACTATTTGCACTGGGAGAGCTCCCCTGGCTATTCTAAAAGCCTTTTTTTTTTTTCCCTGTACCTGTGGTGTGGCTGGAAAGGCTAGAATTAAGTAGTTTCAAGAAGTGAAAAAGGAACATGAAGTAGTAGTCAGAGAGAAGTGTATTTGCTATTATCACAGCCAGGAACAGTGAAGCTCTTCATCAGGCAGATGACCATTCCACCTTACAGCTGGTTTGCCTTCAGTCATGAGGCTCAAAACTGATGGTCCTGGGAAGCAGGGCACAAGTACCTACATGCAGTAAAACAGACTGAGAGCTAGGGGATTACGTATTAGCTGTCCCAATGAAAGCTTTCTCTGGCCATGAAGGGGGAGAGGGAAGTCTAGGAAGCCACCATTTAGCCGATGGTGAACTCAGTAGATAGGAAACCTCCATAGGGTTTTTAAATCATTTGGGACAGTTATTCTAACAGGGACCAGGACAGACATCTTCCTTGCCATGTCATGGCTGCATCAGCAGTTACAGAGGCTCCTCTTTTCTTCCATTACCTGGTTAAATCACAGATTTTCACCTGCATAATGGCATGTCTCCAACAGCGCCATGATTTACTTGTAACTTGGAGTTATGGGCTTTGAAACTTTTTGAGTGGAAGAGAAAAGTGATCCAGCAGAGTTGTTCCTGCTACCTCTGCTGCTCTTCTGCAGGAGTTCAGCCCTGGGCCTCTGTGGAGAGAGGGAAAAGAGGAGAAATGGAGAAACTAGTTGTGAACAGCCACTGGAGCCACCTCCAGGTTACCTGACAGTCCTTGACACACAGCTGCTCCCTAAGCCCAGTCAGGCTCTGCCCAGCACCTTAAATACAGCCCACTGCTGGTTTCACCCTCTGAGGCAGTGACTGAAAAGATGATGCAAGTCCTGTTCAGCCACCTCAGCTACAGGCAGGGAAACCCCAATGTCCTGCTGATACCTTCAGCCCTGGTAGTAAAACCTTTCTGCAGTCTTCAGTGAGGACCCTGAACACCTTGCTACCCAGACAAGGGCACTGAATGCCTGTGAGTGCATCAAAGACTGAGAGCTGCAGTTTGGGACTATGGCTCCTGGAGAAAAAAAGTATCCTTTTTTATCCTGACAGATTCCAATCCACTTTGCTTTTATACACAGGGTAAGTAGCATTTTATATATTAGTGAAAAGGTGCAACTACATTTTTAGATAGAGTCTTAAAATGTAACTTTATTGAGAACTGAGATAATTTTGTGGTCAAATATTCAAAACAAAGGAAAAAACAAGAAAACAAACAACCAATACCAGAAACCTAGCCAGTGTTGACCATATGCCTGAAAAGCTAGCAGCATCCAATATACAAGGGACACTTCATCCTTTCAGTGTACAGTTCCAGTAAAAACAACAAAACTGAGAACCAGTGCTTACTTGACCTTGTAAATACTTTTATTTATTTATTTATTTTCCTTCCAGTTTTTCACCTTTGATGTATCTCCTAAGACCACGAGCAGGATACGAAGTGCTTCATATTCCAAGTGCTGAGGCCTATCTATCAAAAGCTGACTGGAGTGGGTGGTGAAATACAGTAGGAGGTGGCTAGCTACACAGTTGTACTATTAAATTACTGTCTGTCCAAGGAGAGTAATCTCTTGTTTCAGCAGCAGGTACTACTACCAGAGACTGTAAAAACCTCAAGCACTCTGAAATAGGCTGTCATATGGAGCACCATAAATTACATCAGTCAAATATTCCATCATTCATTCTCTCCACGGTCTTACAGTGGGATGAATAGTCTGCTCAAGGGAGAAAAACAACCACCAACTTTCTGATTCCTTTTCTATTTATTTTCTGGGAGACCTTCAGGGGCCACCTTCCTATGAGAAATTTTAATTAACCATAAAATATAATTTTCCATTTGCGTAGCTGCAGGTTTCAGGGACCACACAGGCTGCTCCCCAAAATGCAAAAAAGGTGTAGGATTTTCTTTTTCTCAAACTGCAGCTATTGTTATCCACCCTATTATTAAGAAGTTTAAGAAATGCAGCATCAATGACTTCCTTTTCATCTTTGTGGAGTGGAACATTTGACAGTAAGTTAAAATCCTAAATAAAATATGAAAGCTGCCAGCACATGCCAAAAGTCTCTCGGAGTGCATATATGAAAAGTTGCTCCTAAGACGCAAATGCCACTAATACCATATGAAAATTGCAAAAAGGTATATGAAAGTCACTAATGTGACATGAAAGAACAAAAGTCTTCAAATTATGTGAAAGTTGCTGTTACGATATGTTACCCTTACTGTTCTAGTTACTTTCTATCCTCTTATTAGCAACTTCCATTTCAAACTAATCTTTGATAAAAGTCTTATTATATTAACAATTTTCCTTAAGTATCAGAAAATTGTATTTCCCGTTGCACTGAGTGAAGTGTGACCTCATTAGCAGACTCTTGTATTGTTACATGGCTTTTTCCCTCCCTTTCCTTTGGAAAATACATGTATTCCTGCAGCCACACTCTCTGCTCACTCTGTCTTTATACAGAAAGGTATACGCTGACTATGCCTCCCACAAAAATTTAGGAGCAGGCTCAAAGTAGGTTTTTGGAATGGAGATTTCCAACATCTGTACCTCTCAGTCCACATTGCTAGCTGTAGAGCTGTTTAAAGGTATCAATACCATGTCCAGGAGAGACGCAATTTTTAGGAAACCCCATCCAAATGAGAGGCTGAGCCCACAGTAAGATGCCAAATGTGTTTGAGTTCTCTTTTCAGGAGAGAGCTCTGGTGCAGGGTTTAAATCCAAATTTGAGCAGAGGGGGTGCATTTTTACTAATCCTGTACAGGCAGTATTCAGTAAATCCCTACTTCTGCAATCAAAGATGAGTGTTCTTGTGGAACCCCTTCAATGACAGTGAATGCATAAGAGCGGGGCAGCATGAAGCTGAGTTCGGGGTTATTAGCACTTCAGGGCTATTTCTCTACAGACCAGAGCCTGTGAAAGTGTCGAAGCTGAAATGATCTAGAACACAGATGTAATATACTTTGTGTTTTATGGGTCCACTGATTTTGAATATATTGTCATCAGACCTGAATCTTATTTCTTCTTTTATTTTCAAAATCTTCTGTGAAGGTGATGAAATGCATTGCATTGCTAGTTCAAGCTGCTGAAGTCCTGTATTTCTCCTATGTAACTCATGCAAGCAAAACACCAGGTCAAGCATGCTATGAGAGGGTCAGGATGCTAATAGGAGATGAAAACATGAATAGATGACAAACATTTGTAGTGCAGATTTCCTGCCTCCATATGTAAGCCAGGCCTGACCTCTGCAAGCTGTGAGGGGGTGGCTGCATTCCCCTACAGTGCAGTACTCAGTTTGTATGATGAGCCTGAGAAAAAGGTACCTTCCACAGGTGAAATGGCTGTTTAATATCATGTGGCAAATCTGTGTCCCAAGATACAGCAAAACAAGTCACTGACTGACATTAAATGTGGCATCCTTTTAACAGTTTCTCCTCATATTTGATTTTGATAGTGGGAAACTACAATTAACACCATAAATAGACTAGTTACTAGTGACTGTTCCTAAGCAAGAACCTATAATTTTCCTCCACCAGACCCTTCTCCTTCAATTATTGGTCGGAAGATAATGCAATTTGTACATTTAATAACAGTTTGAATATACTACTGTAGTGGGTTGTCCCTGGCCAGATGCCAGGTACACACCAAAGCCACTCTATCACTCCTCTTCAGAGGAGAGGACAGGGGAGAGGAAATACTGCAAAAGGCTCATGTGTCAAGATAAGGACAAGAAGATATCCCCCACCAGTTACCATCAAGGGAAAAATGGACTCAACTTGGGGGAATTAGTTTAATTTATTAATTAGCAAATCAGAGTAGGATAATGAAAAATAAACCCAAATTTTATAAACACTGTCCCCTCACCCCTCCCTTCTTCCCAGGCTCACCTTTACTCCCCATTTTCTATTTCTCTTCACCCAGTGGCACAGGGAGATAGGGAATGGGAGCTGCTGTCAGTTGATTGCATATTGTCTCTGCTGTTCCTTCTTCTGAGGAGGAAAGAATCCTCACGCTCTTCTGCTCCAGTGTGGGGTCCCTCCCATATGAGGCAATTCATCATAAACTTCTCCAAAGTGAGTCCTTCCCACAGGCTGCAGTTCATCATGAACGACTCCAGCACGTGTCCCTTTGAACTGGGCACAGTCCTTCAGGGGCAATTGCTGCAGTGTGGGTTCCCCATGGGGTCACAAGTCCTGCCAGCAAACCTGCTGCAGCATGGGCTCCTCTCTCCATGGGGCCACAGGTCCCACCAGGAGTCTGCTCCAGCATGGGCTTCCCATGGAGTCGTACCTTCCTTCAGGCATCCCCCTGTGCTGGAACTGGGGTCCTCCACAGGCTGCAGATGGGGATATCTACTCCACCATGGTCCTCCATGGGCTGCATGCCTGACTCACCATGATCTCCCCACCACAGGCTGCAGGGGAAACTCTGCTCTGGCACCTAGAGCACCTTGTCCCCCTCCTTCACTAACCTTGGTGTGTGCAGGGCTGTTGTTCTCATGTATTCTCACTCCTCTCTTCTCTGAACGCCGTTGCACAGCAACTTTCCCCTCCCCTTAAATCCAGAGGCACTACCAGCATCGCTGATGGGCTCGGCCTTGGCCAGCAGCAGGTTGATCTTGGAGCCAGCTGGCATTGGCTCCATCAAATACAGGGGAACCTTCTGGCAGCTTCTCACAGAAGCCCTATAGCTACCCCTGTAGTCCTGCCAGTACCAAAACCTGGCCATGCAAACCCAATACAACTGCTAAAAGATGAAGTTATTATAATTTTATTTGAAAAAAAAAAAAGAGAAAAAGAAAAGAGAAAAAAACAACTTTGAAGCTAATAATCAAAAGATTAGAGAAAGGATATCTTTTAATTAATTTCAAACCCTGGATTGAGTATTAAATAGAAACATGAAAGAAAGATTTCCAATTGGAAGGGCTGGTAACTGAAGAGTCTTCACTCTCTTGAGGATTACCATTTAATTTTAAACATTGATTTAAAATAAATGGTGGTAGAGTCCCCAAGGAAAGATGTATTTCAGTTGTAAACATAAGAGTGATGTATAATAAATGAAATATATAACATTCTCCTTGAGGAGTTTTTTTACTTTATTGTGCAATCATGCTATGGGAATAATTTATACCTTTTAACTTGAATCTCAGACAAAAGCTATCAGGTATCTTTCTGTAATCAGCTTTTCCTTTATTTATTTGCCTGTATTTACATATTTGAAAATCCGTCTGTGATGTCAGTTCTTCTATCAATGCCTGCAAAGGTACGTGATAGATGGGGAAGTTTTACTTTGGATTATCATCTGAATGACAAGGGTCTCATAACAGTCCTGACCAAGTATCTCACCTTGTAGAAAGCCTCCTAGTTCCCCACCTCACAGTCAGTTTCCTCACTTATCTCATCATAACCACTGCAGCCTTTCTCATTCATGGCTGTGTTTGTCAGCTCTTCACTCTGTTGTAGTCCTCCCATTTTCCAATTTCTTGTTCCTAAGTATTAAGATATATTGTACCCTAGTTCTAGGAGAAGCAGCTTTTCCGCTTCATTTGTTTTGTGTCCTGTCAGCATCTAGGTGAACACAATAATTAATTATGAATAGTTGCTTCAGTACTGCTTCTAGGGATTCTTTTTCTAGGTGTTCCCATTCTGCTTTTTTTTTTTTTTTTTTTTTTTTTTTTTTTTTTTTTTTTTTTTTTTTTTAATTTACAGAAAAGAAAAGTGACTGCCAATTTTATTGGGCAAAAGTTTGCTTTAAGTAATTTTCCTCTTAGGGAAAACATATGCTCTATCAACTCAGCTCTTGAGATCTGTTTCTAAGGCTTCAGGCTTTATATTTGTCCAGCTGAAAGACAAAGACTTGTTCAGTATTTAGCCATCCAGACAAGACTCTGTCATCTGATCTCCTAAATCTCCCTTTTCCTGAGACTTTCTTTGCTCCAAGAGGGAAAATAGAAGCACTTCCTGAGGTGAGGCACAGCTCAGGAGGCACTATGAAAACTAGAACAGGTACTTCTTAATGGGTTCTGATGGTTTCCACGTTCGATATAAGACCTAGATAGTAAAGCATGAATGCACATTCAGACAGATGATGTCTTCCAACCATACTTGTTTCCTCTGCCCTCTTTTGTAAAAATTCAGTATTTGCTGTTTTCAGAAGACAACTGCTATTTTTTTGTTATTGTTTGGATACTACTGCATCTTGTCCTTATAGAGGGGTTTTGGATCAAAAGTACTTTATAACTTCAGTTTATTTGACACAGTGCAGTGGAAGGTGAATGAAGAGATAGAAGGTGGAGAATATTTCCTAATTAATTACAATATTATTAAAGTAGTTATAGTTGTGACATATTACACGAGGATTAGTCATCCCACCATGGAAATTCTTTTGCACACAAAGCCACATGTGGAGAGTTGCTTTCTTTGAGCTCATTCCACACACCAGGCTTTTGGATACTTGGCAATTTTGCTTATATGGAGTTCTCAGTAGAGCTAATAATGTGAACAAAATGGAAACTTCCACCCTATTATCCACAATTAGACCACTAGGCAGCATAATAAAATGTGTTGTGTGAAATATTAACAGCATTGGAGCAATAATATCTTCACTGAATATCTGGCCAGAATTAGAAGTGCAAGGAATACACGTCGCCGACCCTTAATATTTCCCTGTCTAAAGACTGATGCACTCATGGAAGTAAAATATTATTTCATCATAGTGCAAACTGGCAATTGTTCCCTTTCCCAGATTTATTTCTAATAATCTGAGGAGAAAAGACAATTATATTTTTAACATTCTTCCCCTCAGTCAAGTTTCAAATAAGTGCATAAATACCTGCCATTCAAAAACCAGCAGATTTGGTGTGTTTGAGCAAGACAGCATCTGGGATTGGTTATGAGACCAATCAGTTGCTCAAGGATCCTGTATGGACCTGAGATCTTATCTTGGTGAAAGAATCCCAGGCTTTAACTCCTGCCGGATGGGGTATTGGTGACCAGTTTACCAGTTCTAACCTCAGCCTCAATGAGAGAATATCTGCCATTCTTCTTTTCCAAAGTTTAATAAAAACCTTTAAATATTGGTCAGGCAGACAAACCTTGCCCCTCAGAGACACAGTGCCATCTGTCTTCCCCTGGACCCTGTGCCCAAGAGCTGGATGTGGTGTCAGTCACTACTGGCTTTCAGAGAGGTACGAGCTGTCAGTAGGTTCACCGGGGGCGGATGAAGAAAATGGGCTCACTTGTACTTGCCGAATACACTGCTTTTTGAACATTAAAAGGTGGTGAATTTGTACTTGAAATTCCAATCAAGGAAGACGCACAGAAGTAGGAAACTCTCTTTTCTGTTGTGTTTCTGAAGAGACTGAGTTCCCAGCCCAGCACCACTGAAAACCAGAATGAAACAAGTGGCCTACATCTCCCATGAGACATCCTGATCCAGCATGTCTTCTGTAGCCTGGTCTCCAACCCCCGT
>VZRS01008353.1:15000-116355 GCA_013398055.1 Ifrita kowaldi
ATAAACCTGATGTTTTACTGCAAGAGAGGCAGCTATTTTAAAGATGGCAAAATGTCAGCTCTTGGATGGTTGGTTTCATTTAACAGGGCTCCACATGAATTTATGAACTGTTCCATAACATCTTCTCCCTGCACCAAATGGCAGACTTTGGGCAGAAACCCAATGTATGTTTAGCTAATGTATAACAAACAAAGTATTTACATAGTCAGTGGACCCTATTAGGTATTAAGAATGGTCTCTTTCTAAATTTACTGTTAATTCCCTTCCGCAACAACCTAACTGAAGTGCTCGCTTCTCAGAGAAAGCTAAGAAAATGTGCATCTACTCTCATGTGTGTATAGGTCTTTTCTTTCATTCTAAAATATCTTTAACAAAACTTCTGACAGTTATTTTCTTTTGCTGCAAAGGTGAGAATGTAGTTTAAGATATTGTTTCCTGACTTTAAAGGTGCCTTGTGGTTTTTAAGGATATTTCAGCAGCTAAAGAAATTCTACTGCAGACACAATGTACCAGTTCATTTCTTAAGCAATAAATGGCAAGCAGGGTGGTGCTGAATAAGCATGCTTATATGGAATTTCTCTTTGAAAAGACCACTAGTTAGGCCCTATAACACTTCAGTTGATATTTCCACAGCGCAAACACGATAGTGGAAATTAAGTTGCCCCGGCAAATTCAGTTTAGGAGAAATTTGTTATGAATAAAATGCTGCTGCTGGCCTTAGAACATTGAATTTATCCACCAAATAATATCTTAGAAATACCACTTCAGAAGAAATCAGCTCTAAATAATTGATAAATTTGGTTTGTTTAGAAACCTTTTGACCCCTGTAATAGAAAGTAAAAACACATTTCAGTTATTAAAGTCACATATATTCCCTCTGGTAGGGGAAGCTTTTAATTTTAAGCTGGTCTCTGTTGGGGCCATTTGATAAAGCTTGGAAAAACCTTTTCAACTGCTGCTGGTGGATTTGGGTCAGCTTCCCTTGGGAAAATGGCAAAAGATAAATTTGTAGCTTTTCATAACACATAAGAAAACTTCAGAGATTTTAAACATCAAGAACTATTGGAACAGAAAGACAGAGTTTCTCTTTTGTTTCTCCCCCTCCTCCTCCTGCTCCTTCTTCTCTTTTATTTCCAAAAAGAACTTTAAATTCTCTTGTTGTTTTAATTTTTTTTTTTTGTGGACTGTGGAGGTTAGAAAGTTTTGACCTCTCTAACTACACTACCAGTGGTCCTTATTAGCGTAAGATTTATTTTGAGATAGAAATATCATGATGCAGTTTTTGTTTTTAAATGGAGCAATTTCATTCTCCTGATTTCAAAGCCAAGAGCAAAATAAAAACCCTCTATCGCTCTTTTTTTTTTTTTTTTTNTCTTTTTTTTTTTTTTTTTTTTTAGTGCATTTCTTAAACTTTGCTTCAGTCACTGTTACCAGAACTTTATGTCCACAAATATAAGTCAGTCTCATTTCCCCAGGACAGTAATCACAGTTTATGAATGAGGGCACTGATTCTACAGGGGCTGCCAAAATGTACCTGACCTCACTGCACTGCTGTTTCACAACAGGGAAAGAAACGGGGGTGAAAGAGAAAAAACCTACTCAATACTTATGAAAACAGAAAGTCATAATAACACCCCATGGTCAAATGTTTAAGTAGCCACTTCTGCATAAAACAAATACTCACAGGCAGCAAGGCATATTGTGCTGCCCTCTGAACCTCAGACCTGCAGACACCTCTGCACATACTTGCAAAGGTTGCTGCTGTTCTTTGTTCCTTCAGGAGCTGCCTCCGAGAAGCAACATCTGCAGACTTTGTGGGGAACATCCATTTCTATACATTCATCTGAGACTACCAAATTCAGTTCATATAAATTACTGAATGGCCATCATCCAACAGAAACAACCATCTCTCTCCAATAGCCTGAACTGAACAAGAACAAGCATCCTAGAGGATAAAATCTATATATTTTCTTACAGGCTCTAAAACAATTCAGCCTCTCTTCCCATTTGTCATTTACTAAAGTATGTTTCCCTGGAATATATTTGTGAGCACAGTGAGACTCTGGAGTGGTAGATGGCTCTGGCAAGCTGAGTTCCTCTTCCTGAATTTCATGGTGAATGAAGCATTGGCACTTTTGAAACTACAGAGCAGCTGAATTTTTTGATAGCTGGACAAGTCCCTAACAATCCCGCTTACCTACAGCCTATGAAGAGTGCTCAGCAACAAAATGGTAGAAGCAAAGCTTTCCTCCTAGACAGCTAGCCTTTCTTGAGCAGCCAGTACTTTTTGCCTCTTCATGCTTGGTTGCTATTCCCAGTGTAAGACACTTTGTTGCACGGATGCAGTGGTAAATTATTAAAAGGGTCTCTACCAGGTATTCGTTCATGCAGTCACAAATTATGTGTTCATGTACCTCTGCCTATTCTTGGCAGGTGCAGCTCCTCTGTGACTACTTTGGCAATTCAAACACCTGCATTATTTCGTTACTTTAGAGCTGTTATTCAAAGAGTTGCACCTACACCCCGTTAGCACCCTCAGAGGGAGGCCAACTCTTGGTAGTTTATGTTGTGGAGGGATTGCCACCTTGGACAAGAAAGATGACATGCAGAAAGCTAGGCTGTGATTTCACAGCCACGCTATTCCAGCTTCTCAAATAAACACACATAGCACACATCTTCATGGTCACTTGGTCCACTTGGATGAGTGAAAGGGACTTCCTTGTGTTTACTGTGCACTCAGTGTTCACACCGGAAATAGTTGAGGAGATGCCAGTATTTTAAAAGGTGACAGGCTGGAGTATTCATGGTGTTTTCCTTGTGCAGGAATGTCTTGGAAGGCTGTGACATTTTGAATTGGAATTTTTTTTCTTTTTTTTTTNCTAGTTCTTCCCCGATTCTTCTTCTCTCTCTTCCACCCACCTTAGCATAACCTCCAGCTCAGAGGCAACTGTTGGATGACTCCCTTCCACTTTCTCATACTTCAGTAGGCTGACTCTTCCCACCTACTGCATCACACAAACTACAGCTGGCTAATTCCTCGCCCCTAACGACTGCTAGCAGTACCTTCCCACGCATAGGCACCGGCACATATTCACCTGGTAGAAACCTCTTCATGCTTTTCATCATCTGAAACACTGAAATAAAGCCTGCTTCTGGCCATAACAATTGGATGTTTACACCAGTTGCAGAGGAAGGAGCCAGTATATGCAAAACATGATTGTTCATTACATTACAGTTACCACAAGTGATTAGCTAGAAGAAAAATCACCAGGTAAGCAAGAGTATTGACATGTTTTTAAGTTTATGATGAACTTAAAACATGAGCAAAAACTTCTTTAAACTGATTGTCCAATAGCAAAATGTCCCAAGTCACAAGGGAGCAGAAATATGCTCTGTTGGAAGGGAAAGAAAAAAAATCTTGTTATTGTTTCTGTCAACAAGCAGTTCTTCCTGAATACATATGAAAGAAAAGCCAATCAAGTTCAAATATGTAGTGTCTGACGATAGTGAAATTCAGAAACCATTTTAAACAATCCTTTTTGAAAGGCAAAAAGCAGTGGAAATAAAGTGATATTGTTAAGAATAGAAAATTTTGAGTATATTTACACATTTAATATACTTGACATTTAAGAAACTTGATAGTTTCTTCCACGAGACAAATTTTCCAGAGTACCCGTCTATTGAGTAGAAAAAGAAGAAAGCCACAGTAGAATGGGAAGTCCAGCACACAGCTGACCATTTTGCACACTAATTAATTGCAAAGGGAAACACAAAACAGATCTACCTTTTCAGTACTAGAAGAGGGTAACTCCAGCTGAATATTCACCAGAAGAGGCAAAATTATCCACAGGATAAAAATATTGTAACACCATAATAACAAAACAAGCACTTTGACACTGTGTAAAGAACACCACTGTGTCATTGTCATTAAAAGCAAGAAATCAGGGATAGTAGCATTATCCCTCATTCTTCTCCATGTATTTAGAAAATGGCATCCAAGATGTCTTATCAAAAATAAAACATGTAACAACAAAATCATCTGTAAAGCAAGTGCAAACAAAGCACTGAAACCTCATGAGATCCATGACCATGTCAGCCTAGTGTAGGAACAGATTTATTTGAATCAAACTGGAAGGATTACCTCTTGTAATGATTATTTCTTGAGTATTTTTTAAATTGAGCTGTTGAACAACCCATTGATGCAACAATGTAATGACACATTGAAAATCACAGTTTGCTCATCACAGGATTCCAGATGAGTTAATAGCAGATAATTGCACACATTTTGCAAGCACATCATTTCAACAGTTCTCTTTGATATTGCAATTTAAGTGCACCTTGTAAACTCCGGCTATGTACAGCCAAGTGTGCTGGAAAAAGACTTTTTCCAAAGAGAAATTAACTTAAAACAACAAGATTAAAAACAAGCCAAAACCCAACAATCCAACCAAAAAGCCTACATTTTCTAGGTTAGAACATTTTGATCACAGAGGCATAAATGTTGGTGTCAAAACAAGTTCTCTGAATAAAAGGTGTTTAAACTAAGTTAGCTTCAAAAGAAAATACACATAAGCTGGAAGCAAGCAAACATGGGGACAAAAATGCCATGAGTTCTCTGCATTAGCAGCAGAACTACTGCCAGGAGTTACATCACTGGCACCAAGACCATATGCCATCACTGTTTGTGATACTGGTGAAATAAAAGGCTTTAGAGAGCACCCAGGTGGATACTACTGCTCTGCTTCTTGAGGTAACACAGATGAAGCCTTCTATGTCTCACTAACTGTGGCTCCTGGATGGAAGGGAGAAGACAATTTTGAGGCATAATGCGTTTTGTCCTAAGTTAAACACCTTAAACAAGTTTACCTTCAGTTGGGTAAATCTCACCCAAACTCACCAGCCATGCCATAAAACAAAGCAACACACAAACACAGGAGCACACACTACATCAGAATGTAAATTCACTTTGACAACTGCATTTGCCATAGGAAAATGAATTGTTTGGGGAAAGAAAGGGATCAGGTGGTTTGAATAGTAGTTACTGACAGTTGTCCTAAGTTCCACCTGAGACATTTCTATTCATGTGTGTGTTATGAATAAGTGTCACAAGTTGATAATGTCTTCATTTCAGCTGGTTTCATTACCTGCATTTCATTTCCAAAAGAGTGGTGATACAGATCTCATGGTATCCACTGCAATTATAAAATTGATTTCTGCCCTCTTTGTATCCGCAGAGAGGCTGAACGATCCTCCGAGCAGCGCTGCTTCTGAGCTTCTGCCCTGGTGCCAGTGTCTCCAGCTATGTCTTTTTAATTGGTGGTAGGAAGTGGGGTAATCATCAGAGCGCCGGTTTGTCTGCTTAACGCAGTGCTGCCGAGTGTGTGACACGTGCTGCCAAGCGTCGGCGTGGCTGGGGATTTGCAGCACATTCTTAGCCCTTTCCCTGCTGAAAGCAAATAGCAAGCTGGAGGAGGCATGTTCCCACAAGGCTTGGCACAGTGCTCAGTGCCTCCCCATGCTGCAGAAGACCATCTTAGCTGGAACTCTTGCACGCATTTAGCCATTAGGAATTTAGTTCACATTTTTGTGCTACCAGTAACCTCACTAGAAAGCCACCATAACAAAGGCCTGAAGAAGCTAGTCTGTTTTATCAAGTATAGATATTAGGACCTTTATATCACACCAGTAAAGATTTCTACATAAGGTTAAAAACATTTTAAGCTTTGTGTATGAGTCTTTGAACTGCTGCTCTTCTGGCGTGAGTTGAAGGGAAGCTAGCAAGAACAATGTCAACTTTACCCATAAGCTGCCAAGCTCCTGGGAGCATACTTCATTTCAGAAACCCAAGGGAGAGTTCAAAAAAATCTCAGAATTCTGGTATCAGGAGAAATTCTGAAAGCAAAATATGGTTTATCTCTGAATTGTTTTAAAACTAAAGTCTGAAATGCCTCTAAACTAGAAATTTATTTTTCACACAACTCTAGTTATGAAAAGTTTTGGTTGAAGATGAATATGGTTCTCTTGATATGTGTATGTGTGTGGAGCTGGGGGTTCATCTCAGAGTCTGATGATTGTGAGTCCTGGATAAAATCCACACCTGAGCACAGTGATCAGTATATGTCTATGCTGCATGATGAAGAAGCAAATTCTAGGTTTTCATTCCAGGACGAAGAACATTATTCTGCAAAGTCTTGAGCAAGATCTTTCTGCACAAGTAAAATATTGGGAGTGTGAAACACTTTCAGTGACTGAATTCGCAATCTACACTAATGATATGGACATGGATTCTGTGGCTGTCATGGGTTCTAGGTAGTTCTTGAAAATGCTTAAATCCTGTAATTTTTTAACAAAGGAATGACATACATGACCTAAGATTGACTTTAGTGAATAGCAGACGCTATTTCTGAGCATAAGAACACATGAGATTCCAAGTTCACGAACTGCCAGGTGAAATAGTTACTTGGACTGTAAAATCAAGCATGTAAGACTACAATATCAGCCTTTTGGCTGTATGTGCTAACCTTCTCCTACCCTCTAAACAGCCCACCCTGAATACTGATTTAAACAGGATCAGTTGGAAAATGTAGTGTGATCGTATGTAACACACATTTGCACCAGAACACATTCATGTAAAAGAGACTAAGTTAGGGTTCAGAGGCATTTCTTAGCTCTCAAGTACTAGCTCTTGCAGCCACAGGAAAGTTAATTTAAAGATAACTCTGCTGGGAATTATTTTACACTCCTTCTTATTTCTGGCATCGGAAGTTACACATGAATCTTGAACCTGCTGCATTGCAGTGCAGGATGCTATTGCTGGGATTGTTGAGAACATTAACTGTACACATGCACATTAGCTGAGGAAAGATGTTTTTGTGTGTGTTTGTGTGTGTGTTTGTGGGTGTGTGTGAATGAGGAAAACATCTTGAGTCTATAGTGTCAAGAAGCCTGTTCTGTTACCCCTTAAGCTAAGTATTTTAGGGATGGTTTGCAATGGAAACTGCTCAGTTTGGAATTTTTTATAATGTAAGACCGCAGACTTAACCTCTTCTTCCCCTGCCTTTCCATATTCTTGTCTTCAGCTGGTTCAATCTGGGTCTCTTGGTGTTGGCAGTGTCAGTGTGAGCTTGGCCTGCAGCCTGGAGTCTACTAATGTTTTCCCAAGAGATAAAAATAAGAGAAGGGTAATGACAATTTTTTTCACTTTGCATCCTAAATGGAATTTTATGGGACAAAGAGAAAAGACTTCTGTGGCCCAAAGGGATTTCCTCTGCTGAATACCAAACACCTTCTACAAACAACAGAAATGTGAGAGATTCTCAAAATAAAAGGTCACAGGGATTTTCTATAATAGAAAGGCTTTAACGACAGGGTGTTGTTACCAGCTGCCCTTACAGTGAATCAGGGAAAATCTTGGTGAAGGACTTCCTCAATATGTTTTTCTGCATTTCAAGGAGCTACTAATTTGAGGGATAGTCACTGGAATTGTCAGATTTTGAGTCAGGGACTACGACTGGTAGTAGCAGCCCTGAAAGCAGGGAAGGGAAATAAAAAAAGGATTCACAGCAGAAAGGGAGATGACCATTGTGCTTGGGCAGCTTGGTGGCAGCATGTCCAGGATTGCTAAGGTAACATCCATGTGTCGGACAGAGGGACAGCATTTGTCTGAGTTCTGGGAAGAGCCCAACTTCCTTATGAGAAGGGCTGGGGAGGAATGTGGCTGGCTAATGATTTCAGACTGCCTGAGGCAGTGAGTGGCCTGGCAGCTGCAGAGAAAAGCAACTCTTTCTCTGCCCACCTATCACTTGAAAACATGGTATAAACAGCTATTTGTGACCAAATTTGGCTTAGAACACAATCAAGGATGAGTAAGACAGGGAAACAGGCACTGTGGTCGTCCTTGCATCTCATTAGGTATCCACAGAAATGGGAGCTGCTTCTCTCTGTGGCTGGAAAGAAAGAAGACCCACAGTTCAACCAGGCCACCATCCACTCCAGTAGTTTGTGTGCCTTGAGGTGTTACTACCACACGTGTGTGTAGAGCAATATCAAGTCATTTCAGCATGTGGAGAACATACTAAGCTCTCCACATTCCCTTCTGTCCTTTCTCCACTGCCCCTGGCTTCTAACTATCGTCTGCATCTGGCCATCACCACTGTCTTGCCCCACCTTCTCCTCCCTCATGGACTCACAAGCTCTATTTCTTCACTCTGGTCATAATTGCTTTATTTCTTTTCTGATCTGAGTACAGGAAGGCATAGGAAGAGGACAGCACTTGAACCCCATCCATTTTCAGAACAAAGAGTCTGACTGAGATATGAAGAAACTGCAGCAAAAGGCCCCTCTCCCCCCACAGAAGGGAGTGGGGATGTGACACCTTTCTCTGTGCTCAGGACACATGAGCACAGTGGCCTGCTGGTGAGTTCAATCATATTAAAAGACAATGATAACTAATAGGGACTTTGAATACTCAGTGGTATGAAAGTAACCTTGCCTTTTTATGTGTCCTTCCGCAGATAAAAAGAAACAATATTGTTGGGATGCCTAGGATTTCAAAATATTACTTCATATTAAGCATAAAACACATATTAAGGCACACATTATGGGTCCAGGAGAACACATCTTTCAGTCTTTGAGAAGTATTTAAAATACTCTGCCAGATGAAGGTAAGAAAACATTAATTTCAGCTTGTCTTTCACTTTGATACGTGCCAATGAGTACAGAAATGCGAAAATGAAACAACTTAAGAATGTGTAGTTCAAATTACATATGAAAATGGTCCATTCAAAGTGTGGATTTAATCATTTTTGTCTTAGTCAGCTCATTCTTTCAAACACCCATTTCCCATTCCAGGTTACAATACATGTACTGTAGTGTAGATTACTATAATTAACAGGTTAAATGCATGAAAACAGTTTTTTCCCCTTGATGTGCCTTTGGATCCTTTATTTTTGCTAGCAGTTATACAGTAAAGTCACTTCCTATGAAGGAGAAACAACTGCCGTGGGGTTTCTTAATGCTGCAAACGTTTTGTTCTTTCCCTCCAGTAATAACAGTAAGAAATTATTGTCTGTAAATAAAAGAATATAATGGAGAGTATATGTCAGGAGAAGTATGTTAAAAGCTGTATGTATAACATCCGTAGGTACAGACTGCTTATGTTGACAGAGTAGCCAATGTTGGATTTTATTAAGATGCAATGAGAACCTTTCTAATCTCATTGCATGTAGAAGTCCCTTTCTGATCCAAACGAACCCCTTCAGTTAGCATGCAATTTAATTCTACAGAATAAGAAAGAAAATAGTCTATAAATATCTTTTGTGCTGTGATATTTACAGCAAATATCAACATTGTTTTTACTTTGTTTTCTCCACCAACAATGCCATGTGACATATCCGTAGATTTATTTATTTTTTAATCATATGTCCTGCTGGTTATAACATAACTTAATGTACCAGCTGCAATTAACAGACTGTCAAAGGATCAACTAACAAGTGCTGATAAGCTTCATTTAACTAATTTGAGGAGTGGAAGTTTGATTTTCTTTTTTTTTTTTTTCCAGGAAGGTAGCTTGTTTCCTTATTTCCTGTCAAGTGAGCCAACTCCTGTGACCTGTAGTTAAAAGGGCCCTTTGTAATTAAGGCAGTGAGCCTCCAAGTGAACAGTTCTCACAGTAGGAGGGGGAGCAGGGGGAAGAAGAAGAAGAAAAAAGCAACAAAAAAAAAAAAAAGGAGGATGCATGACACTGCTTAACTAACTAATCAGAGCTGAGCCAATCCATTTTCCTGCAGGCCAGTCAGTGTACGCAGAATCTCGCCCTTCATTGGCTTCATGTCCATTTTATGGACCAGCGAGTCTATTAAGATCTTGGTGAGTGGCCCTATCCGAGGGCAGGGCTCTCTCTCTGTCTGCCCATAGACTACCAGAAACTGATCAGCCGTGTTATATCAATAACGTTCTCACACCAGGTTGTGTAAATTGATCTTTTACAATTTCTCTCGGTGACAGTCTCTGTAACCAACAAGATAAATCATTCCTCCTGTGGCTTTTTTATTGATTGCTGAGACCTGTATAAAAATTACACTGCTCAAGCTGTGAAGTGAACATCCTCATAAAAGAAGACCTTCTATTTACAATCAAAATATGTTTGGTCCAGATCAAGCACAGATTTACTATCCCAATACCATAAGAAACCAGAATTAACTGAGATTCAAAGCACCAACAAAGTAACCCACATAAACTTTTAAAACGTGCATGGCACACTACAACACCAAGAAAAAAAGAAAAGAAAACAAACAAAAACCAAACTTGCAAGGTTATAAAGTCCTGTTGAAGTAAAGGCAGTTGTAATAGCAAACCATCTGTTAAAAACAATGATGCAGAGGAAGCACAGCAACACAATCAGCCAGCTCTTTTTTTTTTTAATTGCTTGTACAAACACTAGCACAAATTGCTTTCCGATATCCTTTTAGCATCCATGCAAATATATATATTTCTAAATGGAATGGTAAGGCTTGAAGGTTTCTTACCTTTTCAGAAAAGAAATAATCTACAATTTTGGAAGATCTGGCAGCCGTAATATCATTCTAGGGAAATTGATTTAAGCTGCTGTATAGTATTGGCTTTACTGTTTTATTAAAGTAAATAGTCTAACGATGTCTGACACAGGCAACCAAATGTGTTCACAGTTTTTAGGTAGCATCAACTCTATAATGATTATATTCCTTCCACTTTATTCCACCATTTTAATTCTGGTAAAATAGTCTCTAATTTCTGTTGCTTTAATTATTTAAAACTTATGCTAATATTGTTTAGAGACACAGCTCACAAGGGTGTCTTTTGGAACAGGTGGACTTAAACTGAGCAAAACTGCTAAATGTTAAATCATCAAGCATGATGAAAGAACTAGCAAGTGATTTAGAGGGCTGAAAACCAGATATGAAATATCAATTCCATTGTCTTACTGACTCAGCCTGTATTTTTTGGATAGGACACTTGTGAGCCAATACCTCAATTTACCCACCTGTAAAAAGTTATTATAGTATCTAGACGAAATGTGTCATTTCTGTAACATGCTAACTGAAATCAGTAGAGATACACCCAAGTCAGCCTTTATCCTCTGGGAAACTGTGAAGTTTAAATTAGTGTTCGCAAAGTAGACTGAAACACTTGATGATGAGACCTTCAAAAATGCAAGCTCTTGTTATTATGATTCTCTGACACAAAAAATGAAGGATGCATTCAAGTGTTTCATGTTATCAGAAAACTGTGCAGCCGTGATTAGTGCTACCAAGGAGAACACTGTACCAAATAGTCTCTCAAAATTAAGGATGTTAAAGGCCCAGCACAGTTCCTGTGAGGTCCTAAAAGTTATTCTTTTTTTCTGTTGAAATCAAAATCTGGGGTTGATCTAAACATCTGTGATGCTGGAGGAAAGGTAGAACTTTTTTTCTTTTATTTTAAATTGTGCGCATGTAACTAGACATTATATGTTTAGAACTGCTAAGTACTAAACTATGCTAAATTATTTTGAATGGCAAAACCATATGCTATTTTTGCTGTTTAGAAACTGGCGGGTAAGAGAAACTTCAGAAAAAAATGTGCATCAATCTGAAAACTCAGAGTATGAAAATTATTAACTTTTTCCTAAAGCTATAAAACTGTCCATAAAAGACAGCATCACCTCTCTATTTTCTCAGTGAATAAGATGATTTCCCCACTTAAGTGAAAAGAAAGAAGGGAAGGCATTGGTGGAGGGGGGGGCGGGGAGGCTTTGTAATAAATATGGCTATGACTGCACTATTGTTGTCTTGATTGGGAGCTGACTTCAGGATAAAATCTGCTGGTGTTGTCCATTCATTTCTCTATTCTTCTTCACAAAGTATTTTGAAAGGGAGGGAGTTAAAACACTATTTATTAGAAAAACTTGATTGGGGGGAAGCCAGTTCAAGGTCCAGGACCTAAACAAAGGATCAGTGCAAACAAAGGATTGCGTGAGGACAGTGAAAGTAGTAAAATATAAAAATTATGTTTAAAGAACATATTTTGTCTGTATTTTGGAATACATTGGCAAAGTACTTGAATTATCCAAATTAGAAGATCGTCTTTTCATTATTAGCTTTATTGATATGCTTCCTCTTGCATCTTAGTGGTGAACCGATGATGACAACATCAGTATTTTTGGGCACTGAGGGGTTTAGTTTGTTTCCTTTAGGCAAGAATGCAAAATAACTGCAGCTAATTTCTAGCAGCATCCTCTTGATTTCTCTTAATCCTGGACTGTGATGACTCTTCAAGAGTCTCATTGGAAGCAATTGTGGGAAAATGGCCATTCCCTTTTCAGCTGCTCTTCCAAACCCTAATGAGTTAACAATTGAAATACAGAAAGTTGCTTCGGAGGTCAGGAGAGTATATTCTACACAATGGTCACAGCATTTGAAACCATGACAGCACTATAAATTGACAAACTAAAGCAGAGCACTTGGTGGTCTGAAGTGGAGAAAAGAACATCAGCCAAGAGCAGTAAAAAGACAAGCCATGAAACCACACAGGAAAAAAAATGGGTGATTTTTTTCAGATCACCTTGTTAGAATTTAGTGTATCAGAGGTCAGATGAGTAGAACAATAATAAGGTCCAAGGTTGAATACCAGTGGGGAAGCTTAACCCAGGAGCTCCAGGTCAACCATAAGTGAATGAGGTAGAACAGTGAAACAGTAGTCACCCGGGAAGGGAACGCACAAAAGTCAGCGGGTTAAGGGGAGGAGCTCGACAGTTATCAATTAGACTAAGAGAAAGCCCAGGCTTGAGCACCTGGGAGAGAAAAATAATCCCAGTGTGATGAAAGGAGATTTTCTTCTGTGCATGATTCTTGTTCCTTGGTTTTCAGCTTTTGACAAATTTGAAATATGTGGAGCTAAAAATCTTAAATCTGTAGCAAATGAGAAAACACTGGCCAGTTGAATGCACGTCTTATGTGCATATGACAATGTTTTCATCCCATGCTGGACAGTCTGCTGAGATAAAGGAGGCATAAAAGTAAATTTCTTTTAAAAATATGAGGAAACATGCACACACATGCATATACAGGCATGCACACATGTACACCACTGTAAGGGCAGTGCTTTTTACTTCTTATTTTGTCTTCAGAAAAGTACAATTCACACCAATTTTATTTTTAACTTATGAGGAGGAATTTCTTCTGATTTGTGAAGAAAACTTCTTCAAGTGATAAGCACGGAATATTTAAGTGACATTTAACAATGTAAAATGTGTATATATATATATATGTATATGTGTGTGGTTATGCAACTTCCTCTTCCTGTGAACACGCATCACCTAATTTAGTAGGAATTTTGCCATTGATTTCATTGGACCTAGAAGAGGCCAAAAATAAAGCAGATCATGCCTGATATCTCATAGTTCAGAGCACGCTGAAAATATCCAAGTAAAGCTAGCCATAACTATCGACTGATACGGACATATCTTTTTGTGTTACTCAAATTTCCATTTATGATTGTTATAAGATATGAACAACTGTGGTATTACCTTTGTGTGTGTCTGTGGGAGTGGAGTGGGGGTGAGGGAGTAGTGTGTGCATGTGTCTACACAGTAGAGGTTTTGTGTGATGTCTATCATATGTACCTGAAATATTAGTCAGTCCTCGTGAGAAATACATGGTAAAAGAGCAAGGACGCACAATGTCAGCTAGAGTCAAACTCTAAACATTCTCTGTTTGTAACCTACTACCCTGTTTTTCTAGTTGTCTATTCTTAACCTCACATTTCTGAGGAATTATATCATTCTGGATGGCTGCTAAAGCCAGCAAAATTCTTACAGGCAGAGTAAGTTTCACCAGCTGCAGTAAAGCACACAGTATCCCTACTATCCTCTGGTGTGTACATGCTACTTTTTGGGTTACAAAAGACCCATTGTCAAGGTATTGTGGTAACTTTTAGAACTCCTTCTCTTTTGCTACTCCAGAGCAATAGTACTAATACAGATAAAGCAGAGGCTGACTGCTAAGCGCACAGGTACACTCTGCTCCACAGTCAGTGCATTCCCACATGCACCAAAGAAGATGAAGAGACTACATTGCCAAGGGGCTTCTTTCTGCTTTAAACAAGATGAATTTTCTGGCATGAAAGCTCCTCCTACAAAGACTGAAACAGAGAAGTCTGGGGACAAAAATACCCAACCTTTTCTCAAGAGATGGTGAATGGTGGCCCCTGAAATCTAACAGGACAGGAAAAAATTATGGTCCACTTAAAGAAGCTGGAAAAGTTTAGAAAAAGAACATGGACTGTAGTTTTCAAGCTCATGGTTGGGAATTATGCTTGTTTGGGAAAAATACGTGAATATCAAGCTATGAATTTATTGCATGTGGTAAAAGAAAAAGGGCATAACTTCTTCAAGAGTTCATTTCAAGATATGCTTTCTCTAAAGGAAAAGATACTTGATATATTTCTCTCTAAACGGTTCTTTTTTGATGTCACTAGAAAGTTGATTTACATCCTGGAAATTATGGGAGTTCATGCCAGATGTAAGCAGGGGAATCAAGAAAAAGAGGATAAGAATGTCTCTTGTTTTAAGAGAGGAGATCCTTTATAAAATAGTGTGCAGAAGTGTGGGTGGCAATAACATTTCTTTTGTGTGCAACAGGGGAAGTTGGATTAACTAGCATTAGGATTTAATATGCTGTTCTTAGGGGAAAGTTTGTTTCTTTAACTTCACACAAGAGTGAAAGTGGTGCACCATTCAGTTTAATGAACATTTTTTCTTTCTTACAGAACAAGTCAGTTTCAAACTCAAATTGATAGCATCTCTCTGTGATGCTACTCACAGGAAGACATGTCATTGTTTGCAGTGTTCCCAAATAGTGTTGTATTTGCCCTCATGAGTCTCTAAAAGTACTTTATATGCATTAAAGCTCATATTTTTAATATTTTTATACTGCAAATATTTCATCAAGGCCAAAAACTAATAAATGAATATTTAGTAGAAGTAGTTCCATTAACTGACTCTGATGATCCAATGTTAGAGTAAACTGAGGTAATAATTGCCGGTTCACTGGCTGCAATATGAAACAAAGCATAGTTTCCTACTAGTTAGATGAATAGAGTTTTCTAAACATGCCACAGTCTTGGGGAAGGATTTGGATCCAGCTCGGCTGAATTGTTTTCCATGCTCCATCATCTCTACCAGCTAGAGTTCCATTGATGTAATGGAGATTCTACGTCATGTGTAGACACCTACACTGTAAGCACCTACGTTTGAGTGCTTCATTTTATAGGTATATAGAGAGTACACATTTAGTTTCTACCCACCCATCATTAGATAACTAGGTAGGCTGGAATACCTGTGAAATCATCTGCATCTGCACTGGAACCATACATTCCCCTGATAGTCAGTAAGAAGGAATAATCACTTCCTTAAAGTGAGATTCATCTCAATCCACAGTAGATACCTGAAATAAGTCAGATGAGTTACACCATAAAAGGTGTATTGTTTTCTACTGAAGATAACGGAAAGCTAGTTCAGGTAAAGACACCTACATAAGGAGGACAAATCTCTCCTTAGCTCCCAAGCAGTCAGGTGGAGAGATTTCAAGATTTGAAAGAAGATAATGAAGTGGCTTTTAGAATTGTTGGTGAGGTGATCTCCCACAGGAGGAGGATGCCACTGATATCCCATCTGAACGTTTATTAGTAGATAGTGGATATCTGCCAGAGACTCTGACAGGAAAAACATCATGAAGTACTGATAAGTTAAGACAAGAAGATGAGAAACATAATGTGATGGGGAAAGAAAACACCAGAAGGACTAGAGGCAATGATTCCATGAGCTTGGAAAATGTTTATTGATGTTTTATTTTCAACAGATACAAGCAGGAAACAACAGCAGTAGCAGCAGTAAGTGCTTGAAAGGGAAAAAAATGCAGTTCTCCAGATAAAAGTTAAGGTGAGCTGTGGGTAAGTGATGGGAACTGAGAGAAGGATGCATCTTAGACATGCATTGCAGAGTTGGCAAAATAAAGTTATAGCCTGTGAATTCACCCTCACTGACTGTGCAGGCTTTCCCTGTGGTCGTGGAAGAGGGATTCCCAACCACAAGAAACGGCAGATGTAACACTTCAGCTCCCCTGCCCCCAGCATATTTAGATTCTTCTGGCTTAAAATGGATCTTCAGCAGTTAAAATGTCAATAGACTCTTATCAGAGGCATGCTATTAGCTGTACCTCATTTTCCTGTACAGTTAGAAAAACTGTATAAATTGGTTATACAGATTTATCAGTCTGTTAGACAGAAAGACAAACTCTGGTCATCTTACAGCACCTCTTAGCACATTTTTCCCAGTTGAATGAAGACCAAAATGATTGATCACATCTTTGTTAAGGATTGCAGGGGGGGACACTGGGAAACTGTGGGAGTCAGAGTTCATTGAAGTAAATCACATGTACTCTCTTGTGTTAGTGCAGAATGGCAGAGGGGACAGATGAGCAGCGTGATCCAGTCTGTTTGATTTCATAAAACCAGTGAATCCTTGACTACGGGCTCTACAGGACTCTGATTGTGAAAAAGAAGGGACTAAAAGACCGCAGTTAAAAACCTTCAGTATGGAAAATATGCAAAGTTTTCAGTAGGGGAGAAAGATAGATAAAAATATTATAATTTATCATGGAGGCCATAATTCCCTCTCCTCACCCATCATAGAGAAATTCAGTTCAAAAGAAAGACTGCAGACTTTTCAAAGATTTTGCAAAGCTGGTGATACTGGTAAAATCAGCACCAACTTTGGTGTTTTAAATAGTGCTTTTTATACAAAGTCTATATTCTTTTGTGACGGTGCAGGATGAAGCTGACACAATAAGAATTCTACCAGAAATAAAATTAATGGCACCACCACTAACTTGTTTCTGAATTCAGTATAAAAATGTCTAGCAAGTGGGCAGTCAGAAGTGAGAACATTACCTATTCCCTTTCAAAAAGGGGCAAAAATATATCCTTAGAAAGTTCAGTTCACTCTGGTGAGGGGGTGGAATGATTTTCACCCTTTTCTCATCAACTAGAATGCTTTTCACAGCCAAAAAATCACAAGGTACAGTTAGAAACAAGATTACTTCTGTAGGAAAATGTGTTCATGTTAAAAATGAATAGAAATTATAGCAACAGAAGAAAATGAAACTTGCAAGCCCAGAGAAATAAAACAACTTGTTATTTATGATAAACAACAGGGGATTGTTGTAGGTCTGAAGCAATCAAAAGAATTTTGCACCACAAAGCAAATCTGAACAAAAATAATAATAATACTTAGAATTCAGACTTTTCATTTATTGAATTGTTTCTGTACAACAAGCTTTACAGAATAACACAATACATTCTAATGCTCTGGAATTATTAATGAAACAACCTAGTTGTAAAAGAATATAGAGCTATACAGAACACAGAGCTGTTATTTTGTTGGTTTACATGCTTCTTACTCACATATTCATTGTGTGTACTTTTCTTTTCTGTCCAAAAAGCATTCCTCACATTCATTTTTAAGAGTGTAGGAGTGCATTTAATGATTAACTGGGAGAAATAACTTTTTGATAATGCCTTACCATGTGTGGACATAAACTGCATCACAGTCTTTTATTTTAGTGGTTTTCCACTTCCCTTTGTTATTATTTTTATGGTACACAGTCCCATAGAAAATCTGACTTCTTCCATGGCTTTTCATTTATGCCCTTGTTCACACTTCGAGCATCTGCCAAACTCAAAGGAGTGAACATAGCTCTTTCTCAAGACCCAAACATTCAATAAATCAGTGATCACTGTCCAATTAGAATTTTTTCCTTTTAAAAAACTTGCATATCCCTAAGAAACCTGATCCCAGTCTGCAAAACAAAATTCGACATTCCAGAGGGGCACAAGTCAGGACACTATTTGGTCTTATGCCCAGTAAGGAGAGCACCATATTCCAGTCAATGCAATACATACACTTGAAATTGGGAACAACCTTTAAATTGAGGTGTATTTAGTACTTAGGCTTTCTTGTATTCTTGCTATTGTGTAAGAACTCTACAAAAAGATGGTCTGAAAGCTTTGTCAGGGGAGTATTCTCTCTTTTTTTATTCTCAGCTGCAGTACAAGCACAGAAGGAAGAAATATTTTCCTCCAAAAAGTTTAGTCGAGTGTGTGTGCCCAAAGCAGAAGAATTTTTCTCCCTTCTTGTGGAAATTCAGCACAGCTTGTTAACCTTGGAATAACTGGAGAAAGAGAAATAATTACCCTACCGTATCATTTCAAGTCTGTCAAAATGCTTTCTACCTCCATCAGGATACTGATGGTCCCTTCTCTACCCAGGAGTAACTACCTTCTCTGTTAAAGATTTTGTCATCTTGCTAAATTATTAACAATAATAATTCTTAATTACAAACAACAAAAACACAGCAAAACCTAAGGTGTCAAGCAAATATACCTTAAAAGCTGCTCATACGTCTGCATGAGAAATGTATCCACGAGTTTAAATTATGAACACCTCTGGAGTGTGCAAAGTCTATCTGAACTGACCTTTGAAGCTTTTGCATTGCAAAGAGCAAAGGGGATGAAATTCTTTGAACAGATTGTTATAACTTGTTCACCTAAGTCTTTCAAAGGCTACTGGACTGCCAAAAAGAGCATTTTATCCACTGAGATAGGCGACTATGAATATGGAAAGTTAATCACACAATGTCAATAAAATGGGAAGAAATTCATGCAATAAGACTACATTTTATCTCAATTTTATTGAAATGAAATGGAAAGTTTTTTGTATGTGAAAAGAAGGTACACAATGATACTAAAACAATTTTAAAGTAGAAAGAGGCAGAAATTCCATAGCTACAAAGCACAAGCCATTCACTTGTCTGGAATAGGAAAGAAGAACCAAAAGCTAGATATTTCCATAAGTGTCTTGTTTATACTTCATTGCATCTTCCTTTGAAGTTGTAGCTTTGATCACTGTTCACAGGACAGTGGACCAAATGGGCTTCCAGTGTGATACAACTGAACATTCCTGTGATCCCAAATGCCACAGGATTCCTTCATGCTCGAAGACGTTCAGCATGATTGATAACATTGTGAGAATTTCAGGAAGGAGCAGATATCCTAGATCGTTGTCCTCTTTCTCCATGAACTCTTTTTCTCAGCTGTTGTTCTTCCTCTATATTATTTTTGTTGTTAATAGTTCTTTATTTATCTTTAGTGCCCAGGCATGTAGTCTCACAGAAAAGTTTATGATACTGTTGAGTACGGAATGATAGAGAGCTGGTCAAAGAGAAGCGAGCAATACATAAACAAGGGTCTCAGCTCAGAAGTCTGATTTCAGTCCCAGTTCTGCAGCAATACAGATCATCCCCAGGTTTTTTCTCCAGACTACCCAAAAGCCCTGTGGGAATATGTTACATGTTGTGGTAATTGAAGGCTTTATTCAGAACACAGCTGTGCCGGGATAAACCTGGTTCTCATGGATGAGTTTAGGACAACATTTTGTTACTCCTCTGTTACAACCTTATATTAACAGAAAATCAAGGTCTGCAGAGCAGGATGAATAAGGTCCAATGACCTTTTGTTGAATAAAAAGTGCAAGGACCAAAGTTATGTTGGTGTGATACTGTGAACTGTCTGATATTACACTGTTCTGCTTTGTCTTTGTCTGTACATACACATATATGTACTTTTTATTTTTACTCTGAATCTTTTTCTTATACTGAAAAATTGTCTTCATCACTGGATAAGTACTATCAGTGTATTTCGCGCCACCATTGGTTCCTCCACGGAAGTCCCTCACTCTTTATGACAGCTTTTCTTGGGCCAAAACTATTTGATCCAAGTTCTTCCTAGTTTAGCAACATTTGTTCAATTCTTTTCATTCCATCATGGAGATGTTGATCAGATAAATAGAAAACACTTTCTAGAAGTAACCTCTTCCTCACTAGAAGACCAAGAGTTTCCTTTTAGAAAGGGAAAGATTTTTACTGAAAATTTTCATCCCCATAAAATCTCAAATTAATTTGCAACCAAAAATTTTGTCTCCTCCTGGGAAAAAAAAAAAACAAAAAAACAGCCCTACTTGCTCTTTAGTTTCATTTCTCTCTTTCTCTCTTTGTTTTTTAAGAATTTATTTCTTGTTTGTCAAAGAAAGCAATATACTAATGGTGCATACTTTTTTTTCACTCTTCCTTTTCCACTGATTTCTCAACAATACTCAATGAAACTCCAGCTTGTAAAGTCAAACCATGCAAAAGCAAAGGAATCTGTTGGAAAAACTGTACAATTGCCAAGATGGTTCAAGGCTGTTTTCTCACTTCTTGGACATGGATCTTTGCATAGCACTGTATATTTTCCATGATCAAATAGCAGGATTTTTTAACTCCACTGTTCTTGGATACAGTCCCAAAATCCAGCCAGAAAGATCCACTGTTTTAGTAACTCCTACCTCGCACATTAAGTGATACAGGTTGACCAGGTGTCAGGTGGTCCATTCTAGTAGCTCACAGAGACCTGGGTAAATTTCAGTTTTCCAGTATTTATTTCACTGGCAAGTGCATCTAACTGCCTGAAAGACTGCCTCTCACACTGCTAGATTTCTCTGCTGCAGAAACTAAATCTAGTGAAACACAACTTTCTGGGACCAGAGCCAGGTCACTTTCAGTTCAGTGGCTTTATCTTTGAATTTACAATTAAGGGCTCATGCATGTCTCCTTTCATGAGAGGCAAACCTCATTCTTCCAGTGATCCATCCCCTCAAACATCAGACTGGTGCTACCAGTAGACTGCATCTTTGCACACATGATGAGATTTTGCTGGCAAAAATTGCTGTAGTTTTATTCCTCCTTGACTGAATATCTGTCACTTCCAAACTGATGTTAATTGATGCCTCCTTGCTGTGGTGGTGGGAGTTTCAGAACAGATGTTAATACAGCAATGTTAAGGAAATTTAAAATATAAAAAGACTAACTTCTGCTTACAGTCTATATATACTACTGAAGATTTATTGAAAAACAAAATAAAGAATATACTTAGCTACTGTGGGTGGGGTCTGAAATTAATACGTTCACTGCATTTTTCAAACTAAATCTGCATGAATAAGCCTAATTCTCTTCCTCCTTAAATAGTATTTTAAATGTACCACATATCTTTTTCCTTCACCAGGTAAGCATCTGGAATACTAGGGCTTACTGAAACACAGTTTCTTCAATCTGGCACTAGCATCTAGCATGAGAGGCACAAGTCAGCTGAATTTAGAGAATATTGCTGCTAAATAATTACACAGTGTCTTTAAATTATGGCTTGCTGTTTCTGAAAATGACTGTATCACCCATCAAAGTACACTGTAAGCTTTTTAAATAGATATATCATGTAAATGTATTTTTTAAGATTACATATAAATGCATTTCTTTTTATTTTGTATTCATATTTAATTCTAATTCCATTATTTGAGATTCAAGATGGGATACATCTAAATATGAAGCTTTTATATGGCCCTGTAAGTTATACAGTATAGTTTAATATTAAGATTTTACTAGACAGTTACACAGTACTCAGTTTTAATATGGAATACTTCATCATGTTCATTATCGCCTATTTAGACTCATGTAAACTGACACTCCTGAAATAAGCAAGCTTTAAAATGTTAATATAAATGTTATGACTCTTTTAATTGCAATAGACATCTCATTAAGTAATTTAATACCAGTGGGGCCTCTTACCAATACTCAAAAAACATACTTTGCCCAGCTTTTACATACAGCACAATATGACAGATATATTTTTTTCCACAGGGATGTTCACCAACTTTCTCTTTGCTATCCATATCCTGAGTGAGAATGCCTTGGCAGCAAGCTGCCGTGATGGGCTGCATTAGCTGGCTTAAACCAGAGCAACTTTGGTAAGGGCTGTACCTGTCTGCTCAGGATTAACCAGCAGGACCTGTCAGAAGCAGCACCAGAGAGAGAGCTACCTAGACCATGGCCATGGTGGAATTAGTTCTTCACCTAGGTGGAGAGAAAAACATGCATGACATTTCCATTAGCCTAGAAGGCAGAAACATCTGGTTACTTGGTTCAGCTCATCAGCAGGAGAGCCTGTAGTTGATTAGCCCTTCTCTCAGTAGTGGGCGTTACTACAGTCAGTGGGAATTACTAAACATGGTTTCAGGGGACTGACGTTAATTTGGCTTGCCAAAATAATATGCAATTTTTTAAGGAGTTTGTGTTAATTAGTTGTATAATTTGATGTGATGTGATTGGTTTTGCACAAAGAAAAGCAGAACAGGGTTTGCTATTAGAAACTGCAGTAGAAGAATCAAGAGGTGGCACTTAAACAGTGCACAGTGTGAATTTGCAGTGGTGAAAGGCCTTAGTTCATGATCTAATTATACAATGGGATTCCCTGTCTCAAAAGCTAAAAGCCTTTTAATTATTTTTTTCTTCTTCTAAGATGCTTTATTTTGATTACTGTACTATTAATTCCTTGCGCCTACTATTTTACCACAGATTAAGTCACTTTGGATATCCCATTTTGGCGTGTTTTGCATAATATTCCACTTTTACCAAAAAAGAAATATGTGAAATTATAAAAGTTGGCAATTTATAGTTTGTGTAATTCCTCACTGCATCTCTCTGCCTGCCTTCTACTCGCTATTCACTAACTCTTTTACAACTATTATTGGGAATTTAGACTTCTTTGCTACCTATGGAATGGTAATCAGTGGTAGCACTGATGTCAGAATTACAGTTTCTGCCAGGCTAACTGATAACTGTGTAGTCTGGGAACTTAGAAACATACATGAGGTAGTCAACATCCTCTCATTAAAAGCATTTGCTGCCTGATGTCTGTTGAAAAAATTTTAGAACTGCACTGAAAAGTATCTTCTGAGGGCTCTGGCTGAATGAGAGGGTTGTTTAAGACTTTTCCTCAGGATTTGCTGAGTATGGGAGTAGGCAACTGAAGCAATTCTCAGAAATAGTATACCCTTCCACATCTCTCTGTTCTTCTCAACTTTCTTGCCTATTTGGACAGCAGATTCTTTGGGCTGATGGCTGTTTCTTCCTAAGTGCTTGTACAGTGCTCTGCACGCTGAGTTGCCAGTCCTGGCAGTGGCCTCCAGGCACAGTTCTCTTAGACATGCCAGTTAATTAACTCACAGCTCTCTCTCCCCTTATCTGCCACCCCCCTACCTAATATTTTAAAATTTCATGTCACCTCCACTAGCAACAAGAGAGCAGGAGTTTATTTATCACTATTTCCACAGGGAAGGAAGTCTGAAATATATAGTATGCCATATATACACTATCCAAATTTAGCTACATATTCAGGAGATTTGCCTCCTTAAGCTGTTTGTGTTCTTAATGGCTACTGCTTCAGATCACCCTTGAAGAGAGATTGTCTCCCCCCATGAACTGTCAGGTACCAAAATTTAGGCATCATGGATGCACCTCAGGATTTCCATTTCTATCCTTCTGCAAAAATCCCCATGCTTGAAACCCTGTCTCTGCTGGGGATGGCCAAGAGAAACTTATTTGCTTGAGAGAGTCCTCTGGGGGCTGGGATTTCATACAAATCTGCTGGACAATGGGGAACCTTCTCACACTTTGCTGAAAGTTTGCCTGAACCTTGCATGCTGACGTGCAGACTCCTCAGAGACGTTCATAAATCTCAGAGTCGCCTGAAATCTCATACAATTCCAACCTTCTGTGATACAAGGCTCTCTTATAAATGTTTCACAGAGCTCTCTTTTTCAAATTTTGAAAAAGAGGCACTGCATAGTTTATGGGATGCTCTGTTCAATATCTAATCCCTGTGAAAAAGCCCTGCAGTTTAGGTAGGACTTCATACAGTAAAGCAAGTTCACCAAACACAAAAGAGAAAGGAGTTATAATAGACTCTTTGTACCATCAAGGCTCGGGAGATATGAGCTTACTGACGGGAAGCTTTTAAAAGCCTGAGGGCCATAAAGATTGGTGTCAAAGGAAGCATGTGTAGTAGGTATGGAGTGGAGTAGGTATTACATATAAATAAGGGGCAAGTGTACTAGTGCAGAAGGGTGCACTGAGTGGTTCTAGTACGAGAAAAATGGGGGGAAAATAAAAGCCCAAACATTTCACTGGCACAGAGCAGGACTCAGGATGCCTGGAGAAGTTTCAGGTAACTTCTATTAGGTGCAGCAAGAGTGCTGTCATCCATCAGGGTGACTGTCTGTACAAAGCTGAGCTGTCTGTCATGGGATCGCCTGAACCCTTTATGGATTATAGATTTAGAATGCTCATATGCCTGCTATTTATTTTCTATTTGAATATCAGTTATTACTGAAAACAGTTTGCTTACCTTGAGCAGTCGGTAATTTATAGTTACTCCTCAGCTGCTTATAAACACTACCTAAAATACTGACTGCTATTATCCATTTCTGTTATCACCTCAGTTATCTGCGTCTTTCACTGCCATTGCCTATCTTATGCCTAGGTTTTAAGCTCATGGAGAGAGAATTTCTGTATTGCTGAATTCTATATATTCAAGCTTTTTGCAGAGTGAGTTTCTGCATTATGTTCTGTATTTTCTACCCCATCTATCATAGTGGTGTCCGTGGCTGGGAATACCAGGAAATACAGTAACGTGAATACTGAGAAAGATTGATAGAAGATAATTAATGCATCCAAAAACACACTAAAAAAAAAAGTGTTTAATTGTGTCCACTGAGGTCATTTCACATAAAAAGATGTTGTAAGACCAGTGGTTTAATTGCTTTGCATAAGCCTCTCAGAAACAGTTCAGTAAATAGACTTGAAAAATTCCTCATTATTATCAATATATGATATATAATGCTATTTCTTACATGAGAAAGATATGTCCATCAACCCATTATTAATTTACAAAAATAAAAGAAAAACTTCTTTGAGGAAACATGTTGTTTTAGGTTAGGTTGACTTCTACAGCCTTATAGAACAGATACAGAAATATTTCTATTTATGTAAAAAAGTTATTTTTTCACTTATTTAATGAATGGTGGTACCAATTAATGTAAAACCAAGGCAGAAGTACTGTGCTAGTAACCAGGACAGGTTAAGCCAGCGTATATAAATCTATATCAATTGTGAATGAATTATGAGAGTGGTAGATTGAGCACCTGAACACGAAAAAAATGTTCAGATTTTGCTTGAATAAAAAAGAAGAAATGGATATAGAGATAAATCATGAATTTCCCTTCTTATCAAAACTGCCTTATCTTTCTTTCCATCTCTCTTGTCCCCTTCACTTCCCCAAGTGATGTTGACAGGACTCAGGCCAGGGAATTTTCCTACTTTTGGGTGCATTACAGAAGTAGCTTGAGAACAATTGCCGAATGAATGGATTTTAAATCCATCAGTGGTATCGGTACTGAAGGAGATACAGAACAGACAGCTTACAGAATAGAACCTTACCTAGAAAAGCCGTGCAAGGCTGTAATTACTTGGACACCTGTTTATACTGAGGTGCTCCCATATGAGCTTTTAGACTCATGGAATGCCAAAAAAAAATTTTTATTTGTGTCAGTGTCATTAAAAATTTGCCTGATATGTTCACCAAGAATTTTTCTGGAGGGCCTGAAAAGCTTGGAGCCTGTTGTACTATCATTTTTGTTCCTGTTACTCAGATGTATTTTCCCTGTGAAGCACATTACAGCTTGGGAGTGCTCAGTCCTGTGAAAGGTAGATTAGTCAGAGGTACATAAGTCAAAAGCCTCACAACAGAAGTCACAAGGAAATCTAGTAGAAGAGAATGTATTGACACTACAGAACAGTTGCTGTAAATACGTAGATGCCTTTTCCTTATAACTTATTTTAAAATGCCCTTCATCTTTTGAAACAGGGCTGAATTCTCCATTTTTTCATCTCCCTTCCAGATTTGATGAATCTAGTTTTTCAGTCAATATTTCAATCAGTTTGAATGAATACAATGTATCATTAATAAAAAAGAAAGACATTATTAAAACTTGTTGAAACTTTTTATTGTAGGAAGCTGAATACAGTCGAATACAGCAGGCCAACAACTTAAATATTAAAAATGGTCCATGTATACCTAACTTTAAAACTACCCATTGTCAAATAAGCCACACATTGGCATTTGAAAATAAGTTACCATTCACACTGAGCTAAAAATTCCTTTTTTTAACCTTTTAGCCACAGATTTTTTTCCTATGACTATGTAATATTGCAACACTTTATCTAAAATATTTCTGAAGTTTTATTCAAGCATTCACCGATATTTGGATCTTAAAGCAAACTACAGAACTTCTGACTTATGGACTTATCAATGTCACAGGTTAAGTGATTTAATTGAGAATCTGTAAAATGTCAAAACAGAGAAACAGTAGTGGACAATATAATTAGACTGCATCACAAGGTGTTTGCGGAAAGGAGGGGAAATGGTCCATTCAACCTTAACTTTCATATTCCTGACTTCTAAGCCTCACCTAGGAGAAGTCAAACACAGAACTCATATGGAATTGTGCAGCAAGATCCTCAAATTATACAAGTAAAAAACTTTCAAAGTTTTTTTTTAATAAAGGTTTAAGAGTAATGAGGCAACAAGTATTCACTGTAAGACAACATTCCATTATGAAACTCAGTTACACAGCAAAACTATCAGTTTTCCCTTGTTGCATTCCAAGAAAATGCTGTGACATTCCAAAAGACATTATGCTCAATTAATTCCTGCTGCCATCAAGGCATGCTAGCTCTGTGCTCCTCCACCAGACACATTCTACATATAACAAAGATGGCAGGCAAATCAGCACAGCTACCCACCAGCAGGGATTTTAGTATTAGACTGGGTATAATTCCAAACTCTGCCTCTAACCTTCCTTCTCTCTGGAGTGACCTCACAACCTTCCCTGTATGTGCTCCTGAGCCATTTGTTCACATGCAAAATCAGATGACATTACTAACTTTCCCTGCACTCAAGTCTATTTTCTTCCCCTCAAGATTAACATTTTGCTTTTTTCTCTGTGACATTTGCAAAATCTACTGCAAGGGAAGGGTAACTAGTCCTCACTGAGCCTGTGTTCCTTAGTCTAGGTTACCAAGATGCCTAACTAAAAACTGGCTCTAGTATCCCCATGCTATATGCAGTCACTTCTGTCTTCTGACTGCAATAAATTTAGCTCAAGAACACTTTGGAGGGGAAGGCTGTCTTTTCATTACATGCTTAATATCCATTATAATGGGACCCAGCTTCTACTTCAGGGCCTGAAGGCATTTCACAAGGCAAATAATAGACAATAATGATAATAAAAAGAAAATTTTCTTCACAAGGAACTTGATTAGTTGTCTGCATCCTGGGTAAGAGTGTCTACATCTGTATAAAGTTTTACAATTTTTGTTTTGTTTAAATACAGTGCCAGTTAAGACTAATTCCATATTTCCCCTGATTTCCACGCAGATAGATTTATGTCTCCGTGTTCCAGTGAGTTCCTTTAGTTGTTGTTTGAAATGCTTGTCTAAAATTCCTGTATCATTCCAAATTTAAGCTTATGGAAACTTCACAGCAGCAACTGTATCTGGGTAACAGATTGTTTGTTAAATGGAAATGGAAATCATCAACTACGTGAATTATTTCTTGTGTTATTCTCACAACGCAGTGCTTTGAGTCACGTGCTGTTAGACACTGTGACGTGCAACACTGTGTTCAAGATACCTACAGCTCCCAAAGGTATCTTCATGAGACTTAGAGGTCTCAGCAGTTTTTTTGGTAGGTTGGGATTTAAAGCAGTGTATGCACATTATTTTCTTCTTTGAACATTACCCCTAACAGCATATCCAGCTATATTGTCTTTTGTCTCACCACTCATACAGAGACAAGAAGAACCTACAAGACAAGCAATCAACTTGTGGGAGACTAGTTTTGAAGAACAGATTATTCAACCACTTGGATGTCTGCTCTGGATCAGTAGTATCAATTCTATAGTGACTGCACATGAGCAGGAATAGGTTTTCTTTTGGGTTAATTTGCAGAAAATTTTCTACATGCCACAGTAACCCAAAATAATTATATAGGCTCTTATTTTAGTATTGTCATTACTAATTTGGTTCAAGTCCTTTTTCAGACCCTATTATGCAGTAAAGATAACTGTTATAGTAAAAAAACAATTTAAGAAAAATCAATAGAAGAGACTTTTATGGCAAAATAATTGTCCATACACACATAAATAAAAACATAATAAGAATGTGGATTAGTACCAATATAATCACTTTTTCATAAGTCTATAGACAGATCTGTCCTAGACAAATTAAATTTTAAGAATAATTTTATAAGATTGTGTTGTATCACTTTTTACAGTAAATTATTCTGTAGGAACTGATTCTCCATTCAGTAACAGTCAGAGATATTGCTTCCAGAATTTTATGTGGACTGTTTACTTGGAGTTTCCTAAAATTATTTTACAGGTAGCTAGTGTTTATGGAGGTTACAGGTTTTGGACCGTTCTCCGTTGCTTGTAACCCAGTGCGCTTTGCTTGCTTGAGGATAAGGCAGAATGTAGTTCAGTTTGGGATAAATATGGTGAGAAAGTACCACCAAAACTGGGAGATCAGATATTCATAAACCACTGCAAAAGCATTAATTTATCTACTATCACCATAGTGGAAAATTAAACCTGTCTTTCTTTCTACTTCATTAGTATGTAGCATCTTCAAGGTGCTGGTAACAGACAGCCTGGACATTTTGTATTAGAGACAAGTCTTTCATCACAAGAGTGAGAATTCTTCACCTTCTCTGAGCTTCCCAGCCTTCAACCCCACCATCCTCCCAAAGATAGTCTTTTTTTTTTATTTCCACTTCTTCTTATGTGAACTTGCCCATCTGTTTCCATTTACTACCAGATTCCCCTCTCCTACCCTCTCCATACAGCTGATGAACCACACAGTACTCTCCTCCTGCTTCTTCTTCTCCCAGCAGTTAGCTCACGGCAGCTCTCTCCCTCCTCTTTCTGCGGACCTGCTTTCCTGAGCAAGAGGGCAGCGCACGCTGGGGTCACTGTCCCTGGGGCTTGTGCAGCATCTTGCCTCTGTCTAGGAGAGATTCCCAACCGACCTTGCAGCTTTGCCAACTCCCTGTCACTCCCTGCCACCCACAGGCTACTCGGTTGGAGCAGCAGGACACAGAGGCAACAGCACTGCAAGCACTGCATGCCAGTGTATCTGTGCCGGGAGTATCGACAGACGTGGTGTAAAACTGATGCTGCTTCTCTGGAGGACATGCCACTTCGAGGCATGCCATCCACAAATGTGCATGCCATGTCATGTTTCCAGCACAACAACTGCTTGATGAGGGCACTGTTTCTTGCTCCCTCAACCCGTTGGTGTGCTGGCTGCTATGCAGGACTTGGCGCTCAGACGCTGCGAAACCAACGAGGCTACGCAGCGATAAAAATACTAGCAACAAATAATGAATGGGAGACTTCAGAAATAAAGGAAAGAAACAAAATCGCAGCTGGCATGATAAGTATTTACAAAATAATAGTAGGGGTAAATCAGGAATTTTCATCCTTGCTCTCCTATCATTACTTGTGGGTAAGGAAATACTGCCTGAAAGAAAAAGCTGATCTTTGGAAACTCATGAAAAGAAAATATTTCCCCTCTTCACTCACAGTATATAATTAGCTCATGGTAATAATTGCACTTGTGTGTCACTGAGGCCAAGTACTCTGTAAGATACAGTAGTACAAAATACTTGTAGTTACCTATTTTGTAAGAGGGATACTAATGACAAGCTTCAGGCTTTAGGTCAGTCTCTGTTAAAGACAAGGAGGAGACTTGATACACTGGCTCTTTCAGAGAAATTGAATATTAGACGACAGAGACTTATTGTCTGATCCTGTACAGCAATTTCTACTGTAAAGAGAGCTAAGAGGGTGCAGAAGGCTGGAGGATCAAGAGGAAACAAGTAAGGAGTGGGGGAGAAGGTCTATTATAATAAAATGATAATAAAATAATGGTAAAGAAAAAGGTTAAGCTGATGTTTAGGTAAACTCTCTTTTACTTTGTTTCTGTTTAATGTTTCTGTGGGGCTCTCCAGAGGTTTTATTAAAGACTATATATTTACCTTTCTTTTATAGAAACATGTTTCGAGGATCTTATTATTTGACTTGGAAGCTACCTCCAGTGTTTACCTAGATGATTATCAATATGCAGTAAGTCTGACTTTGATCTCAGTTCCATTTACAGTTATATTGATTTATTATTACAATTAATTAGTCCTAGAAAGGAATGTCCAGCAATTAGCAACTTGTGAAGACCAGACACCATGTGCTGTTACGGTTAGAGAAAGTACATATTATGAGGCCCACTATTTGTGCATCAGCTGTAAAAAAAGGAAAATTTTTTTAATTTAAAAAAAACCCATTATTGGATAAATATGATTCAAAGGTATTTAACTAATGGATAAAATGAGAGAGATGGTATAAGGTTGATTGACCATTCTGGACATCAAGTTAAACATTTGCTGGGTTTGAACAACTTTTCTTTGATTTTGATGCTTGTGTCTTTCAAGGTTCCATTACCTCTGCCAGCCATCCTCCAAGAAAGAAAGAACTGATTTAACCCAAAATACTAAAGCAAAGTTAATATTCTGTGTATTACAGACCAATCTGAAATTGTAGCTGGTGGTAGTTTTGCCTGAAAATCTGAACAAAGTGTCACGAAATGTCTCAAAGTGGATCAGTGTCATTGCATAGTATGCATTTGAAGCAGAGCTATTCTGATCCATGTGTTAAAGTTACTCCTTTCCAATATTTTCTGGACTGTCCTTAACCCAAGGGAACTTGATGTCTTTCAAAAATTGCTCCTTTAAAAAAATGCAGGCTGGAAACAGAGTCCCTCCCCAGGAATCAAAGGTATTGACTGTAGGAACAGTATGTCCACTCATCAAAGTAGTGCTCCAGTTTTCAGTTTAACTGCTATCTCGTTGTTTTGAGTCGGGAGAGCCAGTAAAACCTTTAAACCTACAAAACCTAGTCTGGGAGAGAAATATACCGTGCACACATCCATCTCACTGAGTTACTTTAATGTTTCCAAGTTTTGTCAGTGATAATGCAAGACAGTAATTGCAACATAAACAAGAGCAAATGTATCTTTATTTGGGTTACTCAGCTTTCTATCCTACTGTTTCCTCCTTCATATTAGCCCCTATTCCATGCCCCAGGGCTCCTTACCAGCTCCTCATTAAGGCATGCACCTTCTTGTGGCTCCCTATCAGCCTCCTGCACTGCAGCAATTAACCCATTATAGTACCGAGTGCACGACTGTTGCAGCTTCTATTCAGATTCATAATGCATTCTCATTGCATGCCAGGTTTTAAAATTAATTTTGAAGAAAACAAGAGATGTGTTGAAACATGTCAGACTTTTCCAAAAATGGATCATGCCATAAATAATGAGGTTTTTCTAAAGAAAGGAAATACAATGGATCTCGCTCCTCTGGTGTCCGTAAATCATATTACCATCATTGCAGGGGGAGGGGTATTGTTTAAGCTGGAGAAAGTGGAGATCAGTTGGAAGAGCTGAGAGGAACTGATTGGAGAAGAGGTGACTGCAGGTTGTACTGAAAACAGACCTACTGAGACGGACAGAGATCAGTAGTCAGGTCCTACACAGGCTGCTCTTATTATCAATTATTTTACAGGGTCCTATTTTCATTAATTCCCACACTGCAGAAAAGGCAGTATATGCAAGTGAAATTTTCTGCTTACACAAAGCTAGGAAAAAATACCAACAGTGTCTTGCAGTGCAAGCAGAGAAAAGGGAAGAAAAGGAATGGGATGGGACATGGTGCAATCTGGGAGTGTAGCCTCAAGATGGTACACTTCAGAAAATAAATAATGAAGCAGTGGACTTAGGCACACAGTTTGGGTGGGTAGCATTGCTCCAGCATCTGGCTAAAAGAAGAAGTACAAGTTGGGTACTTCAAAAATTTGGATTACTCTCCTTGCTAATAAAAGGTGATAATGAGCCGAAGGTAAGTTGTGCCTATATAAAAAAAAAAAAAAGATTGATGAGGGAGAGTGGGAATGGAAATGGTGGAGTTTTTTCCTAATTTTCATTGGATGACATTGCTCTGACAGAGTACAGCCACGCAGTGCACAACTTGGGTCACCAATTTTATTGCACCCATGTGCAACACGATTAATTCAAACTGGGACGAGCACCAGGAAGGTGCACTGGTAGGAAGAGTAAGGGCTATCTAATACAGCAAACTAAAAGGGCTTCACTTGTTTACACAAACAAAACAAAGGCTGAAAGGAAACACCACTGGTGTCTATAAATATACAAGGAGGGAGAAGAGCTATTTAAAGGATGACGGTGACATAAGAACAAATGGTTATAAAATGGCCATGAATAAACTTCAACAGGAAATTAGGAGGAAGAGCTGGAATGATATCCTGGAGCAGCCCTCCAACAGGAGCAGGGGAAGCAAGAAACTTCACTGGTTACAGCATGAAACTTGAGCACTTCATGAAACTAATTATGTGACGTGCAGCTGACAGCAAAAGCTGGGGTTTGAACTTCATGCAGGAGGTCCTTTTAAATCCTATTTCCTATGTTTGCAGGGGAAGCCGATTTGAATCTTCAGTCAGAGATGTCTTAGATGCTGATAACAGTAATTAATACCTTACACTCCAGTAATACCCTTCCATCTAAAGACCACAAAGAACATTGAACACACGTGGGAATTAAACATCTAAATATCCACCTGTGTTTTTTCTGTTATTTTGCAGCCAGGAAATTGTGATGCCCTGAGCAACTCTTTTGGATCACTTGCTAAAAATCTGTAAAAATGAAGAATAGACCTCACAGATCTCCTAGTTTTAAGACTAAACTTGTAGTTTTGAAAATTTCATCATGTTTCCAAGGCTTTTTAATTCCAGAAAATGTATGAATTGTATAGAATTGCTTGTACAAAGCTATAAGCCATATGCTGTTTAGCTTAAAATGTCAATGAGTGAGTCAGCAACAACAAGAAAATGAAGGTGTTTGTAAATGTTGCATTTAAAAAGCATTTAGAAAAATGAGAGTGGTCCTCTAAAGATGTGTGCATCTTCAAAATCAGAACAATGCAGTATTTCACAGCCATTAAATAACGTGTCACGTAGCTACAAACAAGAATCATATAGCCTGAAAAAACGTTGTTTTCCTCTTGGGGAGTTGGAACAGAACCAGTTCCTTGTGTGTTAATCCCCACTCTGACTTCCACCGGGAAAGGTGCCAGGGGTGGCGAGGGATAGAGAGCAGTCGTTCCCTGGCTCTACTCCCTGCCCTGAAACCCTTCCCTCCCAAACCTGCAGAACCCCAGCTGCACTTGTGTGTGTTCAAACAGGCACGCAGAAGAGACTGAACACACTGGTTTGGCTCTTCTCTGAGGACTTAAAATCCCTACCCTTCCTCTTCCATCACATAGGAATAAGTCCTTAAGTCCATCTGATTTCTTGCCTTCATTATGCTGATCTCTAAACAGTGAAGCGCGGAGTACAGAGATGCATTCAGAGGAAGAGCTCATTTACACAATTCCCACCTACCAATGTGCTTCTGCTTCTTACACTGTCATGTCAGATGCCAGGTATGATTCCCAAACAGAGCAGTAAGACCATTGCCCTCTGCTCCTTCAAATTCCTCCACTCTGCATCCTCTGTTAGGGCCTTTACAAGCCCCAGGCAAAGGTGAGCCAGGTGGGCTTCCGTGTCTGTGTAGAGCCATACCCCAAAAGAACTGGCTCTGCCCAGAAAAATATATACTCTGAGTTAAAAGAAGCTACGTGTGCAGCTGAGCACAGAATCTGTCAGCAGTGGTGTGTAGACCCTGTTAAAAGCAGGTGCTTGAAACAAGGTGGAGCGTGCTCCCAGGATGAACCATCCTCTGAGGATGAGGACTCAATAAATGTGGCATGGGAAGCAGTGTTGCGCTGGATGCAGGGATGGAAGGGAAAGGCACACACAGAGAATTTGTCAGGCATCCGAAAGCATCCATTTCAACAAAGACAATTATTTTCTAGGTGACTAAAATTTACTTACTCTTATCTGTTATTGGGAAAGATATGACCATGTAGAGGACTGAGAGTTAGACTGCCCCCATCCTTCCCATGCTGCTGGTTCTTTTGGGCCGTAATCTCTCCAGTGGATGGAGCACAGAGCCTTGTTTTCCCAAAGCTCAAAACAATGAGGCTATAATCATTATAATAACATACAAATAATAAAAAATAATAGGAATTCCTATACAGACAATGTCCAGATTCTGCCCACAAAAGTATATGCTCTGTTTAACTCAAAGAAAATTGCATGTATGTAGCTGAGCTCAGAAGCTGGCAAGGAGCCCACTTGTAACTAAGTCATGAATGTGAGGACAGAATAGATCCCATTGTCTCTTGAGAGCTTTTTAGTTTTTCTTTGTTTTTCTCTTGGACATGAATTACCTAAACTGAAAACCAGAATTTTTATCCAATGTGATGTGTCTCTGAGAGGCAACTTTTAAATATTTTTCTTTTTTTTTTAGATCAGTTACCACTTTAAAGACTGCTGAGAGAAAATAATGTATGTCTACAATCTCTTCCTATAGACCTACCCAAAGAAAATTTAATCTGCTGTGGATGATGCCTAGAGAAGTATCTGATCAAGTTTTGCCATGATTCAATTTGTCCAAGACAAGGGGTAAAGGGTTTTGTCCTTAGAGGTCCCCCACAGCCTTTTGAAGGCCACATTTTTCCACATAGGGACTAGAAGATAGAGTAGAAAAGTGTGTTTTCTGACTTTCCTCAGGGTACAGTACAGTTTTACTGATCTTCTATTGGTTTCTGCCATTGCCCCTGTTTAAGGGCCTTCTAAAGAACAAAGTGAAATATAAAAATTAAAATGGTTTCCAAACACACGATCTTTCAAGCAGTTTTTCTGCAGAGTTTTAGAACTGCGGTGCCAATTTCTTCCTATTCCTCCCTTTTTACTTCCAGCATTTTCTACCCGTCTTCACAGAAGATCTTTGCAAAAACTCATAGGGAAGTGACAGGAAGTCACTTTGCTGGAGAAAGATGATAGCCTGAAAAGGATATTTAGCCTAAAATCTCTTGTGGCTGCTGTTTCTGACCTGCAACACACTGAGATTTCATCTCAGATCAGGGTTTTTAGAAAGATCCTTACACAGTTTTTATTTGAGAATTTGCCTTCGTTCCAGATAGGGCTCCTAATATCTAAAGAGGAGAAGACTAGAAATCTTGAGGAGTCCACCTGGCTGAAGCAACCAAATAAACTCAACAGCCAGTCTTCTAGTCCCTACCCTCATTTCCTTCTCTCCCAGACTCACCGTCCACCCGGGAGGGATCCATTGAGCAGGTAAAACTGTGCCACAGGAAATAATTTCCAGCTTGTGCTGACAATCTTTATCTGTCCACTCTTTCACATCCAAAATCCCAATATCAAAAGCAGAGGTGTCTTCATTTTGGTTTCAAAGTAGCTCAGGTAGAGCAGAAGACAAAAACTTGATAAAATGACAAGAAACTTGACAAAAATCCACAGAAATAGAAAAACTGATGGTAAGCTGATGTATGAATTGAAGGTATTTTACCAGCACCTAATCATACTATGGAGAGAAGGAAGCGTTGTAAGAGCAGTTGTTTACTTATTATTTTCAACTTTGGCGTTCATTTGATACATATTAGGGGGCTCAAATGCAGCCACCTTAGTGTTTAGGAGGTGTATTTCTCTGTGAGCTTGTGGGAAGTCTTCAGCTTGAAGACACTGGAATATTTTGCTTTGAAATGGTCTGTGGGGTTTTTTGTTTTGTTTTTTTTTAAGAGTTATAGGATTTAATTTAGTTGGTGGTCTGCTGTCTTTTTCTGTCAGAAGTTACACGTAAGCTGTCTCCTGCTTTCCTCTCTTCCTCGCTCTCCTTTTCCCTCACAGAAGATTTTGCTAGGCATGTACATCCATTTCAGAATCTAATCATAGACAACTTAAATCTTTCCAACATTACCCACATTAGTAATCGCAAAATAATAAACATGACAAAATTCAGATTAATAGGGCATCCTGCACAACTTGGATGGTGGGGAGAGCCCTCTGGAATTCTAAGAGTAATAGGTCTGTGTTTATTTCTCAACCGACAGCATAATGTGACTGATTTACAAGAGTTTAACTCAAGTGTTAATCTGACAGTGACGAAGAGCTTCTCAGTGGCAGAATCACTTACACTATCATATTAGTTGCCTCCTCTATTAAAGCAGTATGGTCGATAATTGGAATGCTTTTATGTCTAGTGGTTCTGACAAGGCTCTCTTTAGGTCACATATGGGCGGTCTGGCTTGCTGCACAGCTGAACAGTGGCAAATGATTTAAACTGAGAAAGTATTGTTCTCCTCGTATTATGGAGCAAGGGCAGTTCAAGGAAAGTAAGGCTCTGCACCGGCTACCTGCTGGTGTGTAGTAAAATAAGATGGACATGATACTGGGTTGGGAGTACAATTAAATCTATTTTGCACCAATGTGTTGGTGGACAGATGAGTTTCCACATGGCAGAGCTTTATGATCTTTAAGGTAGACTGAACTAATAGATTGGTGTGGAGCGCACTGAAGTTACTAAGGATGAGAAAGCAAGCAGCAGTACATTTGAACTACAGGTTTCTCATATGCTCCACATCATGCTGAGTTTTTATAGCTCCTGGCTTTCAAAAAGCCTGTTTCAAAGAGGTTTGCGCTAGACTGGGCATGCAGTTTTGCTCTGCAGATATTGTCGCTACCGATTTAGTGGAATGCAATTAGGAAGCCTAAATTAAGTGGTAATGGAGAACCAGCTCTTGAAACTGGGGTTTCCACGGCAACCACTGCTTACAATACAGCCTTCAGTTAGTTTTCCCACTTTATCTGCAAAATGCACAATTGAGCTTTAAAACAGCTTTGTGCTGAAAAGCGCACTGTAAACAACTGTTTGCAATGAGAGTTTTACACTGTCTTTAAATACAACAAGCTATCAAATAAAATTTATTTGTCCACACTAATAAAAAAAAAAAAATCCACACTGTACAGAAAGCACTAAAGAGTCCAGAAACTTATTATTCATTCTGGAAATGTATATATAATAAAAAAATTCAAGATCTTGTGGGTCCTCAATTTCTCTTTTAAGTCTTATCATTATTCTTCAATTTTAAGACACATAATCCCATATCTCTCAGTAGTGAGAAGAACTGAGCATTTTGGTACAAATACTGCATTTATCGCAATAGCAACACTATATAGTTATAAAGCGCTTTTTGTCTAATATGAACTAATAAATGTGCATTTTCATCAGACTTCCTTTAACATCTAGCAATCTTTTACAGATTTTTTTTTCCCTTTATGATACAATATTATATCCTTCACAAATGTTCTTATTTTATGACAAAGTAATGCTATGCCATTTCTGAAATGCTTAACATTCTTGATTGCTTTAGGATCATAGCCCAACTTTTGCATCTTTTCAGAGGCAACCACAGGTGATTAAATGTGCACAAAATACAGGAAAATGGAAAGGATTATGTTAAGGTCATAGGTGTAAAATGTATTGACCACCCTTTTCATGTTAACCCCATCAAAATTACTCTCTAAACTGAAATTATGTATTTGCAACCAATCATTTTTCTCTGTTGTACCGTCTCAAGTCTTGGACTAGTACTGTCAGGTGATTGGTAAGAGTTGAGAATTTGGCAGTTTTTAATATTCATTTTCCCCCCACACTTCTTATACTTCTTTGTTTTAATTAAGATAAAAATCTCGGAGAAAATATTGTGCAAACTTAACTGAGATAATTTCAGAAGAGATATCATGTAATTTTGATTTTTTGCCTATCAGCTGATAAGTACTCTTCTAAGGAAGCATTTTTTGGAAAAGGAGAGAAAACACACCAGCAAAGGATCCCCACAGCAAATCAAAACAGACCTAATTTGTGTCTCAGCTGAAGTACAGCAACCCAAGCACCTTGCAGCCTTTCAAGGCTGAGGCACTTTGTGTGTGCGTGTTTTAGCAACCACACCGGCTCGATGCAAAGAGTGAAAAAGTGTGTCGGGTGAAGGTGGAGGGAAGGGGAGAGAAGGGGGAGGTGTGGGTGCCTGCCCTCAGGAGTCTGTTGGTCAGAGAACTGCATCCTGACATCCACAGTCATGTATAAATCTGGATTTGATATAGTCTCCGCAGACTTTGAAGATGCCAGGCAGGGAAGCCTGCCCTTCACAGTACGGGTGCACTTTCAGATGGGGCTGTGACTATTCTGATCTGCTCAGAACAGCCTTTTCAGCACTAACCGAAAACAGAGTGAGGATAGCAAGGCTGCTTGCAAAGTTCACATCTCCTCTGCTGTGTGCCGGTGCTAATGGGAGTTTCTCCTGTGATGGGTAGGTCATAAAACACACAGCTGCAGAGACTGTGCAGGGTGAACAAATCAAAGAACTCCGTAATAAAAATGATGTGTGTGCCAATATTATTTAATATTAACTTGTGAAAACTGTTGAAGAAACAGATCTTTGTCATATATCAGAATTGGCTCTAAAGCTGAATCAACAGATTAATAGGGTTATTTGTAATGATATTGTCCTCATAAAGGCTTTATTATTTAGGAATCAGAGTTGGAAATTGTAATTTCTTTAATGATTTTTCATCACATAAATTAGCCTGCCTCAACTCCTCCGTCTAGAAGGCAAGAGGAGAGGTTGAGCTGGTCCTCTTCCTCATTCTTACACAAAATCTGCTCATTTGGATGGATCCCAAATTTTAAAGAAACAAGTTCCTGGAAGAAATGCAGAATGCCAGTGCTCACAAGACTTTCACAGGGCATCTCGTTTCAACACCGACTGCCTGCATTTTATCAGAGTACTAAAGGACACATTGAAATTATTTTGTTCTGGCACTGGCATGCGTTGTGATGTGTATGCATTCAATTGCACTTGACAAATCTTTGGGGCAAACAAAATGGTCTAATGTAAGGAAATATCTTAACATATTCCAAAATGACATTTTTAGACCAAACATGTGTTCGATTGATTTGCCTTCTCCAGAGATCACTTTTGAATGCAGGCCAGCGATAAGCAGGGGGGGCAGGCTCTCGCTGAAGGCCAGGCGGGTCAGCCGTGCTTCCGCTGGTATTTCCTGCGCTGCAGAGTCCCGTACCTAACTGTACAAATAGCTCCACATGGCATCCTGAGAGCGTGCCAGGGCATTTTATGATCGCACGCCAAGTATGGTTGTCAGGTTCCACTCCACTGCTGTGTGTGTATGTGTGTGCTCATATGTGTGTGTGGCTGAAGCTAACTTCAGACTGAGTAATTACCATAATCCAAACAGGGCCTTTACCATCTTATTTGCATTCAGCCAGCAGTGCTGTTTTTATCAGCACCACTACTGAATTGTTGCAAAGTTTTAATTATCTTGACAACTCTCCTTTTTTTTTTCATTCCTTTTTTTTTTCTCTCCCCTCTTGGGTTGTGTTTGGATTTCAGCAGTCATCCCCCTATGGCAGCAATCACATTTCTGCAATGGGAAGTTTTCTCACTTTTTCTTCTAGTAGTTATAAGCAGCCACAAAGGCTGCTTAGAAGGGGGCAGAAATGGAGGGAGGTTGTATTTATTAGTTAATGCCTAATATTTTTTTCAGCAAAAGTCACTCCAGATGCCTCTTTTTGAATTGCACTTGAAGCCCTGGCATAACTTTACACATGTGTGTAAGCTTGCAGAATTGAAAGAAAACCATTTCCTATGCAGAGATACCCCCTTGCATAAATGTTTGCCAAAATAGAGCTTTAGTTGTCATGTTTTCAATATTTCCATAATCTTTTGATTTAGGATTAGTATAAAGTGTATCATGTCACTTATATTTGCTCTCTCTCAAACACCCTGCATTTTCAGTATTTGAATGCTGTTAGACAAATTCAACCTTGAAATAAGACACCGTCTCCTAGCAGTAAGGGTAATTAAACACTAGAAGAGCTTACCCAGGGAGGAGGTGGACTCACCATAGCTTGGAGTCTTTAAAATGAGATTAGACATCTTTCTGAAAGACATTGTTTAATCCAGCTTCTTGGGAAAGATTCTAGTGCATATATACAGGGGGTCAGACAAGATGATTGCCAAAGTCCCTTTTGACTTCTCAGCCTGTTGATCTAGAAATCTGAGTTCAGACATGTTTTGGTTCACATTTAAAGATCAATTATAATGTCTACATACAAAAAATTGTTTTTTGGGAATATTAAGACTAAATAGGTTTCAAAACTTTGTTGTCCACTGCAGACAATAACGTTCTGCCTGCTGGATTTTGCACTACATTTTGTTTTGCTTTTATAAGTAGTTACAAATCACAAAGGTTAATGCAGAATAAAATACTCCAGTATGAGATTGCTAGGGAGGAATAGAAGGCTTAAAAGCCTAAAGATTCACAAGAAGAGCAAATGCAAAAATGATTTCCAGTCTGTTGGCGTCTCAGGTACAATAGATGTTTTAAAAATAAGCCAAATTAATGTCTTTTTCTAACCATAGAATATTGTAACTGTATTTAGCATCTCATCTCTTATGAAGTTTATGCATTAGATTACATATAATTGCCATCAAACAGTGTGGCAGTATTCCGTTCATCTGAAAGATAAACAAACTCTGTTTAACAGTCCTTAGACATTTCTTTTGCTGCAGTTTGGCCTTATGAACACCTTATCCTTGTTTTCCCTTTAAAAGGAAAAAAATTAAAGAAAAAAAACCATTAGGGATTTCTCTTTAAATCCAGCAATCTATGCATACTACTAAGAATCAATGCTCTGTAAGCTGTCTGGTGTTCGGCAATAAATTCTAGCTTTTATAGACTTTTTCTGGGCCAGGTAGCTGTTAATGCCATAGAAATTGATTATTTGTGGTGTTCTTATCACTGCTTAAAATATCTAATTGCTTTTTCTCCACAGATTTGGATTTGGCTTGCTTGATGCTGGACGATTAATGAAGGAAGCCCTAACTGGACAAATGTTGGTCCCCTGAGACAATGTGTTGTTGATAACAGGTCTGATTTGAGCAAGTCTAGTCAAATTCAATTTTAATGGTATTTAAAGGCACACGCAGGACACATATAGCAGAGCTTTCGGTTGGTTTGTCTGATTTTTACATCTGTTGTGTTACCAAAGCTTATTCCCATTAAGTATTAAACTTTGCAAGGCAGTAAAGACACATACCTGTCAGCTGCAGAAACACACATTTTGCCTCAGTATAGTAGGTTTTGTTCAAAATTTACCTTTATTCTTTCACGCTTATGCAGACTGGAATATGTAATTCACCACTGCATGACTGTTCCTGTGGAGGAATTATTGCACTCTGATTATTTTGATCCCTAAAAATTATTGATTGAGGTAAAGAAGAGACAAGAAGGTATTGCAATCAGTTCTCAGTCTAGTGAGGGCAACCTTTTTAAAGGCAGCTAATCCTTAGCCTAAAAGCTGTAGGCAGTTACTGCCGCTCCTTCAGGACTTTTCACATCAGTGTGCCATGTGAGTTAAGTACAAAACGTTTTCCACTGCACTACCAAATCAAGATAACCACCAAACATCAAGGCATTACCTTATTGGATTGCTGCATTGAGTGTGATATTCAGCTCACAGCTCAGTCACCGCTCCAGCTGAGGAGGAAAAGGTCTCACATGCCGCCAGAATACTGGACTTCAGGGTGTCTCCCTTCTCGTGAAGTCGAAGCAATGACATCTAAAGTCAGTAGGGTCTAGAGTACTTTCCTCCTGCCAAGACTTCCTGTTTTCTAGAGAGAGGTAAACTGAGGGAAGTGGAACTTGCATCTGTGCGCCTTCCACCCCTTCTAACCACAGTGCTAGTCTCTCTTTCTTTGCCCCCAAAGAGGGTTATTGAAAGAGAGCCTAATGGCCAGCTCCCTGCAGGTCTAGGTATGGCACTGCACATTGTTTTAAGCACCATTTTGCAGAAGTGACTGTGTTTTCTTCTGTGGTGTTTGTTGTCTTTTGTATTCTCTGGAGGGAAAGGTAGAAATTTCAGAGGGAGAAGAAAAATGGATGGACATGGAAAGTATTGAACACACGGTTCATGCTCCAGCTCCAGCATTTATCTGTAATCATAGCCCTTTTTAGCAAAGTGGCCCCTAGCCAGTTTGGGACCTGGGGTCCTCCCCTCTGGCTGATGCTAACAATATTTTGTTCAAAGAAATCAATGACTCCGTTCGTGTCTTTTACAGCATTATCATAGTCACAGCAGTGATGCTGTAAAGCAATGTTTTACCTAACAGCCTAATAATGGCTTAGGCAGTGTTTCATGTATGAGGATACTCCAGGCCTGCCTCCTGACACAGAAGAGTCAGACTTGTCACTGCCACCTTGAAGAGACCCCCTTAGACACAATGCTCTGAATCAGGGTGTTCCCTCTCTGTGAAAACATGCCATACTTTTGGAAACAATTTAAGATTTATTAGTCAGGAGAAAACAAGAAGCATAAGATAATTTATTTTTTTCCTGCTGTGCGGCTACAGAGCAGTTACCTATGATGAGCTCATCCCACAGGCCACAGTGTGTTTTTGTTTATCCATTTCAGCCAGATTAATGTTAAGATAGACTGGGTGCAAACAGCTGCTTTCGTGTACCTATGGGTCAATGACATCTGCATGTTTTTCAATCATTTCTATAGAAAAGGTGGTGATGCGCTAGAAATGTGTAGTCTTGTGAGGTGTTTGCTTCCCAAAGATGTTTCTCTGTTCAATCCTGCAGTAATTCTCCAGTAAAGCAATGGCTGAGAGTTACACCCTTGAGGGACAGGAGTACTCTCCCTTCTCTCTGGATCAATGTTACATGTAAAAGGCACAGCAAGGAAGTCTGTTTCTCAATATTGTACCTACTTGAGGCTCCTGAAGGTGTGATTAATTAGGAGTGATTAATTAAGCCATGAGTCATGACCTCCTTTTTTTCCTGTCACATTACTTATGAACAAGAGGGCAGTCAGTGTAGTTAAGTAGTATAAGACAGTAAATTTAGAGGAAATAAAAGAAATTAGTTGTGTTGCATGTCGTCAACCTATGGGATTTTCTGCTACAGGTGACCCTCTGATAAATAGGGTTCCTTGACTGAAAAGAATGCTATTACCATAACAGGTGGAACCATCGCTGTATTTCTGGGACTTCTGGGTGTACTGGGAAGGCAGAAGTGAGTCCTGCTTGGCTAATAAAGTAAGAGCAAATGCTCCATGTGCTGGGAAGTCAGGCAGGAATGCTGTTCTCCATGGACAGCAGCACTGCACTATTAGCTTGATCTATGACTTGCCATTTCATGGTTTGGTTGGTTGTTTATTTGTCTGTCTTTTTAATTCCTCTGGAAAATACTGTACTGGCTCTCTCTGTTGACTGAATGACCAGGCTTGGGCAGAAGACATAGCATTCTTCTTCTCTGACCTTTATATCAAAATTGATTAACAATAATTCTTTTGCAGAAAAGGATTGACAATAAGATGTGGATGTTCATCTTTAATGAACTCTAGTCATCAAGTGGAAACCAGCTAACTTTGAAGATGCAATTGACCACCTTCTCAGCAACAGCTGAATACTTACTCCTCAAAATGGTAAAGTAATGCTGTATTCATAGATAATATGAAGAACCACCTGTTGCCCTAGTTGGATTTTTTGTGCCTCCATATAATTACTTGGGACCTGTCTCATTAGTGGCAACAGCAGGATATGCTGGCTAGTATTTATGCAGTTAGAAATTGTATAAATAAGATTTAGAGGCTGTGTAATCCTGTAAATTATTCAGAATTTTGTTTATGTATTTAATCTCTAAGAAGTCCACTCATAACCTAATTGGTTTTGTTTGTTGACGTGTTTGGCATTTTGGAGAAGAGTTCACTGGAAGGTGTCTGTTTTATATTGTTCTCACTTTCTAGTACAAGACTCTTATTTAAAAGACTCTTTGTTTTCAATTATGAAAATACTTTCCTGATCTCATTAAGACAAAAAAAGTTGAAGTGCTATTTTTCCTTTTTATTTGTGACAATACAAATTAAACACACCTATGGCAAAGCAATTACTGTGTTTATTCTTTTTGTACAGAGCAAGCCTGTTAACTGTGGATGTGAAGGCATGAAGCAAGCAAAAAAAGAAAAAGTGTGAAGAGCTTTGCTGCCATATCGTCACTGTATCAGACAGTTTTAGGATCGATGAGTGAATAGGTATGTAAGAGAGACTGTTATTCTACAGAGAAGGGTTATTTCAAAGAAGTAAAGGGAGAAAAAATTAAAAGGCACATCAGTACATTGTCCCTATATTAAAGAAAGAACTTCATTTGTCTTCTTTTAATTTTGGATCTTTTCAGTGGAACAGTACTACAGAGAAATCTAGATAATAATGTCTTTGATCTTATCAAGTGTTGCCACAGTTTTGTTGTTTTCTTGTTGGAGTTACTCATGTAAGAGAAACCACTCTGCTGTATAAGTTAAAAGCTCAAATTCTGTCCTTCATTTTTGCACTTTACATTATAAGACACTTTGTTTACGGTAGAGGTAATAGATATCATCACCTTTGTTCAACCATAAAGTGTTGATTTTCAAATTACTTGAAGTTTTAATTATTATGATTATAACTTAATACTGCTGCAATGACATTTCACATGCAGAAGTTATATCAGTGTAAATCACTTGGGGTAACAGGCAGAAATTAAAAGTTTTTTTTCTCTGGATATTAATAGTACACTGGAAATTGGAAGGTCAGGACTTCTCACAGATAAGACCATCCATTGCTGGGTTTTCCTCCATGGACATACATGCTACATTCCCCTCCTCCCTTATATATTACAGCAAGAAAAACGTGAGAATCCCTCACTAGCAGGGATTCAGTGGTCTTCTTTGTCAGGCACTAGTTTTGGTGGTTCTGGTGCTGCACAAAACTGCTACCTTGCAGAAGATATGGGAGATGTCTGGATTGTCAGCATCAAGTGCTTACTTTAAACGCCAGAGGTGGAGGAGTTCTGGAAAGAGCTGAAAATGTACGGGTAGATTAATTTGCACTTCACAGAAGTTTCTGTTAGAATAAAGACAGAAACGGACTGAATGAGGCAGGAAGAGAAGCAAACATAGAGACAAAGTAATGGCAAAAATTAAACATTAAATATTTCCTTTAACTGCAGTCAGAGATGGGGATTATATCTGACCAAACAACCAAATCCTCCACCACAGGTCAGGACTAAGGCTAACTCCATTTTTTTAATATCAATACTTTCAGTAGAAAGGACCCAGTCAGTTATTCTCTGTATGCTAAATAGTGTACTAGCAACACTAAGAGACCAAGCAGATCATTTTGTTGTATTGTCTGAGTGGTGCAATATTTTACTGTAAATATAAATAGGATACTCACTCACCTTATTCAAGCTCCCAATGTACTTTACAATAAACCAATGTACTTTACAATAATTTTGACAGAAAAATGTTGACCAACCCTAACCTAACAGCATTCACATAATGAGCTGAATACTGTCACAAATCCCATCCATTAAAAAAAGTCAGTGGTATTACATTTACTGTTGCAATTTGAAGGATGAAGACAGAAATGCAAGAGAGGGAGTAATAAAAACGATGTAGTCCCTCCACTTCAAGGATCTCATTCAGGGTCTGTTAAGGTAATATAAATACTTGTTCTGATTTTAATAAGCTTTGCATAAGTCAAAAATCATTGAAAATTAATAACAGGAAAAATAATCACTCTGTTCATATTTGTTGGGTTATATCCACAATAAACTTGTAAAAAATGAAAACAGTAGAAAACATTAAAACAGATCCAAACACTAAATTTATTCTAGACTTCAAGATTACCTCATTTTCTGCTCCAACAGAAGTGTGTGATATCATGAACATCAGACTTTTCCAAAGCCTTTATTGAAAACATTTCTACTCCCATCATGGAATACCGCATCTTGCTTTCTTCTTGCAGCTGTTCCTTCTAGAGACATGAATCTTTGGACAAGCAGTTATCAATATCAGAGGGTAGTCTGGAGTGTACCACCACCTGGGACACCAAAGGATTGCAGATTGCTCTCATGGGACCTGCTGGGTGAGGGGTGGTGGTGGGTCAGAAAAGCGTCCAGCTAAAGCAGAGTGCCCACGAGTGCCCCAGGGATCAGAAGCAAGGCCAAACATCACTCTTCCAAACACAGATTTCTGAGCTAACCTGTATTTTCATATAGAACAGATAGATTTTATTCTTACAGTGGATTTTTATCTGAAAATAAAATAAAGCAAGCAGAAGGACTATAGGATTAGATCCTCGTTCTGCATTTCACCAAAGGAGAACTGAGGAAAAGACAGATGGAGTGACTTTCCGGGCAAGTTGAGCCCTAGGTCGAATTGGATCTCCTGTCTTGTTCAGAGGCTGCCCTTTCCTGACTGTGATGTGGAAGAAACACAACCATTAGCAGGCACCTGCAAAAATGCTCCACCTGTTTTTGCTCAAAGTGACAAAGCCCAGAGGACGATGTCTGTGTTCGCTGCTGGTCTGTAGGGAGCATGATGTAGCTGATGCAATTCCCGGCTCCAGCACACCTGCAAGGTCTCATTGATCTGCTGTTCAGTGCTCTGAAAACTCAGAAATCTATTATCAGTGTGAGCATGTGCTTATTGATCAGACTACCTGCTTCTGCTCCCTGTGTGCACCTCATTGTACCGGCGCACGCACACACACACACACACGCACACGGGTAAATATTCAGACACGTGTGCATGGATACAGGCACACACACATGGGTTGTGGGCATGTGTGTGTGATAAAGGCTTTACCTTTTATTTTTTTTTTTAGCTTTACAAAACTGCACATAAATAAAAGGAATGGACCTTCCCCGTGAAACGTGAGCGCAGAAACACTCACAAGTGGCCAAGAGCTGCTAAATAATTAATCAATAGAGCAGTGTGGCAGTTTGAAATGTAAATGTGATGGATGAAGGTGTGATGCTTGTCATCAAGCAGAAAATGATGTGACTGGAATGGATAACCCACAGTACCTGCTAGCTGGCAAAAGCTTGGACACAAAGATAAAGTAAAGCCATCAGAAAGCAGACCTGGCAACCCCTAATTCTTGCCTTTGACCCACAATTCACTTTCATGTCTCTGTCCCAGAAGAGATGTTTAAAAAAATGATGAAGAGAAATCCTGGGGTGGGAAAGGGGTGAGAAAAAAACCATCTGAAGAAATGTTACCTGACAAGGCTGCAGGCTACGTTCTTGAGAACACCTTTCTTTTCTTTATGTTCTCCTTCTCCTGTTAAATAAAAATGCAGCTCCTTTTTTCGCTTTCCTTTCTTCCAAAACTCTCTCGAGCCGTTCCTGCAAGTGGTTCTGTGACTTGGGAGCTGACAACAGCCGCATGCAAAGGAACAAAGAATGAGAGTGACAATTCAGAGTGCACGCAGGTGAGAAAGACACCTTTTACTTATCAAACTAGGCTGCAAAAAATGCTCTTTTTACTCAGCGAGCTAGAAATAGCGGTGATCTAACAAGGCACTGATCCAAATTCTTTATTTATGCTGAGATGTAATGCTAACAGGATTTTTAGGTTGACTAGTAGTCTGTGGCCCCTCTGTTCAAGTAAGGAAACATTCCTCTGATTTGGAAAGAGGAAAATCCATATAATTACCGTATATTATGTGACAGGAAAATGTATGCTGTGATGGCAAAGGGTGACAGAAAATGTCCATCAAAAAAATTTGTTTTCAGCTACTTCCTATGCCAGTCATTGCGTTCTCTCTGCGGGGAAACAACATGATAGAACTCAGTTCTCAAAATTCAAGAGAAATTAACTTTTGTAAAAAATGGGATTTTTTTGATCCTTTTTTTTCCCCCCCTATAAAATTGTAAGCCTGCAAGTAGGACTTAAAAGTCCAATGCCTCCTTCTCCCTGGAAAAGAGAAACCTGTTTCTCAGTAAGTACCATTTAGCAGTTTGGGGTTTTTTTCCTCTTTTGTTATAAAAAGCCCACTCTTTACAGAAAGTGAAAAATACCACAGTTTAACATTAGATTTTCAAAATCCCCAAAATATACGTTAGCAGATAACACCCACTAAAAGTGAAAGCTAAATATAGATGCATAATAGTGCTTTGGTGCACAAAATAGATGTTCTACCATTTCTTAGACATTAAATATACATACAAGTATTCTCTTAAAATCTTTTTGTGTTTTTTAAGACCTCTACGCATGTGAAACAGCCTGCAGAAGCAGCAGATCTCCAGGTGAACTGGCAGTATTTCCAAATTTCCTCAAATGATTTTTTTACCTGTTTTTTGCTGGGATTAGGTTTTTAATATTTATGATACCTTAATAAAAGAGCCATCAAGAAAACACATAAGTATTTCTACACAAAAAAAAGGTGCCAAAATTAATTTTAGAAGTTGATAATTAGAGCTACATTAAAATAGTTGGCCCAGCTCCATAGTAAAAAACCTACATTTTGTCTGGGACAGATTGCTGATGTAAATCCATTGAAGGGAAGTCTTTCTTGTAACTTGGCTACCTGGATAAGCTTTGAGCAGAGTGCCAACTATCTATGTATACAGGGAATCACCACGGTCCAAAGAAATATTTCCCATTTAGAATGACAAAACTGTGCTCTTACTGGTAATTCAGCTTGAATTTCATTTCTGGAGCATTTTAAGTCGTGTTTTCAAATTTGTCCTTTTGGAGTTCTCATCTAGCTCATGCCAGACCCACTTAGCTGTATATCTTTACCTACATGGCAGGCACATTCATATTAATTTTTAGTGGTTTTGCACAGCTTCACAAATGCACTATCATCATAAGCAGGAATCAAACCTGAGAATTTGGAACAATATGGGTACACTAGTCTGTGGGACAGAGGAATGATCCCACACTTTACATCTGTTATGTTTTTGATGGGATATGTTCGTAGATTTTACAGTGTTAAAAAGGAATTTGGCTTAATGGTTCACAAAGATTGATGCTGAGTATAAGCAATTGCCGTATCGCAGTAATGTAGCAATATTTATCACTAGTAGGACTTCTATTCCCTCATAAACTGCTGTAGAAGTGGAAAAGAGACATTTTAGCACTCTGTTGTCACTAAACTCACAGAAGTCCATTTCTGTACCTCTAGTCTGCCTCAGCTACACAGGGTCTTGCAACAGGGAAGTGACAGATTGGGCTGTAAATGTGCATCAGTCATCCCCAGCCTCTGGGAAGGAGAGGCACCTACTCAGGCTAGGGAGAGCTGTGATGCACCCTGTCCTTGTGCCCAGTCTGGAGGACCAGCTCACTCCTGTAGAGGTGCCTACCAGCCTAGCAGTAGGATCAGTGGTTAACTGTGCTAGGGATTGTACCGATACACCAGCAATTAGCCACTAGCTTCAAATATCATAGAAATAGAGGCACCAGCAGGTGTTTTACTTTCTTCCCTCTTTAAGTTTGCTAGGTACATAGAGGAAAAGGACATAAAAATTAACCTGACAAAGGCAGAGCTAAAAAACAAACCTGTGTGTTAAACTCCAACAGTGGTCACTGGCAGCTGCCTTCTGAAGAGGAGAAGCTGGTAACCTCACAGCAGAGTGTCCCAGATCACTGTCCCAACCTCCAGCAATTTGAAGCTTGGACTCTTCCCAAGTTAGGAAAATTTGCCTACCTTGCTGTAGCAATGATTGGTTAAATATACAGTGATGACTCGCCCATACCAGCAGGCTTTGTTTCACTCCAAGTGTTATGCCAAACTAGTTGTATATCATCGTGAAGAATAACTGCATTTCCCCAGAGCTGATTTCCTATGGCACATTTTACTTAGATACTTTCTCAACACCCTCGCAAATATGTCATAGATCTAAAGCACAATCTCCTTTTCAAAATGAATGGGTCTGATTACTGACGTATTCATTTTGTAACAGGTACAAAAGGATACAAATGTGCCTTTCCATCTCCTATAATGTCAAAGTAAGACCCTCTTGCCCTTTTATTTCAATCCCCGCAATTTGAAAATAAAAAAATGACTTGATTATATGTTTTTTACCATTAAGTGTATAATTGCTTTTGTGTTTTGACATTTAATTCCTCTTACCAAAATACATGGTAGGAATTAGAAGTCAAATCTCTTATGTATTTGATGTACAGACTCTTCCATGTATTTCAGTAAGAGAGATAGAACAGTGAAACCTTATGGCAGGTACAGTCAAGCCATCTGAAAATAAGTCACTTTTTATACTGGAAATCTGACTGTGGCCCCAGTTCTGCCCTCCCTTATCTAGGTCAGTGGCTTTTGAAATCACTGAAAGGTCTGAATGAGTCAAAACCAAGCAAAACCTGCAGGACTTGACCTTTAAAATAGAGCTGGGATTATTCCGTGCCCTGTCGGGCAGATTTTGAGATTACAGTCCAGTCTGAAAATTAGTTTTGAAAATCATAAGACAGGAGTTGGCCAGGAACTCGACTGTATTGACTTGGTATGGGATGGTAGGAATGAGGAACACAGGTCCCAGCAGGGTGGACCAGGAGCAGCCAGGGCATCAGTAGGGTATCTCAGCTGGCCCAAGGCCAGCAGAAGGACTCTGATGTTGAGAGAGAATGTGAACTCTGGGCTGGTGAAAATGTGTAGGTGCACACAATATGTTGTTTGTGAGTGTTTCACATGGGTTTTATCCTCTCTTTGTCTCAACTTTCCCCATAAAGTTTTTCCCACTTCATGTACTGTCCTTCTCTCTACTGCATTCTTCCCTCTCTTTCTCACAGTTTTCATATTTCTGCTTTCCCTCTGTCCTTCTATCTCCCTTTCAGTACTTGTGCCCTGTACTTGAATTCTCTCACTCCTTTCTTCCCTGCACTCCATGCCAAATTCTCCATCTTTGCCTTAATTTCTGTTCATGCTCATTCACAACCTACAGGCTGAGATTTCTTCTAATTGTATTTCCTTCCACTGGTCACTCCACTGTCATTTATCCCCGTTCATTCAAGTCCCAAAGTGACTTGACCCTACAGCCATAGCTGGGATTAGTGCCCTGAGATTCAGATTTATGGAGTCTAGCACTGTCTGAAAAAGTTCTCTGCCATCTGGGAAGCGGACTCTGTCTGGGACGTCAGATGAATTGATCTTGCAACTGGATGAGCCAGGAATGGTTATGGTAGGCAGTAATGGTAAACAAGAGCTCAACAATTCTCTTCCCTGTGTTGGTATTCTCACTCACAAATTCTGTCATGCCTTCATGATGTTCTAACAAAATCTGCTTCTCTAGGAGAATATGCTCTTGCAGTAAGATTTGTGCTGTCTTTCTCCTTTTGCCAAACCCAGGGACACAATTTTCTTTCTTTCACCTCAGGAAAGATGCCATCAACAAAGGTAAAGGACAATATATGAGGTATCCAGGAAGAGAAGTAAAAAGAGCAGGAAATAGTTGCATCAGGAAGAAGCAAGTCAGAGGGAGAGGGAGAGGAGGGGGTGGGAGAGAGAGAGAGAGGAAGCTGAGAGTATCTCCTCACAACAGTTGTAAGTGTCTCCATATCTCATGGAGACACGCTTAGCTCCCCATAATGAAAGCAGCTTGCATCGCATGGGTGCCAACCACACAAATGATGGAAGTTGCCTCCCTTTGGCCGTCATGTGCTTGAGCTTTGCAGGGGTAATGAGAGAGCTTGGGGCTGTTCCAGCCCAGCCACGGCTTTCAAGGACCTCCTTTCCATGCATCCCACTGCTGACAGGACTGTGAGCATGAAGCGCTTTTCAGGTGTGTGTTAAAGGTGCATTTAGACATACACACGTACACATGCACGTGCACTTGCACATTTTTTCTCATCATTGTTTGCACAGTGAAAGATGTCAATTTAAAAAATTAGAATGGAATGGAAAGCCCACAATAAGTAAATCACATAATTGACCCAAGCCAATATATTCAGGAAGGCAGAAGATTTACAACAAAGAGCAGACTTACTACAAAAAAATGGATCTCGTGCCATTTTTGCTAAATGAGAAACTGCAAGTAATAAAAGTCATGGATTTATACCTGTATCATCCAGTCTTTGAAGAAGTCACTTGATTAAAGTTTAAGATCAGACATCCTGAATATCTTGACTTTGTGAGTAGCTATTTTACCCACAATTGGGTGTCATTTGAAAATTCCGTATCTTTGAAAATCTGTATTTTCTCAAGTGACCTGCTTCTCAGTAGCCATCAACTCAAGGAGATGCTTCAAAATTAACAACTTTTTTTCTTTTATGATCATGAAATTCTGAAATTGGGAGGTGCAAGGCAGGTGCAAATTACTACTTTCTTGCAGCTCTTACAGGGTGACCAAAGTCTTCAATAGGTCAACTTGGATGCTACAGTATTTCGGAACACACTTGCATGAAAACAAGAATATTAACTCATGCTACTCATACAGGATTCTCTGTTCACACCAGTCACCGAATGGCTTTGGGGTCATTCACAATGACCTTTTAAATATTTTTTTTATGGCAATAATGTCAAACAACTACAGAATTTACTGCTGCTTAGCCTGAAAGGGAGCTGTTTCTCAGAATGGGGAACTTGGGGAAGATGTTTTCACTCAGCTGGAAGCTTTATGGGGCAGATTTCATCCAAAGTCCAGCAGTAAATGTCACCTCCCTAGAGATTTTGAAACTCAATGCATGTTCAGGCCAAGAAATCAGGTGATGAACCAGAACTTCAGACTCTCAGAAACCAAACACTTTGTGCTTCAGAGAGATTTTGTTTGGTTTTATTTTTTCTCCATTTTTTGTCCTTTTTCCTTAATTTTGATGGATGATGTTTTGTTCTGCAGTGAGTTTTAACGCGTGTAGCTGTGGAACATTTTCAATTGTCGCAAACAACAACAACAAAAAGCAATATTTCAATATTTCTCAAGAAAAGGCTTCAAAGGTTTCAGATCTTTTTAAAATGTTTCTGCTTTATTTTGACGTGGCATAAAAGTTTTGTATGCAGTCTCGCATCCGCTATTGTGACAGCTGTATTTAATGAGTGCAAAATGATCAGAAAAACATCCTTTACTGTGGGTTGCCATTGCCAGCAGATGACAGGAGAGAGGCAGTACTGTAATAACAGAAGCGATGAAGTAGTTCATATTACTACTGATGAGGTATTTCTAGCTCAAACGCTTAGGTATGCCTTTTGAAAATAATGCATTGGTCACATTACCTGATCGTTTCATCAGATTTTGTTTCCGAGCGCGTTTTGAAATAAAATTGTGCATTCTTAGCCTCAGGTCATGAAGTGGTTGGTTGCGACATATTATTTGGGGATAACACAGTCAGTTTCCATAAGATGAAGAGGGAAAGGTCCTAGTCTTGTCTATAAATACCGGCCTTTCCATCAAACTAATGCTAAGCATGAAATGCAGATCCACAGATATGCTAGAAATGAAACATTGCACAATACGTTTGATTTCTATTTTATACGCATATTTAATATCAGAGTATTTTAGTCCAAATTGGAGAGAGTATAAAAATAAATCTAAATGGATTTGAAAGGCAGGGTATTTCTTTTTTCAAAGCTTCATCGTTCCTGACTTCCTCTGGTGACTGTTAGCTTATCATGCCTTTGTACAGGAGATCTAAGTATTTCATTCTCTCTTGTGTCTCCATATGGTACCATTTCGCAGATAGTCTTTCTTTGGTCACAAGATGACAGTGAGAATGGATTGTCAAACTGGACCACTATGACAATTTACTCTGGGGGACAAAATCCTGTGGGTGTTTAGAAGCTTTACTGTAAGTTATATTTGATTAACTTATCCCACTACTGACAAATAATTAGGTCAGCAATTAATTTCAAAATGCAAATGTGCTACAGGCCTTCATATTTTAAGAAATTCCCTTTGTCTTTAGTTTCTACTTGTGTTAAAGTCTTAATGGATTTAGCTGAGTGAAGAAACAAAATTATGTTTTCTAATGCTTTATTTACTTGGTTGAGTTGGACTTTTTCAGCAAATATTGACAGCAAATGTTTGTTCAGAAATGATCATGTAGGATGGAATTTAATGGAGTAAGAAAACAGAAGAGTAATGATGAATCACTCATTAAAAAAAAAATATATATATATATATTCACATTTCTGCTGCAAAATATTTATCTACCTTCATGAAATAGGAACAGAAAGAAAAACCAGAGGGTCAGGAGGAGATCATTGAGGCAAAGTCAGTAGTACCTGCTTAAGCAGTCCAAGAAACCAGGGTATATCAGAAAAAAGCCCACACTTAATATTGCTGCAAGTGTGGCTCAAAGAAACCTATCTACCAGCTTATCTCAGGGACTTTATTATTTAAAAAATACAGATTAAAGGCTCAACCCTTCCCAAGAGAAGCTCAAGGGAGTTTTCTGTTGACTTAAGGGAGTGAGGCACTTAAGTCTACATTTTCTGTGATTAAAATAATGCAATTTTTAGAAAATATTCAAAATATGCAGCTATAAACAAAACCAACCATCTATCCTGATGTAAAATCTGAATGAATTTACATAGGTGGCAGAATTATATTAGAATTTCCTATGAGTTATTTTGCTCAATTGTTTCAAGTCAAGGAGAACAACCATGCAAAAATTAGATGAGGTATTTTTACAAAATTTTTACTGACCTGAAGATGAAAAAAATTTTTTTTTAATGTTTAACAATGCAAGACACTTTAGAAAAAAGTAATGCTTAAAAAAGTCAAGTTTGGGTTTTTCTGGGCTGTTTTGGTTCAAAATGGTATTTTACATCACATTCACTTAAATTAGTAAAGCAAATAAAACTAAACATTGCATTTTTAGGGGATTTTCATTTTGGAAGAAAAACAGAGAGAGAAAGAGGAGAATTGCATGAGGTCAAACGTGTTTCATGTACACTGAAAAAGCTTGGTTTCCACTCTCCTCCAAAGGATAACCCTCTTTTCCTCTTAAGGAGCTCCTGAAGAACTTTGAAGCTTCCACTAGGTAGGAGCAGGCAACACAAGACTGAAGCTTGATTTTGAATGAGGGAGAATCTCTCTCTCTCTCTCCCCCCAGAGCTGTGGGAAAGAAAATCAGAATTATATTGGGTTACGAGAGGGCTGAGCTGGTGGGAGCTGAGCAGACAGAAGCTTTCTTGTAAGACAAGGCAGTGATCATGCTGCTCAGCTGTACACTGGCAGGGACCCACATTAAAGAATCGCTTTTCAAAAAAGATACAGCTGCCTTCAAAAGTGTCCAAAGGAGAGGAATGGGAATGATCAGAAATTTGGGAAATGTCACCTGCAAGGCAATCTGAACTGGGGTGATTTCATCTGGAAAAGAAAATGAGTGGACATGAAAACCAAAGACTTCAAATGTTAAAAGCCTTCTGGGAAGAGGCAGGGAAGAATTTGTATTTCAAGACTACAGCCAGATGACAGAAGGTGACAGTACTACATTGAAACAAAGGAGAGTCAGGTCAAATGTTGGTAAAATTTTTCTCACAGTGAAGACATTGAAGCTGTGGAAATGATTGTTTATGGAGAGTCTGGAGTTCCCCCCACTGAAGACCTCTGAGAACAGGCTGCACAAACTACTTTCCAAAATAATGTGGATAGAGTTTTTAGCTGAAAGCAATTCCTTAACAGTTATCACACTGATATTTTTAATTGATTTTAAGAGGCTGATGGAACTTTTGTGATAGTATAAAATACAGTTTTAAATTAATCTAGGGCGAGAAACATACTATGAATTCCCAGCACAGCTGCTGTTATGTGTGAGAGCAATTGCGGATGGGACTTATCTGCTGAAGCAGGACAGATAGAATGGTCTACGTGACCAGAGGTGAGCTCATTAAAATAACAAAACAAAAAAATAGAAGCTTTCAGTGATGAATAAACTGCCTTAAATACTGTAAAATAAATCAAGTCAATATGACATAACTTTATCATTAGAGTTGGAGTATATTCAACAGCTTTTAGAAGCAGAGTCACCACGACTGTGACCAAGCAGAGAAGTACAAGGCAAAGCGATCTCAAGCTCTGTTCCAATATTAATAACAATTTGATATAATAGCAATTAGGCAAAAATACACAGAATACAACCTGTATAATGCAAGTTTGAGTGAGAATATTATTTCTTTCAGGTAGTATCTGTATATTTGATGAAAAAATATTGTAGTACCACAGAGTAACAGAATATGCTGAGTTGAACACGCAACGATCACTGAGTCCAGCTCCTGTCCCTGCATAGCACCATCCCCAAGAGTCACACCTATATAACATTCACTTCACTCTTAAATTTAAAAAAAAGCAAATAAATGTCTCATGTCATTTAAAACATAAATCTTTCAAATCAGAATGATCCCTGGAGTCGCCTGTGTAAGTGTTAAAGTATGTAACAAGGTAAAAAGAATGTTGAAATATTGTCACACTCTAAAATTAGGACATTTCACTTTATTTTATTACCACATTTGTATCTGTTTACATTGAAGCATCCACACTAAATATCCTAACCTTTCACAAAAGCCTTCTGCTGGCTTCCCTTCCCTTCACTGCTCGTGAGCTAGTGTTTTCTCTTTGTCTCAAGCAGGGAGCCGCACATCCCACCTCACACGGTCTGTCTTTCTCTCTTTCTGTCATCCTTGGGAAAGAAGGGATTTTCCTTATCCTGTAAAATGGTGTCTGAGGATTGCCTTGTGGGGATCAGAGGGGCATTTCCCTTGGGATTGCCAGGCAATGGCTGAGGCCTGATGAGTATTTGTTTCTCCTGTCATCCATTCTGAGGGGCATAATCCCACAGAAATCAGTGGGGAGTTTTAATATGGACTTTGAAGACCAGATATGCCTAAGAACATAAAGGTGATTAAGAAATTATTCTACTGACACTTTCCCAACAATCTGGGGCTGGCTTTTTTTGAAAAATAAACCAAAAAAAAAAGTCTTCCTTTGTTTTTCATGAATATCAGATGACAAATCTTAGCCTATAAGAAAGCTTATAGCCTAAACCACATTTGGCATACAACTGCAAGCACAGGTTCCAACTTCAGGTAAACTTCTTATGCTAAACCCTCCCAGTGGTGTCATTTGGATCCCAAGTGTAGCTTTGAAGTTGGCCTGATTCTTCTCTTTTTTGTTTCAACTCCAGTAAAGCTTGTCCATGTATATGAAGATAGTGGTACAACCGTTTTTTTTAAATAAGTGAAATTCACAAGATTTACCAAAAAATGCAAAGTTTAACTTGACATTTTTAAAGAAACATCTTATCTAACATTCTGCTAATGTAAAGTTTTCCTTTTGTAATATAGGATACGTAGTATGGCACTGTAAAAGGCCTCTTTTTTTTATAACAAAGTAGAGTCATACTCTAGACTGCCTGGTGTCATCTCAAAGCATGTATCCCCTCTGCACCCTGCAGCTGCCCCACAATCTGTCTTTGAGTGTCTCCCATCTGCTTGGGCCCCAGACATTTGGCATCCCTTTGTTTCAGGGGCCAAATCTCCAAACCAAGGAAGCAGATACAGACTCCAAAGAACCCACTGCCTTTCAGAACATGCTCTCAGCAGAGCGAGGAGTTTATTACTCTTGAAAAGCCTCTTCAGCACTCCAAAATCCCCACTTCAAGTGTCATAACCACTTGCAGGCATCAACATCCTGTAACAGCTACCACAGAAGATGTTGAAGAGTAGCAGAAAGAAGAAAGATACCTTAAGCCAGATGGCACACTTTAATTTTTTGAGGAATAGTACAACCACACACAAAAGCCAACCAACAGAGAAAAAAAGCAGGGAAAGAGAGGGGAATTCATTACCTGGAAATCACACACTTGTCTGGGAAAGGATGTGGGGGGAGCAGCTTCCTTTTCTTCAGAAAACACATATTGCAGCATCTTCATTCATTCTCATAAGAAAAAAATAAGTATGAAACCTTGAGAGTGATTACCTGTGCAGCTCTCTTCCTTACCACCCTAGTCAGCCACCCATGACAACAGTGCCAGTTAGAGAGTCCCAACCAGCAAAAGGATTAAAAAAGAAAAAAGTAAAGTGGAAAAACGCCTCAGGCCCCACACATGTGACTTCACAGCAAAACCTAGAGCCAGCCCTGAAGGGTCTGGTACAGAGAGCGAAGTAATGTGACTGTGATTAGGATGTGTGGAAATTAGAAGCCCTCTTGTTTTAAGAAGGCAGGTTATCTACCAAGCCTGCTCTACACTTCTTTTAACTGTAATGCAGTGAACAAAGGCTGTCTGTAGAAGATGCTGTATTTCTCTGCTCAGCCTGTGTCACTTAGAGCTTTTTATGCTAGACTCGTTTTAAAAACTTCAATTTAAACCAACATGAAAGGTCCTTAAACAGTAAATAGCATATTATATCAAAAACAAATAGATTAAAAAGTGAACAACCATAGCCAGTATATCTCTTTCCAGAGGAGTTTCACTTTTCACACTAACTAAAACTCTAAGACTGGCAGATCTGGGCCAGAGGTTTGTAATGGGCCCTTTACGGTTTTTTTTTCTCCCTCTCCAGAGATAAATAATCAGTTTTAGAGAACTGATAAAAAGAGACAAGAATGAAAAGTGAGTATGACACCGTTATGAGAAGGATTTTTCATCTGTTTCTTAAATGCAGCACCTTTATTTCAGATTGTATTAAAAAAAGAGACGGGAGAGCCAACCAATTTATGTCGTGCTGCAGTAGTGAATACATATGAATGCATGGAGCACAGCATGAGAGAGATAGGAAATTCACCCAAAATTTCCTGACAAGTTAAAAAAGTTATGTTATCATTCAAGAATCATTTATTTGAAAAATAAAAGTAAAAAACAGGCCACATGACTAGAGGCAGCAGAGAATAAAAACACATTGTTTCCAGACAAATCTCCATCAAAGACATATGACTCTGGACCCTGAAGTCAGAACATCTTCATATTTTAAATTTCCATGAGCATTTTTAAGAAAAGCTGGAGTTCTGCTATAGAATTTGCTACACAGTTTTCACTACTGATTGATAACCAGAAGCGGCATTAGCAGTATTTTTCCCCCATCATTCCTCTAAAGCTAATGGAGTTGAGGATTCGTTACTTGATCTAATGGCAATAGCTTTCCAATAGACATGCACAGAATCATTGATTAGTTTGTCCTCTTCTTGTTTGCGTTGGAACACTGTTCAATTTACACCAATTAAAGAATGCTTGGTTTGTGTATTGAAGAATAATTAAGGGATGGAATTCCCTATAGGCTACTAAAAATGACATCTGACTAGAATGGTGATTACAGCATGAAGACAGCATTAGTATTTAAATAGTTTGACTGCTATATAAAATCATTACAGCACCTCACCATGAAAAAGAGCATTAGTTAATTTTGCCTATAACAAAATTAGTTGTATGTATTTGCCTGGTCACTTTAAGTAAATTTGACAAGGCTAATCTTAAAGCTAGTGATCCAGGTTTGGTGGAAGGAGCAGATAGAGCACTGTTTAAAGCAATCATCTTGATAGATATGTATATAACCTTCAACCAAAATACAAATACACACAAATGAATAACAAGAGCTTTGTCAGAGACGCTCAAATCAAATGTAAACATTAAAAACACATCGGTTGCTAAAACTGAAAATCCAAGCGTAACTGGCATGTTAATTATACAACAATCAAGGTTTCACAAACTGTAAACACACAAGAAATCCTTATTTGTCTGCCACTGTGATTGTCAAACCTGTGCTATCCTTTCTAGCACTGCATGGTACAAAGAATCATGGGAAGCAAACAGGCACCATGGAAGGACTCATCCTTGCTAGAAGGGCAGACCTGCGAAATATCCCAAATGATTAAAAATATTGGAGTGGCCTAGCCCATCCACGTAATGCCTCTTTAGACAAGCTTGTTTTTTTCTTTGGACTACAAGGTGGAGGTGAGGTTCATTCTTAAAAATTCTGTTGAGGAAAGAGGACTTTTTATCCTCTGTTTAAATTTCTCCATGCATATTAAATTCTATCTCCTAGCCTTAGATTATAGTATCTACAGTAATGGTCTATCCAAAATGTGACAGCAACATCACTGCAACATAAAGTGATTGGGGCCAGTGCTGAAGCATATTTACATTTCCATAGCCTACTTAAATATCGTGTGTTTGTTTTACTAAACTTAGATACTGTAGTATATTTTATAAGCTCATCCGCCTGCCTCAAGACCTCACATTGCAGCTACTATCCTTCCTATGAGAATTTATGCAGTTTCGATTGAAGGTTGTCAACACCCTCTTTAACTCAGCAAAGGGTTCTCTGTGAAGGAACATAAGACTTTTCCATTTAAACCTCTAAGGGCATGTAGGCATGCTTATTGGCATGTCTACATTGTGCAATGCATAACTGTGTCAAAGATGCCCAAGCTCCAAGTTCCAAATGAGGTGATACATCTGCACAGTACAATATACCCTTATTTGTGTGTGCCAGCACCTCTGGCCAATCTGCAGTGCCTCCCCTTTGCAGATCAAATTAGTCTTTGGCGCCATGCTGTTCTTGTGAACATGCCTGGCTCTACAGGTCACTTATGGATATCTTCTCTGCACTGTATTCCACTGGATGGATCTGCCCTAGAATTAGGTTTGGGACAGTACACTTCATCACGTAGTATACCCACTGACTTTCCATGGAGTTTTGTTCCAACATTTAAAAAGTCTTCTCTTCTGGCTTTTGTTTTCATGTTGGACAAGTAGTTCTCGCTTCTGTACCAGACCTCCTGTTGGGATCTCCCACTACAATATGCCTGACTAGACCCTGGGCTTTCAGGATTGAGACTAACGCTTCTTTTCAATGAATAATATTCTTTTGCAACAGGGCTGATATAAGGGTGTATTCTTCCTTCCACCCACGAGAAGAAAGTCCATTAATTTCAATAGAAACTCTCCATGCAGAAAAGGGAGAAGTGTGCCCCAGGGAACATTCATGGAAGATTAATGGTGAGGAGAGAAAAGTGATACAGTACAGGCAGAACAAAATCAGAACCCACCACACAAATAAAACTGGACAAGGGTTCATTTTTTAAAAGTCAGTCAGAAACGGCAGGAAGGCTTTGAAAAAAAAAATCAGGGCTGTTTCAGTGCACTTTTGCATACATTGGCTTTCAAGAGACATGAATAGAAACCTAACAGTAACTCTTTTTTCCTACCTCCTTTCACAGGTCTCACTGGCAAAGAAGGATTTAGCACTTAATTCCTGTACTTTTATGTGGCAAATTAGGAATTTGCACCTTAAAAGGAAATTGCTTTTCAAACTCCCATAAATTCTGGATTTTATTTTTTTAAATGGTAGAAAACATTCCCTACTTTCATCCCAACACATAATAAATAGCACTCTCCATTACTGCTCCTCAGAAAGGTGTAGGAAACTGGACCTGGCCAAAGAGAGGTGTTTATCATTCCTCCTGAGGAGACACTAAGGGTCTGAACCCTGTCCTTAACCCTTTTGTCTCCTCACTCCTTTTTAGACTAGCGCATTTGCTCTCTTTCTCAAAATCAAATATCTGTTGAGGAAAGCATTTAACTTGACACTTGGTTACTTGATGAAGTAGGGCCTGCTGGCACTGAAGTGTTGAGACCAAAACCGGAATAACAGAGTTGTAATACGTTTTATTTTTCAGTTTACCATTGGCTAAAAGTAAAACCCCAACACCATTTTTGCATCATTTTAGATAATAACTGCTTGGTTTGCAACTGCACCAAAACAGAAGGAAGGTGGTGGAGGAGACTGACACAGCATGAGATCCTGCAGCAGACAGTGGCTGGTGACTCTCTGTCAGGAAGCAGTGAAATGTGGATGGTGACGCTGACCCCAACACAAGGTCCCAAGTCTGTGGGGCTTGACACTGAAGTGGTGCCCACCAGAGTGGGACAAAGGACATGATCAAAGAACCTCTGAAGATCTTTTCTTCATGAGGGCAAGACAAGACTGAAAGACAAGGAAGTGCGGCCTAGTGAAGAAGTGCTCTCTCACAATGTGGCACTACACTGGCAACTGTGGCTGTCAGCAAAACACCTTCCATTCTGACTGTCGACACTAAAGTGAAGATAAGCTTTCAAAAAGGTTAGTACACACCCTGACTTGGTTTATTTTTGAGTCATTTTTGAGTCATTTGTGGCCTAGTTTCTTTGTCTCTGCCACTTCCTAGCATGACAAAAGACCAGAGGCAGGTGTTGGGATGGCACTGGCTTTTCTCATTTAATTTGTGAAGCACCATAAAAAACAATCAATGAGCATGGAGCATGCTCTGGATTTGTCTAAGCGTAAGTGGCTCAAATACTAACATGTGAATTTAGTAAAGTTAAAGTCTGTGGAATGGAGATAAATTACAGCAGCAATTGAAGTTGAATGTGATATAGAAATCCAACTAACAGAAGACTGTCTGGAAACAATTATTCAGAAAGCTGCTGACCCTCTATTTCTTTAAAGAGTTAAACATTTGGATCGGTTAACTGGCAGCTGCAATAATAGGCATATGCTCTAATCTTTGATCCGTAGCTGAATTTGCAACTCTTTGTATGAGAAGCAGATCACATAGATTTGCATATTTTTAAGGATCTATAGGGAGAAAAAGAAGAACAAAACCTGCTTTTCCAAGATGCCACTTTGAGATCACACAGAGTGTCATGGGTCCCCCCAAGTACACTAATGTTCAGAGCCAGTTGCAAGACTCACAAATTTTATAAATGGCCCTAAACTGTGACATTCACATCTGAAGACTGATCAAAATTCCTCCTAGAACAGACTCTTACAAGCCAAGGTTGCATCATAACTCTTCAGAGGGTTATGTACGTCTATCATTAAGACCCCATTTCCACATCCAAATTTGTGTCAGAACTTTCCTGAAATATTAAAGAGTCCAGAAGTAATAGATGAATTAAAAAATGCTTTGTAACCAAATGAGAAACTGTTGACTAGACTCAAATGCATGAGCAAGTAACAGATTTATGCCAAGGTCTTGACATCTTCTCAGATTTGGCAAAATTTTTCAGTGCTGATGAAAATTCTGCGGAGACAAGACAATCATGAATCACTCCATGAATAGAATGGGTGCTAATCAACCAATTTTTTTGTGTTTAAAGTTCATTTCTTGCTCATCTCTGTTTTCAACACCAACTGAAAGATGTTTACTAATCACTCATTTTGGATCAACAGTCAGGCTTATGGCACAGAAGATTTCTTCCACTTGGTAGTATTTCCTCAGAAAGTAAGTCCTACTGAGAGAAGTGAACAATATACTGAGTACTGTGAAGTGAAGATGTAATCATCCCTGCAAATGTGTTCAATTGTGTGGGATGTTTCAACATAGTCTTTACTCAATTCACGCTTTACAATAGGCTTTCTCTCCGGGTTCACCTACACATCACTCTTCGACATCAATGAAGATGATGAGAGCAACTATTCGTTATTTGTGTATGGATATTTCCTATCATCCCAAACAAAAGTGCAGACTACTGCATGGGACTATGCAGAGATGTGTGAGGAAGGCAAAGCAAAGAAGTCACTCTTCAAAAAATATTCTGTGTCGTTTTCTCATAGTTCCCCACAGTAAGCCATATGGGGGCATGGAGGATTTGTAGAAGCCTGACTGACACAGGAGGCAACACTTCCAGGCACTATATGCCTTGTCCTGTGGGTAGGCAAGACTTTGTAAAGTCCTGGCAAAAATCCCATGAAGAGGAGAGGAAGGCGTTGCACATTCCTGGGTAAGGTGTAGTAAGGGGATGGGGTGATGTAATGGTGAGTGTGGTCTGACCACTGACAGGTGAACCAGAACTTGAGCCATGAACAATAATTTCAGTATCTTAGAGAAGGAGAGAATAGAGAAAAAGAATAGCATACAAGTTTTAATGAGAAAAATTGATTGCTGATGCAGAGGTTTTGAGAAGGGACCAGTCTGCGCCCTGGCAGCACACACATTCACACTATAAGCAGACTCCAAAGTAACCCAAAAGCCAAAACAAAGATTTGCTGCTTTTTGTACCTTTCCAACAGCATTAGTTGGTACTCTTCTGTCACCAGCAGGGCCATGTAACAGGCTTTTCAAATTCTGGAAGCATTATTAAAGTAAAGGGCCAAGTCTTGCCTTGCTTCTTTATTAGGAAGAGCTATAGGTCTCTATTGGACTATTGTTTATTGTTGTCTCCTGTGTTTTGTATACCTTTGGGTGTCCCTTCCTAACGGCCTCTGAAAGATTTCTGATCTCCTAGAACCTTATTTTTCAGGGCATTGTGTAACCTGCTTGTTTTGTGAGAAGGCAGAGTGCGAAAATGGAGAAATAGAAATTGCCTTTTGTGCTGTATAGTATGATTTCAATTACTTCACTTAGTTATTGCTAACCATATTTTATAAATATCAACACATTATATTTCTTCTGGCCATTGAAATGATGCTTTCAAAGCAATTCACATATGTATTTTGATATATTTTGTCAATATTACAATTGTACAAAATTGGTTATATCAGTTAGGAGAAACACCTTAAAAATTGCCTCCCTAGAATTTATTCTCTGTATCTTAACTTTGTACAGCACTACAAGATCATTTTGCATATGTGCTAAGTGGGATCCTAGTATATCACTACATTCAGTCAAAATATTGCAAGTTAAAATAAGAATACCTGTAGATTATGAAAATGAGACCAAGAAAGAAACATTTCTCTTTACATAAAGCAGAAAAACTGGCAATCATTCAGTAAAAACAGATTAGAACAGGGATGTTTGGGAGACATTTCATTATTGTGGACTATAATAAAAGAAAAACATACCTCAAATCAGAATTACGTACCTTAAATTAAAAATGTTAATAAGCCAAGACATTAACAAGGAGATAATATCACCTTAGTTGTTTGGTCTAAGGCAATTGCCTACACTCCCTCTGTAGTTGAGAGCGAGAGACCCCACCAGTAACAGAGACTGATTTTCACATGGCCATGTGAAATACCGGCCTAAAATGGCCATACGAAATGGTTGAACAGAGAACTGGAGGTGCCACCCACGACAGGCAGGGAAAGAAAAGTTACCTGAGACTAGACAGCTAATTCTAAGACAGCCACAGCAAATTATAAAGAATCCTGCTCTGACATGAATTCCCAAATTTTAGAAAACTAAAGACCCAATTAATTTATAAGGTATCTTCATTTATTATAAACAGATGTGTTAGGGATGAGCATGCTTGTTTGTATCTTGACATAGATTTCATAGTCTGGACTTCAACAGACAGCTCTGGAGTTATGAATCTTGAGACATATTTTACTTCAATTTAAGAAGTTCTAGGAAGCTCAGGCTCATTTATCTATTCACAAAAGCCTATGAGAAATAGAGCTGTTTGGTGTCAGACTTTAATTCTTCAGTTGAAATAAGAAAGTTAGTGAAATAAGGATGCTCACAATAGGCTTTCTACAGTTTTTCCTTTCAGAAAGCTAGGACAAGCTCAACAGCATAAACGTTTTTCTCTTTGATGGACGAAGTCATGGAACTGATTTCAGATATAGTTTCCGTATCTGGGCCTCAGGCAATTATAGTGAACATCAATCTCATATCCATACCATATCAAAGGGATGTTTGTGTATCAAATCAGATATATGTATCTTTAGTAAATGCAGTACAAATTAAGCTAATTTATTGGGTTTGACTCTGCAAACAGACCAAGTAATGGTCATCAAAGTTCATTGAAATAAGTTTTGTCACAAAGCTTAGTAGTGTCTGTGAGCATGTGTTTTCATAAAACTGACCTTCTTTTGAAATATCTGGACTGAAGGCCAATCTACACTGGCCAGAGAACAAAACAGGACATGGAGAGTATTTGCCCCATATCTGATGTTCTAGGTCTGTCCTTCAAAATAATTAAAGACTGGATTTGCCATACGGCAGTTTCCATCTTTCGCAAAATGGAAAGGGAGTGGGAAGAAACAGAAATAAAAATATATAAAAGAAAGAGCAGAAAAGAGAAAGGATTCCTCCAGCCCTCCAATTTCCGTTTATCAAAGGCAAAAGACCAAAGGGCTTTTCACTTTACTGAAGACCAGACCACGGGCTAGGATACAAACCCTGGTCCCCTTGAGTTGTGATGTTGAGTACTCATCCTACCCCTTTGCTGTGGCATGTCAGGGGGTGGATTGCCACAGCACTAGGGAAGGGTATCCTGCAGGACCAGCTCCTCACCTGACCCTCTGCCTAGGGACAGTGCCAGTTTGCATCGCTGAGAATTTAACCCACCTGTGACAGATGTAGCACAGAGGAATGATACTGGTCTTAATAAACCAGTCAAATAAGATGGACTGAGAGTGACTGTAGTAACATACAGAAATATCCTTCAGTGGAACAGCAAAAGAATGCCACTTGAGAGACAAGCCTCACCGCTTGGTCAATATTGAACTTAGGCTGGACTTTGCACAAAAGCATTACAGAGATCCCCACAAATCCTTATACAGTGGGTCAGGACAAGAGTGCAACAAGCTAGCAGAGGAGTTAAATTAATCTCTTGCATCGTGTCTGCTGCTGAGAGTAGTGTAGAAATTCCTGTGCCAAAGGCACTTTGCAAAGAAAATCAGAGTGTGGCCTTTATACAGATTGAAGTCTCTAAGGAGGAAGTTGTAGAGTAACTTGAGAAACTCAAGTGCAGTAAATCACCACAACCGGATGGTGTTCATCTGGGAGTTCTGAGGGGAAATAAAGTGAGAAAAAGCCAAGATACTGACAAGAGGATGCCTTCTTCCCTTGAAAAATGCATCAGCAAAAGAAGGCTGGGAAGCCCTATTATGTTGCCTGTCTTCAAAAGGAGATGAGGAAAATCCTGGGAACAGAAGAGCTTTGAAGTTTGCCACAGTTTCAGGGAACCCAAAAAAAACGGTCCTGAATAACAGCTCATGAGAGAGTTTGTTGGACAGGAACACCCCATGAAGGTGTTCTTCAGTTTCCGAAACCACTAAGGCTGTTATAAAAGGGGAAAGTGCACTGGGTTACTTTGAAAAACCAGTGGAGAAGCCTTCAGAGGAAGAGTGGACTCACAGGGAAAAGGTGACCAGATGATCCAAATATTCTAAAGGTTCTACAGAGGTCACTTTTAAGCAATTGTCACAAAGAATATTAAGAAACAAATACTTGATGATGATTTGATCCTGGAATGAACTATAAATCAGTCTGGAAGAAGTGAATATGGAAGCATTTCTCTTTCTATTGAGGCAAGGAAAGGTGAACATCCAATACTAGGTATCAGGACTGGTGTCATAACAAGTAAATGAGTCTGAGTCCCAAATCCTAATGCATTCAAATTAGTGTATCCAGAATACACCCAAGATCTGGATTCAAGTCACACATGTGGTTCCCATCTTAAAAGAGGACAAATCAGTTCCTGGGTTGAAACTCCTGAGGTTTGTGCTCTGAGGTTTGAATACTTCATATTCAAAGACTCCAGCCTATGACAGTTACATATGAAATATGGGGGGGGCGGGAGGAGTGCATGTGTACACATAGCATGCAAAGGAAGCAATTGAATGTAAACCCAAAATAATTTAAAAAGTGATTCATGGCAAAAAGTGCTCTGATGCAGAGACTGTAAGTGCTTGTTCCTTACATTAACTTGCTGCAGCTAGCTGAAAGGGCAGAAGATTGCAAGTGATAGGACAGCGGAAATTTTGCTGGGTTTGGTGAGCCCACTTACAGTCAAACATTTTAAATTATCTGGAGTTACATGGCTTTGTACACTTTCATTTTCTCTCCTAGTTTTTTTCAGTTCCTGTAGGCCCAGTGTACTGAAGGCAAAGCTTCTTCAGTCTTAATTCACTTTGTCTTTTGAATTCATTAGATTTTGAAAGCTTTCAAAGGAAATCACAGGTAGGAATTAGAGAAAATATAGAAAGTGGGACACTTCTGACTGGCTTGTATGTTTCCAGTGCCTAAAAAGAAAGCTTTTTTTTAAAGCAAACTGTAGGAGGGTTCATAAAAATAGATATTTACATTTACATACTGGGACAGATTCTCAGCCACCATGGAGCAGTATTACTCCATCTTCTTGAACAGAACTAATCCTATCCAGCACAGCTGAGAACCTGCCTCTCACACACGTGCATATATGTGTGGACTATGTTCAGGTTTCTTTATTTTTCCAAATGAACAGAAAGCTGCTTCTCCCTCCAGGTGCTTCTGCCTGTACACTGAATTGTGGGAGTTACAGCTCCTCTGTTTTTAGCTGAGGGTGGTGTCTTCAGGGAGGCAGGGTGCGAAGGAATGTTGAAGTGTAAGGAGAGGGATGCATGATCAAAAGAACTGGCATGAACATAGAAACCCAGAGAAGAAGGTGAGGGAAACAGGAAAGAAAATGGTATCCCACATAGCCATGCTGTGCCAAGCAACAGGGAGTTAAACTACGATTGTGTAGCGACCATGACTTTTGGAAAACACCTCAGGTGTTTCCGGCTAGGTAGCAGGAACAGCATGAGACCTGCTAATGATAGCAAGGTGGAGAAAAAGGAGCTCTGCGCTCAGCTGTGCTGTTGCAGGAGTCACATAACACAGGACAGAGAGTAGGTGTCACATCAGATAATGCTAATAGGTGCCAATAGGCACCTTCACCCCTTTCCCCTCAGTCTCTCCCTGCGTGAGAGTCAAGTGAATATCAATGTGAAACAACTGCGTATGACCGTGTGCTTCTGCCCACACAGTGGGACCCTGGTAGTGATTCAGACTGTACTGGACTCTGGACACATAATGTACACTGAATATCCATAATAAATAATAATTACCACAGTAGGGGGCAGCAGCCAGCTGTGGAGGAAGAGTAGGGCCAGCTGCTGGAAGAGATGTAGGCACTGGCTGAGCATGCAAGCTGGGCACTGGGGAGGGCGAGAGGGCCATGGCTGGCAGCCAGTGGCAGCTTACTGCCAAGAAGAGGGAGATAAAAGCACAAAAGAGTTTCACCAGAGGGAGCTGCTCCTGGCCACCCCTCAGCAATCGGTAGCGGCCCTGATCCAGGAGGGAAGGCTGACAGCAAACAGGAGCATCGCCAGCCTGAGTGCGTGGCCAGCACTGCTCACACGTACCATGCTGGAGCTAGCAGGATGGGTGTCTGTAAGCCAAGCAAGCCTGCTGCAAGGAAACAGCCCTGCACAGACCTGCTTGCAGGAGACCCATACCTCCTCCAGAAATGAGGACAGACCCATCCTGTTCCCCTCAACATCTCCCCAGATGCTCCTCCTGCAAAAGCAGGGTCATTAGTCCAGAAATGAGTGCAGCTCCAGACGAGACTGATAGGCACATGGTCAGTGTTTTACTGAACTCCCTGATGCTCAGGTCTCCTTCATTTCATTTACAGAGAAATGTCTTGGCAGCTCTGAAGATCCCCAAACAGAGTGCTATTACTTGTCTGAATTTCTCAGAAGGCCTGATGCTTAGTGCTTGGGCTCTCCAGGTCATATGGTAAACAAAAAACTGCCTTTGAACACACTGCACACACTCAGCAGCCCAGTCATCCAGTACAACTAAAATTTATCATAGATTTAAAGTATTTTTCTAACCCCTCTGAAAAGTAATTTCTAAGACCAAACCATCTCACCAGTCTCATTTACACAAACCTGTTCATGGCATGCTCCTCACACACCAGCTTCTAAACAAGAGTCAACAGCATCCCAGGATCAGCTCCTCTATTTGCCCCATATGGAATACTTAACTCTTTCACCAGCACAGCATAACAAATAATTAGCACATGTTCTCTGTAATAATTACAACAATGTGACACTTTTCCCTTGAATTTACCTTAGTGAAATTCATCTTTACTTATATTCGTGTCTTACCTTCGAGCATGCTTTCTGTGCCTGGTTATTTTTCACTGAGTTCAGTTTCAAATAGATAAAACCTGTTTACCTTTCTCTCCCAAGAAGGAGCATGTGTATTTCCAGATTCCATTCGCATCCACCAGGAAAAGTCACACACAACAAATGAAGCTTGGTTGGGCTTTTTTTTTGCTGTGTTCCTGGTTGGTTGAGCATAGAGGGTGTGATATGGGTGATGTTAAATGAAAGCCGCTTTTCCTCCATTTCTCAACATAGAGACTGACAGATTTTTCAGTCCCGGTGAAAAGAAAGAGCTACCATCTGAATCTCGGTTTATGTAGCACACAAGAGAGTGAAGAAATTGATAGAGGACATCCCAGGCAAATAGGGTATGGTATCAGGGAGAAACATCCATCACTTTTGCGGGTAGTAGACAAGCATAATCCATGTATGAGCTCAAATGCAAATTCATGGGCAACAAAAAGCCTATATGTTGAACATATATACAGTTCAAACATAAAGAACCAGATTCTTTCTGAATAACTTATATCTGAACATCTGACCTTAAGAACCAGCCTCAGTTAAGTGCTGGCAAGCACCGACATTTGGAAGGAAGTTAGGGGTGTTGCACTATTTTGAAAGCTCTGTTTTGAACCAACTGTCATTGCGAATGTCTGCTGGTACCCCGTCTTAGCATACAGACTGTCACGGTTGAGCATAATGAGAATGAGCCAATGGAGTATATCGAGCTATGCTTTCTTGCATGTCCTTGTAGCTCAAATTATCCCTTCACATAGCCATAACAGGTAAGCTTTGAATCTATTTATGCCACATTCTAATTGGTTCCATTTAATTTGTGTGTATGTCTATGTGTGTTTGTATATACATATATGCATATTTATATGCACATATGTATATTTGGACATCATTATTAAAAGTAAATGTGCATATAGTCACAGATTATTGCTATGTACATAACAGATTCTTAGTGTAGTTGGCTTTATTATACAATAAAACCATAGAAATTTATTGTCTTCTTTAGAATAAATAAGGAACACAGGACTCATTGTACCATATACATTTAATAGTTTGGACATCTCAGTGCCCACATAAAAACAAGGAAACATATATTGCAATAGGCAGTATAATTATTCAGCGAGGAACATCCATCCCACACTCCTAGAAATATGAGATTCAGCATCACGAGATTCTAGAATTATGTCATCAGCTGCACGAGTTTCACAGCTTATCTTTATGATTTTATGTTACAGAAGTAAACTCCAACAAAAATGTATAACACTGCCAATCTAACAGCACATTCATGTTAATACTAGCTGTAAAGATTTCAAAAAGGTGAATAGCATCAGCATTCCTATACATATGTATGCACTTAAGTATATATACACATTGTTACGCACACATGCACATATAAATGCACTCATATAGGTGTGTGCTATGTATATAACCTGTCTTTAGACATGCCATTATTTTAGAAGATTTGTTCCAAGTACATTAAACTTGAAAACAATGATCTATACAGTTGGCCAACTTAAAGAAGTCCCTGCTGGTGCACAGAAGATCGAGCTAGCTGGGATCATTAAGCATCATCGGATGAGGCTGCAGGTAGCTGAAACGTTCCTTAATGAAAATTTAAAGAGAGAAGATTAAAATTATATTCCTCCTATCCAACAGAACACAAAGGTAAAGACAGTCAATTACAACCAAGATCTCATTTAGCACTAAAGGAATGTTGTAGTTTGTAGATCAGAATTTATTGCCTGAAGTGAACATCTAGGCTTGTGACTATGTATATAATTACTCTCTACAATGTACTCTCCTAGCACTCAGATGTAGTTATGGAAGATGGTGTCTTCCGTAATTTTAGTGTGTTATGTTCATGACCAAGAGTTAGAAAATCTCAACAACAGCAACAAAGTTTTTTTTATCTGTGCTATTCTGTCTTTTTACATTATGAGAAATAAAATAAATGCAAAATGCCATGTATTTGTTTTTTTAACTCCTACGTTAACTGTTTTAATAGTGTTTTGTTGGTCAATAAAGTGGCACCAAGGAAGTGGCTCAAGCAGGATACTTTATCTGTGTGCCTGTTCAGAAGGCTTGCAGCCATCCCCTGGACATGTCAGGAGGGAGTTTCGGTGACAGGACACCAAGGGTACTCAGCTCTATACCAGGTCTATTGTTAGATCAGAGAAATGCATCACAATTTTAAAAACTCGTAACTAAAAAAGATACTGACAGGCAGCTTTGTGACTAGAAGAGATGAAGAACAAGGCTGAAAGGACTACTACATTAGGGAAGATTAAGTGAGTTAAATATCTATGGGCTGCCTTAATGCTAACTAAACACAACATCACACTCGTTAAAAGAGATCAAAGAAGGGAAACAAGGAAATTTGTAAAGGGATATAAAAAGAAGAAATATGATGAAGTTAAGAAAGGAAAAAAACTGACAACAAGATACTCTAGGCAGCACAACGTTTCCCTTGAGACATGGCATCACTTAGGAAATTTAATCTAGGCACAAAAAACCCACAAAAATATGCCATAAGAAACAATTTCATTGTGTCACGGAGATGTACTGGGTGACCCAAAAGATACATTGCTAATTGGTGTGCACTTGTTATCTGCAATTTTCCTTGCTTGTATGGCCAACTCATCGTTACTTGTCTGTATTTGGTTTCTCTGGGTCCCATCCAACTCATGCTGCATTCAGCAGAAGTTTCCAACAGGAGCAATAGGACCTCAATGTCTGCTCCAAGTCTTTGTGGTTCTAAACAGAAGAGGGGGAAAAAGACCACACTACTCTGCAAGAACTTAATTCATCTGGTGTATGAACATATGTGCAACTAAACCAGATTGGTCCCTTAATACTTTTTGGATATTTAAACCTGTGTTTATCCTTAGAGATATCTGAGGAAATGTGCATTTGCTTTCACTTGGTGCAGCTAAAATTTTTGCTAGGGAGGAAACTTACAGTTCGTCTAAAAATAACTTCTATTGAAAAACTGCTTTGGTCATGGAAGAGTGAAGAAAATTCTCTACACCAAACTGAAAAAAAAAAAATATATATATATATTACACAGAAATGGCAGAGATCTTTCTATTGCTAAAGCAGTAATGCAACCAATGAAAAAAACTAACCATGAATTCTGTACTCAAGACCATAGTTTTCAAATACTTTCAACCAATGTCTTAGTATATATAATCAAATAGTGCTTAAAATCCAGCTTGCTTGCAGGTAGAGAATCACTATTTTGTGGCAGCTCAGTGTTGGCCCCCAGAGAGACACAAATTTCTGTGTAAGTGGGGCTGAATGTTCAGGGGTCAGGGCTGTGTATTGGTGCTGTCCATATATCTAGAGGCTGGTATTGTAAATCTTTAGAGCAACGTTTCTTCAAAATACTAAACAGACATTTTGGTAACCAGTATTGAGCCTGTGGCTATACTGCTTCAGGCTGTGATCTTGTCAGCTTTCACAAGATAAGTAGGGTCAGGCAGGGTCACCGCTTGGATTGGTAATTCTAAGGAAAAGCAGGAGCTGCAGGAAGTGTCTCAGGCAATAGAATAGCTGCAACCGTTTTCCCTGAGTCTTTTCTAATACCCTGATGAAGGCATAATGCCAAGCTGTGACACAAGAGCAAGACCCTCAACCTCTGCAGCCACCAAGTGCATCATTTTCAAAGGGGTCTTTCCCCGGCCTGGCACAGAGGGGTGAGGTACAGTATGTGGGAGATGGCAAAATTTAGGTGCTGCTGGCACACATGGTCCTGGATGAATAGAATGTAAATTTGTGGCTCCAGCATTTTTCATCAGGAAGGGGATGCAGGGGTGAATGCCCTTTCTGACATCTTTGGGGATGCTGGCAGCTCCAAATTTGGTTTTGTCCATGTCTATAAAGCAAAAGACAAGCCTATTGAGTAAAGACCTTGTACACTAACTTTCAGCCTCACACACTTCTACAGAAAGTATAGAAGGGCTGATAATGAAATCCTTGCCCAATGGTCTACATTGCCAAGGATTTTAAATTGTAGGATAACCAATTTCTCCTCTAAAGTTCAAACAATAAATAAAACTCTATGTGAAAAATGGAGCCTTTTATTCCTTTGTTATAATCTGATCAGAGTAAACTACAGATGTTAAAAGGCACTGTAGTTCAAAGAATTAAAAGAATCTTACAGGGTTTGTACAAAGAAAAGAGTTTTAGAGAATAATATGGAAAATATTATAATGCTATTATATAAATCAGTGGCACATCCTCACTTTGAATACTGTCTTCAAATTTGGTCACCTCATCTCTGAAAAAAGAAAGTAGAAACAGAACAAGTCCAGAGAATGGTAATAAAATGATAAAAGTCAAAAGAATGGGAGATTTCTTGAGAAAAGATAAAGAACATAAGCACCAGCTTATCTCCCAGGAAAGATTTATCCTCATGGGACATTCATAGATATGGCGCTTAGGGACATGGTTTAGTGGTGGACTTGGCAGTGTTAGGTTAATGGTTGGACTCAATGATCTCAGAGGTCTTTAATGATTCTATGATTCTATGATTCTATGATTCGAATCTTACTGAACAAACCCTCTCCATAAACTTAGAATACCAGCTGTTGTCTCAGACAATCTACAAGATGTCTTTGGAAAGCTCTGGGCCCTTGAGTGGCAAGGTATTTTCCTCAGAGCACCCTGTTCTCCTAGAGAACTTCAATCCACTGGAGGCCAATCTAACTCATGGACAGTGGACAGAACATAGAGCCACATACTATAAACATTTGTTTTCCTTTGTTAAATCATAGGATCATAGAGTGGTTAGTGTTGAAAGGGACCTTAAAGATCATTTAGTTGCAACCCCACCACCATGAGCAGGGATACATTCCATTAGAGCAGGTTACTCAGAGCCCCATATAACTTGGCCTTGAACACTTCCAGGGGTGGGGTGTCCAGTGTCTCTGCGCAACCTCTTCCAGTGCCTTATTGCTTTTGTAGCAAGGAGTTTCTTCCTAATATCTAATCTAAATCTATTTTTCTTCAGCTTAAGGCCATTGCACTTGTGAACAGTCCTTTCCAGGAACTTGACTATATTCCTAACTAATTTTTTGGGTCTAACTTTTAGAAACTTCACTTTTCTCTACCTTTCTTTCTAACTTCTGAAAGGCATAGGTGATTGAGAGGTACGAATCCATTGACTTGACTGGCAACCTTTTCAGCTAAATCACTCATCTTCCTCGAAAATGTGCCATGTGTCTATTAAAATAGTCTGAGTCCTGAAGGACTTGCACAGTCTCCCTCACTTTGTGTGATGAGATACCCAGTCTCCATCAGAGTTCTACTTAAGCATGACCATAATATAAATAACATTTTGTCCTCAAGATCTTCAAACTTAATTAGCAGCAAAGGAAAAAAACTCTTTCCTATCCTGCAAGGTGAAACAAAAAGGTATTGACCTGCAAATGGATCAAAGGTATTGCTTTTCCAAACAATGTACAGCTAATTAATGGAACTTGCTACTGCATGGTTAGTACTGAGACAAACAGCATCATATTTGTAAATGAGGAGTCATTTTTATGCATAAAAGCAAATCTTCACACAAAGTTCATGTTGGGTTAAATTCAGTTACATGCATTATGCAGAAGATCAGATTAGATGATAATAACGGTTGCTCCTAGCTTTAAAAAATCTGTGAGTTTTACGAGCTGCTACCATGCAATGATATGTAATCATCCCTGTGGTTCAGGGCATCTGCCAGTCAACAGGCAGTGTCAGGATGGCACCTTCACCCATGGTAAACCATCACACTGGGCCTTCAGAGGATCAGGAAGGTCTAGGAGGCTTTTCAAATGGTGGCTGTCACATCTCTTTCTAGAGCAGGACAATTCCTTTCTCCTCCAGGCCTGTATGGGAACCCTGGAGGCACCAGTCATATTCATGCTAGCATGGTGTGTCTTCAGCTCTGTCTGCAGATCAGGAAAAAGCAGACAAAGTTCAACAAGGTCTTGGGCAAAAAGGTTTGGAGGAAAGTGAGGAAATCAAAAGGTCAATGGCTGAAATTAGCTGTATCTTTTGACCTGTGTGATAGCACACACAGGAGTCCCAGTGCCCCATTACCCAGACCAGCATCCTGTCCATCCCCATCTAAACCCAGAACCACCCACAGGAACCTTTGGAGGCAGAAGGTCCATCCTCAGCCGCCCATGGGTGATTTGTATAACTGAACCTTGGAAGCAGGACAACATTCCCCATGGACAGGTGTGCCCTGTGATGTTTCTGGCACTTTTTTCTACTTCAAATATCCTAAGGTGGGGGCAGAAGCCAGGAGATCTCATTTGTCCTTATTGCCTTATCTCATGTTACCTTACTGTGGTGGGGCATGATGGATACCGGATTCATCTCTGAACTGTTAAGAATATGTTAATGCTAATAAGACACCAAGAGAATAGAAGCACTCTTTGCCATGATTGCACTTACCTACAACTTCAGTCATCTTACAGGCCCCCCAAGAAATCAAGGAGGATGTCTTCTGGTGAATAGCTGTGCTGGAGTCACTTCAGTTAAGGGAAATTGTTTCGGCCTTGTGGGTTGAATATGTTATCTACTGGGGGGAAAAGAAAAAAAAATTAAAAAGGGCAAATCAGCTCCTTACACCAGTGGTTTTATACCGCCAAGGCGTACTTTTATATAAAGTCACAGAATACACATAAAGTAAGCACAAAATGCTCATGCAGTTACTATTCCAGGATGTTTGTAATGGCAAGTTAGATTGTAAATTATTTCTTTAGAGGGCAGAAAGCACAGTGAAAATAATGTATATTATTCATAAAAATGATTGTCCTGTTCACTTGTATACTTCTGCAATTTATTCTGTAACAGCTTTTTACTTCAAAGAAATCACTAGCTAATGACATCTCAAACTTAAAAAAATCCACTTATTCACAACCCTGTCCCTGAGGGAATTCCTGTGTGTTATCAGAAATTTTTCCAAAGATCATTAACAGATATTACAAACCAATTGAAACTGAGTATTTTCTTTGCAAATTACTTTTAACTTTAGAGCTATTGAAAAAAGACATTGAGTGATTTAATTTACTTAATCTGTCTACAGATTGCAGATATGTGCATATCCTGTGATTGCATTTCCAACAAAAAGCATATATAACTATCCTTAATAGGGATATTTTTCTAAATTATCGTACAAGATCAGTAAGATCTCTGCAGATATTAATGTTTACTTTTTCATTTAGAAAATTGCACTCAAAAAAGAAACGGGCATCTTTATTCTGTTGTTATTTTAGAAATAATAGCACACTATAACACTTATTTTACCTGCTATTTTAATTAAAACTCCAATAATCATCATATCCTTTGAGGATATGTTCTACTGATTTTCTGAAAAATCACTGTATTTTCATTAGGCTGTGAAGACAATGTTTTAGAAACACCTTACACAACAATGAGTATACCAAAAGGGATCCTCTATCTTGCACCAATCCAAAACAGCAAGCTAATTCAGCAGTGGAGGGCTGGAGATTGTATCTGATTCTGTACCTCATTGCCTTAAATTCCTCCCAGAGAACCTTACATGTGTCAGCACCACTTCTGCAGGAAGTATGAAAAATCTCTTCCCCCATGAATATTTAGCTTGCAGCTTCCTAGCTAAGGTTCCTGCTCTCTTTGCAGATAAGAGATAAGGGCTTGAAGCCCCTGAAGCTTGGGTGGACTTTGAAGATATTGGCTTTGAATGAAAGAGAACACAGCTGCTGTACTTTGCGTGCTGCTCAGTCCTGATCATATGTTACATGTGCTTTACCAGGACACTCTTGGTAGACATACGGGCAAAGCAGTGGATAGTTTGAGGAGGAGAATCAGGATTAACTGCTGGGAAATTCATCTTAGCTGAACTGGTGACTGGCCAAGAGGCATGAGCAGAAAAAAGGTTTTAGATGTCTTAAAATCTTTCTTATCAAAAATGCAGGTGATGAACTTAGGGGGTGTGTAGATTGGGAGCCTGGACTTGGACATCTATATGCCACATGAGCCTCAGTCATCCACTTTTGTGTCCTTAGGCCCAAAGATGGCTATTCAGAGAAGGACCCAGATTTTTCACAGCAAATAGGTGCATAAACATCTTTTCATATCTTGCTTTGAGTGGTGGGAGAAATGAGCAGGAAGGGTGACAGTGAATTTGCAGGTGGTTGCACCTTCCTTGGATACTCTGCATCTTCCTATCAGCTGGGTCAGAGGTCTGTGACCAGTCTAAAAACTTCTCCATTCCCAGTACTATTGAACTCTCTTGCTGTTTTCCTTTCCTGTGTTACAACAGAAAGATCTCCCAATCAAAAGAATTTAATTTTTTTCCCAGTATATCAAAATATATGGGGTCAGTTAAGGAAATTTCCAAACTCTGTCAAGAGCTGGAAAAATTACTCCCTGAGCTACGTGATGTCCAGTTTTGTCCTGTAAATATTAAGAGACCATAAATTTTTACAAAGGTCCCATGCCATTATCTTGGCAATTTGTTTCTGCCACCATCCTGTGGAGGTAAGTAGGCATGAGGAAGAAGAGAAACTGGCTGCTACTGAGCAATTAATATCTGCACAGGTTACTGGCTTGGTTTTAACCCACGCTACACTCAGATAAGTGGAAAGGGAGGATAGCATGCCCTTTTTCCCTGACAAAGCTGCAGCCTCATTCCCGCTCTTCTTTCACCTGCATGACGTCCTTAAGACACTTGTCTAGTCTTGGTCCAAGCCCCTGGTTTACAGCCATAATAGCACTGAGACTGTCAGTAGCTGTCTCTGTGAAATCCAACTACTTTTCAGGATCCCCTCCTTTTAGACGTGTTTCCCTCACCCTTCTGCCACACACTTGCAACTGGCATTACAGTGTCCGATCAGATGGCACGCATGGAAAGCCAGAGCTAGTGGCTCAGAGCTAGTGGAAAGCCACATTGGCTAGTGGCTTTTGCTTCTCTTAGCAGTGCAACCTCTTATGCATATCCAGCTTCAGGGACAACTCAGTTCAGAGCTCCACCCTCCCTCTCTTCCCTCCCTGCCCTTCCCCCACCAGGAGCCTTGTGTTGTTTGTGCTTTACTACAATCATCCGCCTGGTGCTCTGGGCTCCTTCTGTGGCTCCTTCTGTGGCTCCTTCTACTTGGAGACTGGCGGCAGAAGCCACCACCCTGCCTCCATCAGGGTGACCTGGGCTTTCCACCTGCCAGCATCAGGTGCGGTGCCATCAGCTGCCAAACTGGCACAGCTCCACCGGCTGCAGCAGCTGAGCATTTCTACTGTCACTCAACCCAGGACATCTCCACGGAGTCTGATAACACATCGGCTAATTAATGCCAGTTGTGATCATTGGTCAGATCCTCAACTGGTTTAAATTGAAACGGGTCCATTTAAGCCTGTGACAATTAGCAGCAGCTTAGAGCTGACCCAATAGTTTTCTCTATAACATGAATATTTGTCTTGTTCAAAGCGAGTAAAACCCACCAGCAAATTGCACAAAAACTACCAAATTATCAGAAAATGAAACGAGTACTAGTAACTCCCAGCCCAGGCCAAATTACAATGGTGGCAAAGAAGTGATAGGTCCAGGTACGCTAGCAACTCTCTGAGCTATCCAAGCTTCTTATAATAAAAATAATTAATAATAATAGGTGTGCTTCAGGACACATTCACCTTTCTGTAGAGAAAGCCTAGTGAGTCTGTCTTTTAGAAAACAGACTATCAGAAAATTTAAATGGGATTCTATTAAGTTGTAAGCACAGTGTTTTACACTTTAACAATAGAAAAGATCAAATCTATTCTTGAATTCAGATTTCAAGACTTATAAGCAACATCAGTAAGTGAAAAGAAACAGTTCAAGAATTTTCTTTGTCTTTTTTTCTGTCCTTTGTCAAAATTTTATTTCGGTCAGTACTTCCACCCTGTCTGTTTGTAGCACCAGTCCTCTCAACCATAACGAGCAGAGTTGTAGAAGGTATTAAATCTTAAACAGAGGTAAGAAAGGTACTCCTGGCAATAAAGCAAAAGTTTGATAGGTTGTGTCAAAAGGAACTGCTGTTATTATTATAATTTATTATTTGTTAAGCACTGACAATATGCTCAGTTCTGCTGATTAAGTTTTTCTGAGCAAGTTCTACTGATTATCTTCTGAGGACAACACACTGTACTACAAAGAAGATATGTGACAGCTATCAAGACTTTTGCTTTCAAGACTCACTTAGCAAAACAATTACATGCCAGTTATGCAGGTTTTATGGAAAAAAAGAGAGAAAATGCATAAACTGAGTAAATATCATGACTTTTGTGTTCACTAATTTTCCTACTCCAGATCTCTCACTTCAGTACTGTCTGACAACCTCAAAGTTACAGTGAGTTTTGAGGAAGATCTAAAGCCTCATCCCTGCTTACATTCAGTTATAAGCATCATGCTATATTAGAGGCAAGCACACAGGCTGTATTGTTAGAATCTGTCTTTGGATCTGGGACTCACTCTCCAGCAAGGGCAGAGATGGCTGAATGGGGCCAGCCTGAGACAGACAAAAATCAGAACAACTCCAGACTCACACATACATTTCCTTCGTGACACGATGCAGAGTTAGCCAGTGCTCTACTCATAGGTGGTGACCTGACCTTACAAAGTCATTTGGGGGTGCAGGTGCCACAAGGGAACCTTTCTATCCTTGCTAGGTTGTCAGGGCTGTTTCTCTGACAGACCTCTTGTTAAGTTTCTCCACCGTGAGCTATAGGCACATTTTTTGCAGGGCATCTAGGAGTCAGGGATGCTGGGTTTCTGCTGGTCTAGAGCCACTGAATATATTCTATTCCTGAGAGTCCATGTGAACTTTGTGCCTGGTTTATAACTACTTTAGCATGTAAAGAAATCACAATTTCTTCCTCCACCTTTGCCCTTAGATCATTTATGTATAGTTTACCTCCAGGGTGGAAGATTCCCCAAAACAGGCATTTGATGGCAAAATAATGTCCACACATCTGTGTGTGCACAGCAAGGGACGTGGCTGAGGGCTGCTCTAAGAATCTCTGGCCAAATTTGCGTGTCAGGAGGGTGCCAAATAGACATTGTACCTTGCCCCAGCCAGGCAACACCTAGGCTTTCAAACCACAGCGCTGCCAGAGTTCCAGCTGTGCAGATGTTCTTAGAAGAAAAACTCCCTTTTGTCTGCTTCTATCCTTTAGCCCGCACACTTCCCTAAATCCTGCCAGCATGCTTTTTTTTTTTTTTTGTAACTGACAGAGAGAAGTGAGTTCTTATATAAATCTTTTGTGTGAAGATCAAACTGCGTGCATGTAGAACTATTATTTTTTTTAGGGGAAAATCTGCCCTAAAATAATCATTCCATGTTATCCTCACAGAGCGTCTGCTCTGCCTTTTAAAATGCATCCAAGGCCACCCTCAAGACCAGACTCAGTGCTGGCAAGCGGCGGGCTGCAGCTGAAGTCTCTGTGCATGCAGGGAGGGCAGAGCATGGGCAGCCCAGGGCAGGATTGGGGTCAGGGGCAATGCAGCTGGAAGGGACCGTAATCTGAGTTGCTCCTTGTAGACAATGTCAGCCTTTGTACTGATAGAAACTTGTGGGGCAACTCGGGAGCCAGGCTGGGTCATATGAAAAAGGTGTTTCTTTACCTAACCAGCTTGGACTCCTCAAGCATCCAGCTGGCAGACCCTGAGGTTTCAGTCAAATCTTGTAAGTTAACATTAGTTTACTAATAGACCGAGGAGTAGAGGATTTGGTTGAGAAAACATAGCCTTTCATTCATAAACTCAGAAACCCTTGTAATGGAGAGGAGAATCAGCAAAAATGGTCATCTGATAACAGCACTACTGGGAAATTCTTTTTAAAAAAAGAAAATACTCAAGAAGATAGCCCCAAATGGCAGTACAACAGCAGTTTTAGGGTCAATTTCAGTGCTGCTTTGTGTTTCACTATTTACAATTTAATTACCAGCTAGAAAAATGATCAGGTATTAAGTATAGTGAAGCCCCCATGTGTGACACCAAGCAGTAGCACAACTCACTGTAGCAACTTGTCTTTGTGAAGCCTCCCTCTCTCCCTTTTTCACTATTTCCCTTCTTCTTGCTTCCTTTTTATGCTCCCAATTTCCTTGAATACAATACAGTCTGAGTTTTACATCCAGCTCTGATTTTCCCAGAAGGGACAGCTCTTAAAAAGCAGCACAAATTCTTTTACTCAGGACCTTAAAAATGGACTTGCACTCCAGTGCAACCATCTAATAGACAGATGAACCAATTCCATTATAATAAAAATATTCTACCTGTGCCCATCCCCCAGCAAAGCTTTTGCCAAAGCTGAAACAAAACCCCAATCTAGACTTTATTAAAGTGGAAGAAAATCAACTTCCTTTCACTCCCCCATTCATTTTCCACCACTGTGATTTTCTAAATTTCAGGCAAGCCTGTCACCAAGAGCTGCAGGGCCAAAAGTGGCTGGATGTGCCGTATTCCTGGCCCAAATGGAAGCAGGAAATACTAAACATCTTGCATGGAAGCCTGTTCTCATCAGGTTTATAGCCCAGCTTTTTTCATCAAAAGCGGTGAGGATAGTACACAGTTCAGAAATGCATCCAAGCATATGGGAGTCTCTCTACACTAATCCTCCTTTTGAGCTTCATCCAGCACTAAATCAGAGCCACACCAGAGAGAGAAATAATGCAATAACTTGTGGAAAATACATGGCTCCTCTCTATTAGGGTATGGAAAATCAAACATGACTCACTTTTCTCCTTAAAAATTGTTGGAGGAATATTAACAGCATAAAGCATGGCAAAGACTGGAAAAAAAAAAAAAAGTCAGGTACTGCTTAAATTTGCCTGCCCTGGGACTATACATCCCCATGCACCACAGGCTACATGTGCAGGGCAGTCTCTGCTGGGACAGCACCAACAGCCTTGGAAGAGTAACACAGTAATGGCACAGGTGACAAAAATCATCTGAGAGGCTAAGGAAACACCTTTTTGCAGAGTTGACCTGCACCATGCTCACAGCATTGTGACCGCAGCCACCACTTCGAGAGGTCCCCTGAGAGCATCGCTGCTGGAATTACAGGGAAGAAGGGTTGCACAGTCTTATTTTCCCAGACAGAATACAGAGATCTCTGTCCGAGGGAGAGAAAGGGCTTTGCTGAGCTCATCCAAGGACAAGAGGGCCCTGTGGCTGCACCGAGGACCGAAGAGTGTGCCGTCAGCACTGCCTTGGACGTGGCAGCAGAACAGGCAGAGTGGTGACACCCCACTTCCTACTAAGGTCTCTGGCCTCACCTACTGAAAGCAAAAGCAACAGAAAAAGCAGCAAGAGGAGATCTACACCAATTTCTTGAGATGCTGTAGTAGGGAAGCACAGGCTGACCAGGGCTTGAGCCCTTCATTGCTTTTTCCATATGTCAAAAGAAAAAAGAATTCAAAGAAGTGCAACCCTGATCCAAAGGTTCCAAACACCACTCGCTGGACCTCAGACAGGTGACAGAAAGAAAGGTTTTCAACAGAGCTTGCTTCAGGTGTGCTGATGTGTTAGGCAGCTGAAAAAGAGCTGTCAGCTAACAAAATGATGTGGGTAGCTGAGGATACAAATTAGGAGAGGGATTGGCTATGTAATTAGCAACAGGAAAAATAAATGCAGCTCCAAGCATAAAAGCAGATATAGGTGCAGAGCCAACTTAGAACTTGCAAACAGCCTATTGTTTCCATACATGAGGACTTGCAAACAGCCTATTGTTTCCATACATTAACATCTTCAAACTAGAATTTTATTGATCACATTTATTGCCTCTTCCTGGTTAAAACTGAGAGAAATACTTTTCTTGTTTTGTTTTCTAAAAGAAAGAAATCAGTATATGACTCCTAGTTCTTGAAAATTATTGTCCAAAACCTCGTTTGGTATAACTCAGCCTCGCTATCATAGAATCATGGTTATCACAGAATCATAGGATCACAGAATTGTTTGGATTGGAAGAGACCTGAAAGACTATCTATTCCAGCCCTTCTGCTATGGGCAGGGACACCTTCCACTAGACCAGGCTGCTCAAAGTTCCATCCAACCTGGCCTTGAACAATGCCAGGGATGGGGCATCCACAGCTTCTCTGGACAACTTGTTCCAGTGCCTCACCAGCTTCTTAGTTAAGAATTTCTTCCTAATATCTAATCCAAACTTACCCTCTTTCAGTTTAAAACTACATTGCCATCTATAAAGCAGAGCATCTTTACCCCAGCTTAAGATTTTCTCCCATATGCTGTTTCTTTAGAACAACTTGTCTTCCCCTTTTTCTTTTTTTTTCTTTTTTTTTTTTCACAATATGCATCTGGTTTAAGGTGACTTTTTCTTTCCCAGCATATGGAGCTGAATGATTATGATGATTTAGATTTATTTTAAATCACAGCCTATTAAATGGAAAAATAAATGCTAATATGTTGATATGGTTTACTTCTGAATGAATTATTGATATGAATGAGTAGTTGCTGCCATCATAATTACTCTTTATTAAATAAATATATTTTGAATTAGAGATCCTTGATTAAGAAATCACATTTTTGTCTTAAAATTGTTTCCCTGCTGCTGGTATAAGAAATACTTTCTATTTCCTCTATGGAGGAAAAAAAAAAAAAACAGTGAAATGATCCTATTTTTTATCTTTTCCTTTGCTCTGTGAACTTGGCAGTGCTTTGTGCATATTCCCTTTCACTGCTTCTCTTCTCTAATCAGTTAAGTGAGGCTCTTTCCCCTCTGTTGTTTGTGTGGATCTGTCACATAGCACCTAGAGACAGAAAAAAACCATTTTAAATAGGAAAATGCAAAACACAAAAACTAAAGGATTGAGGATCAGGTACCTGAAAATCCTCTCAACATATTCTTTCAAGATGAGCACGTTTCAGATTAATGGTGACTCTTTAACATAAATAATGATCTAATGAAATAAATATGAAATCGAAAGAATCATAAAAAGAATTTTACATTTAAGAATGCCATCTGTGTAACACTTAGCCTAACAATGAAATCATTTCAGTGCCAAAACAGCTCACTCCGCTTCCAGCACAAGTTACAGGAGTGGGTAATGGCTTTGCAAAATGGTATAAAAGTCTGAGTTCAATCACAGAAGGAACACCTGGGTTCAAACTCACTCTGCTTCACACAGACAATGGATCTCACACATGAATTTTGAACTCACCCCTGCTAATGTTTCCACTTCGAGTCATCACAAATTTTCCACTATTCCATTGATTTTTATTGCAAGGATATTTAGATATCAGAGGAGAAGATTCCGTGGGTCAGTTTGAGGGGATCTTGCAAAAACAATTACACTGATTCTCTGCTTTCCAGCTGTGGAATCCAGAGTCTGACTGAAGTGCACAGGACTCAGAAACAAGACCCTGTTTAAGTATATCTGTAGCAAGAAAAATTCTCTCATAAAGCACTTAGGACTTAACACCTGACCAATTATCAGTTTTGGGATCAGTGTCTTAAACCACAGGTCCATCTGGGCACGCACTGGAAAGCTCCGTGTGGCAGGATGGAGATGCTGTTTTTGTGAAAAGGGAAGCCAAGCTCTTGCCATGTGCAAGGCGGCGCAGCAGAGCCATGCAGAACACAATGGAGATTGTTTGTTTATACCAGCTGAAGAGAAGAGAACATATTTGTTTTGAGTGAGCTGTGTTAGAATACATATTGTTGTATATGCCCAGGCCTCATTACACCATGCTAGTCTTCAATATGGATCAGATCTAAAACTGCTCGACATACTGAAATAAATGTGAGTTCTACCCACAGAACATCTCCAGACTTAGGCCTCATGTCTGTCAATGTCATCTCAAAAAAACAAATGTTCAAAGAAGAAAAACAACAAAAGTATCTTAGAGACTGTGGAGGATGCTCACGTGTGGTAGATGCCATTCAAGGGTATGCTAAGGAATTACTTGGTGAGAGAGAAATCCACATACCAAGACTGGAGAAAAGAGTGGGTCTGAAAAAAAGGAGACAGAATTAAGTTTCACTGAAAGAAATATTTCGTTTGTATTTTAGAAGTTACTCTGAAAACAGAGGAAATTCTTCCTTCACATCAGCAATGAGGCCACATTAACATGTCTTCAGGCAAAGGTGGCCACAGCTCATATTTTGCTTAAAGATATAATCGTGAGGACATCCACAGATGAAGAGTTAAAGTGCTGTTCAATAAACAATCTGAAGTGCTGTATGCTGCATTCGTATAAGGAAAGGTATGAGCCAACGGAGAGAGATGTTCAGCTGCAATCAAAGAGGATCTAAGCCTAACTGAGTGCTCACATGACAGTTGGGATCATTTCGGATCCCTTCCAATGAAGATAAAATAGCATCAAAAGCAGGGCATTTTTTTTCTTTCTTTTAAGGATGAAAACACAACATTATTAGTCAAATTTACTCTGAACTTCCACCTCCTCATGTTGATTTGTACTCAGGTTCAGTAAACATATCTTTCCATCAAGGTGAATAAATGTAAAAGCCCATCAGTAACTTAATTGCTTAACGATGGATGCAGTGTGGGGTGTAACACTGTTTCTGACTATACTGTTGAAGTTAACGACCTCTCAAAAACACCTATTATACAGCTTGGCAGTAAAAAAAAAATCTGCTCCTTCTTGAAAATCTGCTTATAAAATTTCAGCCTTTTTTCCTATCGTTGGGGAGGGGGTGGAAACCTCTCAGAACAATTTTTCAGGTAGACTGATGTAAAATGGAGTTTATTCATTTGAGACACCATCCTTTGTGGGCCTGCATGACCCAGGGAAATTTAGGCTTGAGAGAAGTGGGGAGTCCACAGTGAGGGCAAAAGTTACATAGCCTGGGGAAAATATCTCCAAATTAAAATGTCCATGGTTCTGAGTGGGACCATTTGCTGGGAGGAGCAGGGGGCTCAGTCCACAAATGTCAGGCAGAAGCCTGATCTTGCATGCATAGCACACACCTAGAGACATCTGGGAATGTGCCCTCCTCCTCTGTCCTTGCACACCTAGAGCCCTGGATTGAGGACCCATGGGAGAAAGCAGTTGTTCCCGTTAAAACCAGGCTGTTTAATAGAGGTGAAGGCAAAATCATCTCTCCAGTGAGAGAACAGTGAAGGAGGAGGGTACGCCAAGCATCTGAGAGTGAAATCTGGCTCACGGTGGGCAGGCAGGCACAGTGCAGAGGCACAGCTGCCAGCCTGACATGATGGATCAGAAAAGCTACTAAGGAGCTGCGAGAGTCCAGGCAATTGAAACAAAGCAAAACATGAAAAGGCAATAGGTCAGACCTTCTTTGCAATCTATCAGTTAAACTAGTATCCACTTCCAAAGGAGTGTGATGTCCCGAGCAGTAGACACCCCAGCACGTGATTGCTACTGTGATGGAGGGACAGGCTTACCAAAAGGAATTAATAATAATAATTACAAGTAGCGCTAATGATTTAGTTGAAGTTGTTCTGTAGTGAACCCCTCTGAGGAAATAACATGGTTGGGCATTTTGGCTTAATTCTATAGTCCCATACCAGCTTTACTCAGCCCATTGGAAAACAAAGGTGTGTTCAAATCTGTCCATTACATGGGAGGCTTGAGCCAAAATCTTGCCTTCCTTCAGTTAGGCAGCAGTGATGAGTGCCACGGAGTCAGCTTCAGCTGCTTTCTCCAAACCCTGAAGCTTTCAGAAACATTCATTTCTGCTGGCATCACTCAACAGCTCATTGTTAGAATTTGTTCTCATTGGCGTGCATGAACTGAGACTGATGTAAGGGGTGATCCAGAGTGACAGCCTTCAGCCCCAAAAGTGGATACCTGCTTCCGTTAGAGTCCAGGGACTCACACTTGACTCAGAAGGATATATGCAAAAATTATCTTTCCTCTTTCCTTTGCGTGTGTTAAGGCTAAGTGTGTTCAGCCAAATTAGCAATCAGGCAAACTGTGCATGCAGAAATCTGCACTTGTACAAACTGTGCATTTTTTTTGTAATATTCCAGGATTAAATATCTTGACAAAAGATGAAAACCCTTTAACAAATCTGCCCCTAGAGAAAAGTAACTTTTTTTTTATTCCATTTACTGTCAAACGACATATAGTTGAATGCAGTCCTATAGGTTGATTTGTTGCTTTAAATAATGTCACTAACATCCAGATATCAATGTGATGGTGCAGAAAAAAGAGTTCACGTTGAGCTAGATTCAATTACAGACCTGGAAATTGAAATTAAGTCTGATGCTACATGCTTAATTCATGTTTGTGTGACTGAGAAAGGGAGTATCTGGTTTACCTTGAATTTCCTGCCTTGGTGTGGTGAAAACATGACCCATCACATTAATTAAAAAATAGTTTTCAAATGTAACTTAAGTGGTATTGCACTGGCAGGAGGAGACAAACACCTTTTTGTCCTTGACATGTTATGTGATATAAAGGAAGCTGTTCAATAGCTTTTTCTTCGATTCCAAGGTAGGTCTTACAAATCTCACTGAAGAACAGGAAAAAGGTAGGATGACATCTCACAATGAGAAGCTAAAGATTCTGCTTTACTAAAAAAAAATTAAGTATTTGTCCCTCAAAACTCATAACCCTCTTCTGAGCACATTGTTTAAACAGGTGCCTATAGGTAGTTATCACATATGTTGTGCAGGTCTATATTTATCTCATTTGAGTGTTATACCTGGGTTGGTATGTTCACGTTTAATACCCCAAAATACTATGTCATAGCAATGGACTTTCAACCAGCACACATTTGACTACTGATTTCACATATGTGGCTGGGACTAACTTTTCTCCTAATATGGTGATGGCACAGGCACTATTTAAATGATTCCTGAGTCTTGTAAATATACACCAGATGTATCTTTTGTAAATGTTACATTTTTCAACATCTCAGCATTTGTGAATAGTTGAAAGCGATGCCAGCCATGCTTTAATGGGGCACAGAAGCGTACTGCATTCAAAGAAATGGCACACCATTGCAACAGTCAAAATTACAAGTGCTGTCAAAAAGCTACATTTTTGCTTTATTGATTAGCACCAGGTAACACAGTGCTTCACATCGCACCTTCATATGTGCCTCTTTCAGCTGACGATGTTTCCCTGCACATGGATAACACAGAGAGGGATGTGGAACTTCCAGGGCTATCCTGGGGAGGAAGAAGGGCAGAGAGGCCTGGAGAGCCACATGGGCCCCCTCAGCCACTATGATGGTCAAAGCTGGAGGCAGAAAGGCTGTCAGAGCTGCCATGGTCACAACCCACTGCCACAGGGATGTGCCCACCATCCCACAGCTGGGGAGGGAATAAAACTCACCTTTCCCATGGATACTGATGTAATTTGAAGCTATGATAAATTTTCCTCCAACACAGGCTCCTGCTGCTTGGTTCTCCCTTGTTGCAGAGGTAACTCAGCACCAGGGAGAGGTATCTCCCATTAGGAACCTCTCCCTGAGCGCAGGGGGAATTCAGCTGTGAGAAGAAGCCACCTCCTGGGCTTTTCCAGACGCCTCTTTTTCCTACGCTTCTCCTGACTTTCCTGTGTCATTGTAGAAATCTCACAGAAAATCCAGGAGCACATGTGTAACAGGTTATGGGAAATGTGCTCTCTCCACCTTCTACCTCCTGGCACTTGCCCTGCCCATCACCACCACATCCAGACTGCCCCCATGGTCTCCCTGTTAGCACCAGGCAGTAAAAGGAGCTGTCAGAAATCAGCCATCATATTTGCCTAAAAATGCACATTTTTGCAAGATCTGTCCCCCAACTGTCCCACAGATAAGAGGAAAGACTTTATAATATTGCACAATTACTATTATTTGCAAGGCAGAGTGCTTTTGCTCAGTGAATTTTGTGCTGGAATTGCACCGTGAGGCTCAGTTCAGCAAATCAGCTAAAATCAGAGCTAGGTGACACAGGACAATAAAGTTAGAGGGAACGGACTAGACATAATGCCCCACTACAAGTATTATTTCCAAGTTCACAGGCTTGCAAATTAAAATGTCCCTGGATCACTGCCATAAAAAAGAACATTAAAAATCAGGGGAAGAGGTCTGGGCATCTGTTAGAAGCATCTAATATATACCAAATGTGTATGCTGAGCTTCTTAGATATATGCATTGCTGAAATATAGCCTACGATTAATGTAAAAGCAGAAATATTTTAATTGTATTTTTCCATTTGATATTCAAATGAAAAAAATATATCTTATTAAACACAACACTCGGCTTTGCTATTTTAATAAAAAATAAGTTGTTGAGGAAAAGAAAAGCAAAACTACTGATTCCTTTCCTTATGATGATCAAATGAGCCTTTCATGTTTGTATCTTATACTTCACTTTTTAGCATTTTGAGGCAAATAGCAGATATCAAAACTTAGTAAATAATCAAAGACTTATTCAGTTTTCCAAACTGTCATGCTGCTTATCTTGTAATAACTGATCTCTTAGGTAGCATAAGCTATTTAATTGCTACTGAAGATTATTTGAATGAAAAAAGAGACGACATTCTCCCTTACCCCTCAAAAAGACAAAACTATATTCTTCAAAAAGACACATGCCAACAGATAGATTCTGATCTCTTCTACACATGCACAAGTGCAGTAGCTAATTTTACAAGATTTGATAGGAGCTGCGTATCTGAGATTACACCCTGTCCTCCAGACTGCGCATTCCACAAGGAAAATGACTTAATTTGGAAATAAATTTTGTTGCTGATAAATCCAGACTCTCGAATCTCTGGGCATCCAAAGAACCAAACCTATTAAATTATTTTAAAAAACAGCGACTGCATTTAAAAGGGACTTTTTACAGTGTTGGCAAAGTGCGTGTTCATGTATCCCCCCTGACATGATAGACTGTAATGGCTCCAGTCTGTCATGTCAACCATCTGCATATTAAACAGTCCCTAAGTACACATTGACACAGCAGACCCTAATAGCTCTGAAGCCGTAACAATCTATTGAGTCAATAATATGCATGTTAAAGAGCATCTCCTGTACTTCCATCAATATCTTTTATTTTTTCCTTAATTTGTATCTTCTTTTTATATGTATATTCAGAGTTAAAGTTTTAGGAACCTTTATCCTTTAATGTGCTGCCGCAGATGTGAAACATGTGGCACAGAGAGGCACATACAGTAGCAAAATCCTTCCCTAGTATTGGAGCCAGACCTTAAAATAAGAACTGTAATATTTTTACACTGACAGTGCACATTCTTCCAGATAAGGTGGAAATAGCCCCTCTTTTCTGCTGGGCTGGACCCAGTGCTGGTGAAAAGCCCGGGAAAGGTTCCTGATGATTTCACGGGCTTTGGATGGAGCCCAGTGTGATGATACTCATTTCCTATCATACATTTCCTTCTAATTAAATGAAATAGGTCACAGGGGGAAAATGAAACAAAAGACAAATGTATTTACTTACAGTAATATCAACCCCCAAAAACAGCAATCAAAAACAAGAGAAAAGATAATACAAAACATACTGTCTCTTCATTAACTTGAAATTATGTCTGTTACCACAGTCTTAATTCATTCCTGAGTGATCTTGGGATCTTTTATACCATGGAAGAGGGAGACTGTTATTAAGGCATAAGAAAATGGAGGTTTAACTTCTTTTGTCTAAATAACTGGAGGGAAATATTCTAATTTTCTTTTGCTCAACTTCAGATCACCATACCATGCTGCAATCCTCTTGCACCCTGATCACAGGACTTTCCCATCTTCTTCCAATCTTCTTGCTCTCTGTAAGCATCACAGTTTGGCTCCCACTTTTAAAAGTGAAACCAAAGTGCAATTTGTGTTTCCAAAATGTAGACCCAAGGACAGGAAGGTCACTTGACCCTATCAGCAGATCTTAGCTGTCCTAAATTCCCTTCTCCTTTCCATTAATTTGATACTGATGTATCTTTGATGCACATAGGGATTTATTCCAGCATATTCTTGATTAACTTTCACTCCAGTGAGGGCAGAATCATGGTACTCTCCCTATTGCTTACCAGGAGTGTGCAATTCATCCTACCCTTGCCTTGCATCGTTCCATGTCCCCAAGCACACCAGACCAGATCATCCACTTCTGCTTCTCATTCAGTACAGCATCCCCTAACTTCACGACAAGCACTGAAGGCATCTGTCTTCTATTAAGTCCTTGGTAATATCTTGCAGCCAGCAGGCTTTTCTTCCCAATGCAATGGAAGGGAAGTGGATCAGATGCCCATATGCATGCCCAGGGATTTGCCCAGCCATGAGGCAGGTCCTCAGAACCTCAGACTAGTACATAAACTTCATCTTATGTGTGTTGTCTACTGTGTGTGTTATCGGGACAGGACTTTCTAAACTATGGATAACACAGTACTCACAAAGCCACAGCAGTCACCATTTGACTTTTTTCACTGACGATCTAGCAAGTAGATTTAGTTTTGGGCAGGATATGTTTTTCTTCCTAAATGAAAAAAAAGCTATTGAAAAAACCTAAGCAAAGGAACAAAACCTAAAGAATGGGTGCCATTAAAACAAAAACAAAAACAAACAAACAAACAAAAAACACACAAAAAAAAGAAGGCAAAAGTCACTGAAAGTCCTGGTATGTTGCCTGTATTTCCATTAGCTGAGGGAGACAGCCTCAGTGTAGCCCCAGAAGGACTTGTTCCCGACAGCAATGGTTCATTATAGATGAAACATAGTTCTCTCTCTACAATATCATGGGTACAGCCACGTCCATTTGAGGAAAATAGGCCCTTTCTGGACCTCCTGCAGGAGCTCTCTTTTGCTATTCACTCCAGTACTTGCTGTTTAGCAACCCAACAGCCCCGACCAGTCCAGCCCTGGTGAAGGTAGAACCATCACACAGCAACCACATAGCAGGTCTGGATCATTTATAACATCCCTTGCTCCTCTGGGACTTCTGTTTCAGCCTGATGAGCCTTGTAGGCTTCCCAGAACTTAACAGAATTACCAGGCAATGCTAAAGAGAGACAGGAGGAGGGCTGCTGGCCACTCAGCCAGAGTCCTTTAACACAAACCCTTTGCACAAAGGATTACTGGGTTGGGTCACACTCACTCTGGATGGCCAGTGGTTCTGGGAATTGTTCCGCTGATTTAAGTGGATAGGTCATCCAGTCCAACTTCATGGACTCAGAGCAACCAACACCTGCCACCAAGCAAACAAAGAGCCACCAGCCTTGGTCCATAAATGAGATATGCAAGGGCGATGAAGGGAGGGCAAGTGAAATAAACACAATGCTGTAGGTGAAGTGGTCCACGTTCCTCCAGCAACCCACTTTTGTGTGCTGCAAATGCAAGGTGGGCTCACTTCCTGCTGCCTTGTCCCCCTGCTGCACAGCCTGTTCCACGCCCAGCTGCAGCTGAGCCTATCCCAGGCTGGCCTGACCCTGAATGGAAAAATTCCCAATTACTTCAGTGAAGAGGGCTCTGTCTCCTCAGGCAAATGTGGGAGAGCAAAATTTGGGTAGGGCTATGATTTCACTGCCTGTGTGCATAGGACGTCTCCTTTCCTACACAGAGGAATGCTGGCCACCCTTCCCACTTTTTTGGTTCTCAGTGTTCATCACTGCACCTGGAGTTATCTCCCATTTACCAAGGAGTTGATTTAAGTGTCTGACTCAGTCACATATGTTTGGCTCTCTTATTCAGAGTAAGATTTGGCCTACTAGCTGTGAAAACAGCTTATATCACATGTGCTGCAAAGCCTAGCCAGAACAGGCTGAATAAAGGATGAAGTTTAATCATGGAAATGTTGACCTACAAATAGAGAACAAAATGTTAAACCACATGGTATAGGGTGCTGCACGCCCCAAATATCAAGGAGAGGAAAGAAGAATTGAACACATTTGGAAAGTAAAGCTTACTGTTTGGGGTTTGGTTTGGTTTTTTTTTTACTTTTTCTTTCTGCATATTCGGAGAGTCAGACCCACACTGTTCCCGCTCGTGATGACACCCTGGCATCTGAAGAACAACATGACACCCACCACAAAATGCTGCTGTTGGCTGGCGCCGTCTAAAGCAGCGAGGTTTGGTGAGGGAGGTGAGACTGCCAAAGGCAGGCGAGTGGGGGTGTCACAGAGAGTGGGACCCCGCCGCCGGTGTGACTCCAGTCTACAGGACCTGAACAAACTGAGGAGAGGTAAATGTGGCGAGGATTAAGACCCCTTTCATCTGCTGTCCTTGAAAACTAGTCCTGAGTTACCTCTTACAGATGGGGAGCACGGGGATGTCATCACTATTTACACACCACTTTTCAGCTGGGACATCCTCACCCTTGTGGGTTTTACACAAAGAAGGGCAGTTTTTTTGGCAGAGAATCCATTTCCATTTTTAATCGCAACCATCACACAAACGGTTCGTCGCACAGGATGGGAAAACTTTCCCATAGGCTTTATTTAACATAATTTTGGGTGTTGCAAAGGACAAAGAATACATTTTTTAATCAATCAGCTTGCTTTCAATAACTCGTCAGCTTTGTCTTTAGGTACACTACATTTTACACAAATGTAGTTAACAGCAGCCGGCCAGGCCTTACTGACTGACAACTGTTCTTTACAGGATTTCTATGTGCCAAGGAGCTGGACAGTAATATCCATTTGGTATTCATGGAAAGTACTTGCAGAGCAATAATGACAATAATTGCTTCTGATTCTTGTGTTTACAACACTGCCAAAGTATCATTAGAGCCTTATTTATAGATAATAATGCTTATTAATCACACATATTTGAATTTTGGAATGTATTAGATTAATATTCTTTTGTAACTTTGTTCTGTACTAATGCTATGAAAAGCACTTTCTGAATGCAGCCCACTGGGAAGTGCTTGCCTCGGTAAAGTAAAAGCATCCAAGCCATCTGCAGGTGAGGGACAAAGGGCATACCTCTTCCTCAGCAGGAAAACACCAAAGCCAGACACGCCCGTTCCAAAAGCAGCTCCTTTGGATTAAAATCAGGGGCAGACTCCTGCAAAAAAAATACCACGAAAGGTGTGATAGAAGTGTTGTTCTTGAGCTTGCTTTTTGATGCTCTATGAAAATGTTTGCTTTCTACTGCTTTATAAGGAAACTGGGTTTGGAAGGTGAGGAATAGATCCATCTATCATCTCACTCTCTAATAGCCCATTCTACCCCATGGGTGAGTTTAGCCCAGACCTCAGGATTCCTTATCAGTCAAGAGGTTGGTAATGAGAAATATAAGAAGTATACTACAAAAAACACTCCTAATTTTTGTTATTAAATAATTCCAGCTTTTCTATATCAACATCTTCTACAATTCAATAGCATGATAGAAGGAAAACAGATTTTTTAAAAAGACATTTACAACAAACGAAAGTGCCACCCAAATCTAAATACCAACTGCCCTATATTCATATCCTCCTTTGTTTCCCTGTAGCCCATTATAATGCTGAAAAATACACCAAAGCAACCGCAGTTCCAAAGTCTCCAATTTTTAGTGTGTGACCAGCTCCATAAATTTTTGTTTAAATACATAAAGTCCAGAATAGTGCAGGATGTTTTACTATTATTATTATTATTATGTTCTTTGAGATAGTTCTTCAGGCAAATTTACAGAGGCTCTGTCAGTTTAGAGATGACATTTCCATCTGTTTGGTTGTTTTTTTTCTTTTTTACCCACTGCGGATGTAATGTAACCTCTCTAACACCAGAAAGTAGAGAAAGTGGGAAGCAGAGGAGCGGGTGTTGTATTTTGTGTGTCCATTTTGTGTTTTTTATGGTGCTCCCTGCACACTGAGGATAACCTGTTACTAAGTGTCACAGCCATTGTCTCCAGGGACATTTTACAGTAGCAGAAAAGAAAGATATAATTAAAACACAGAAGCTTTAAATTGTGAAGAACACTTGTGGCTTTAGTGCAACTCCCCCAAGCTGCCCCAGCCGATATGTTATAACAGACAAAATTACAAAGCGACGTTGCCCCTTTAAAATGTGTTTCACCTATTAATATTCCAGTGTGCTTTGCTTACTCTGTTTAGAAAATGCCACTATTGAGGTTTCCCAGGAATTTCAAACATATCAAGACAGCCAGTGCTGAGCACAGCCCAATCATTTCTAAATGAAGCCAGAATTTAAAATCAAAAAAATCCTAATAGAGAGACTAGAGGTGAAACCAAAGCACAAAGTTGGCGTCGGGATGCAGAGGGAAGCCTCGTCCTTATGGGGTCCACACAACAAAGAGATGCACCCCTCCCATCCCAGAGACCACAGCTCCTGCTGGGGGCCATGGGGCCAGCTTGTCCTGGGCATTGCTGAGAGCAGGCTCATGGCTTCAACCACCACTTGCAGACAAAGGAATTATTCCCCGAGCGTGGGCACAGGGGGTGCACAGAACTTTGGATTGGTCTCCTTTCCCACTTGCAGCTCAACACCATCCAGCCGAAACTGATCCCAAAACTTGACAGTGCTGCACTGAGGGGACTTTCATCAATAACTAGTCATGGGTTTTGGTTCTTCTGCTAGTCCTCTTCTGAAAAGAAAACCTGTAGCCCCAGGTGCACACAACCTGCTACAGCATTCACTGGCACAGAGGCTTCTACAGATACTCTCCTCTCTCCAGCCTTTGGTGGCTCCTTGAAATGTTTGCTATATTTTCCCTAGGTTTCAGAGTGTCGCAGTGCAAAAAGCTGTCCCCCTAACAGGTGTTTGAGATCTGCATCTTATTCTTTCCTACCACTAATAAAAATAGCTGAAAGAGTTCCATATAAGGATCCTAATTTCAGAAAGGCAAATCAGCAGCGTATAAAATCATAATTCCCTCTACACAGATTAGACTTCTTATTTTGTTAACTGAGTAATGAATAAAAATTTCTATTGTTTCTGTCTGTTTTTTTTCAGGGCAGTAGTAGTTTAATAATTTCTTCTACCTCTTAGAAGAAAAAGGCAAAGCAAACAGTCATCACATGAGGAAAGGTACGTTTGCATTTTATATTCGTATGGCTGATGCTAAACCCACACAAAGATAAAAACAGACATTTCCAGCTATAGAATTTTACCATTTTTTATAGCCAGAGATACACAAGTCAGATTTCTATGTCGACATTTGACTTTCTAAAGAAAAATAGGCACTTTTTTTTAATACTGAGTTTTCACAGTTCTCACTGAAGTCAAATGAAGGGGTAAATACCCAATGCCCTTGAAAAATAGCTGCTTTCCCACAGTATCCCTTTCCCGTACCTATAGGAATCCCCAGTATGAAAAAGCTGTCCTTCTTGCACAAAATAAGTAGATGACCCTACAAATACAGCTCACATCCACCAGAAATTTCAGCATGAGTCAGAGTATGCAAAATAAAGTCTCAAGCAAAAACCATGCAAACAAGCAGCAAAATCACCTCCCTAACATCAAATGGAGTTACTACAAGTTGCATTTTTGGATTTGTAGATATGGGACAGGAAAATCAAGACATAGAAGTTTTGACTGGCTTGTTCACTAACCATATCTCAGTGGTCACAAAAGATTAAAAAGGAAAATTCAACTGGAAAAGTTCTAAACATAGAGGAAGTTTCAAAAGTGTCTTTCTGTAGTATCATTTTATTTGCTATATTTCTCAATAGGACAATATTACTCTGCTTGTATTTAACATCGGGTTTATTGTGAAATAATTATTCTTTCTGTTCTTGGATTGCATGATTATTGTGTATTTATCCTTCCAGATATGTATCATGAACATTTTTCTTCCTTAGTTTTATATCATATATAACTACTAAAGTCTGGAATTTGTAGTTTCTCATTATCTTCATAGAACTGTAAGACACAAGCAGGAATGAAAATAAAAACACACTTTTCGTCAAGTAGTCTGCTAACCAAAAGGAGAAAAAATAAGCTTTGTCTATTTCTAAATAGTCCTCTAGGAGTCTTATACTTGTACTACGTGCTATATATCGTATAGTTTCTCCCCCTGTTATGACATGTCTGATTACTTTAAAAAAAACTCTCAAAAATGTTGAGGCACAAACCTTTGTATGGAATACTTTTAGTACGCTTTTTATTCTGACAAGATTAATAATTATCCTATAAGCATGACACAGTGTTTTAAAATGGTTTTTTCTGCTATGAGTTAGGATTGTACACATAAATGTGGAAAGAAATGTTATTTCTCAGCAGAGAAATGTATATTTAAACAAACTGTGATTAAATTGTAAAACTGCTTTAAAAGGAAAAGCATGGTTTTTTTCTCATCATGGTTATTCTGAATTTAAAATATCCATAGTGAGTTTCCAAAGGACACTGGGCATTTGTAATGAAAACACAAGCTACTGAAATTAAAGGCAGATAATTGAGAGAACCATAGCAAATGTCCCAGAGCTTTGGCCAAAACTGGACAGGAAAAGATCCACTTGTGCAGCAAATGACAACTGTGTCCTCTCCCCACCATCACCACCCTGTCTTCTTCTGTGGCACCTGCAACTAGCTCTCAGTGGGAGCAAGTGGCTATGTGGGAACCAGTCTACGGACTAACCAGACCTTTGCTGTCCTTCAATGAGACACTTCACAAGTGCTTACAGCCCTCATGTCAGCCTTAGTCTTTCCCAGACCACCCAGCTGCCCTTTCCACTAAACTCGTACACATCCAGCACTTCCCATTGATGCGAAGTCAAGGGCAAGGGGTTTATTTTGATGGTTCAAAAAGCCCAGTAATACGTGTCCTATGTATCAGTATGTAGTGACCAGTTATTGCTGGCCTGATTCACTAGAGTCAAAGTGTACAGGATGTAATCCTTAGATGGCTGAGGAATAAGGGCAAGGTCAGTGTGGCCCTCAGACCTAACTACATTCACATCAAATAAATGCAAAAATAATCTCTCCATGTATATTAAGGTCTAATGGAAATACCTCAGGGAGCAGAATGAGAGCTAGATCCTGCTCATTCCAATCAATCAAAACTCCAGGTGGTTTCAATGAATAGGACAAGCAAGATTTGGCCCATCTCAAGCAGCACAGGCTTGGCTTCCAGAGACTGAGCTGTACCTGCTCATTGGAGAAGGACAGTGAAATATTTGAGCCAGTGAAACTCAGACTGAGGAGACGACCAAGGGTAACACCTTGTCTGCACTTGAATGGATGGCAAGGCAAGCAGTGGCACCCAATCTGCCCCTGACCTTTGGTGCTGGACTTCAACCGTGGTACAGTCTTTCTACTAACTTTACTTGCAGGGGTAATTTTAAAATAACTTAATGCCAAGTGCCAGAGGGCTCACTTTTTCACAACATTAAACTGAATCATATCAACTCCCATTCTAAATATAAAATATGATTGCATTACTTGACTTCATACTTTTTATAAACGTCCCATTGTGGTGGGGTTTCACAAGGTATAAAAGCCCATGCAGGTATTATGGGCTATATCAGTCCATTTCATCTAATTAATCATCTATTTAAAAATGTTTTTCTTGTATCGCAGTAGAAAAAATAAAATAAGTGTTCTTTTCTATCATTTCCAAAATTAAATTCATATTCCATAATGACCACATTTCACGTGCAAAATAACAAGTTATGCTTACATACTTGACTTCCCTTCTTTAGTGAGTTGCTTCATTTGTAAAATGTTGCATATAAGATTGGAACCTAAAATGAATTATTTGGTTTTTCTTGATATGAAATCTTGTTTAAGTTCACAGCAATTTTAAATATGATACATTTAAAATATTAATATTTCCCATATATTATTCACTGGCTTTCAGGTTTCATCTCAAGTTAGTGGCACTTCATATTTCAAAGGAAGAACTGTTTCTTTTTTTCAGTACTAATGTTCTATTAATTCACTTTGTAATATCATTCTGGTTCAGACAAATAAAATTGCACTAAATTGCTTATGCCAAGAATCGTGCTAAAGTTGTTGGCACTATATAAAATTCCATATTCCATTACTATTTTATAAGTTTTTTATATCAGTGGCATCTTTTTAGGCATAATTCATAGTCCCATTTAGTTAGTTCTAGGAGGACAAATACATGCAGAGGGATTTTTATGCTGAGATGAGGGTGTATGTAGGTATTTACAGTAAAGTCTCTAACTTAAGTGACTTTTGCCATGCACCAAATGCAAACTCCCAGGGAACTACCTTAACAGCTTTTCCTTTATGAACATTTTTTTATTTTGGGCAGTTTTCTCTTCCAGTGTGTTTTTCATCACACACATGTATAAACACATACGTACGCACACACATACATTTGTGAAAAATAAATTTGTGTGCATACAGAAACACTTGAAAGGCCTCATATGCATATTATGCAACATATGCCATTCGTGTAATCGCTACATACAAAGAGAAAATTCATTTTATAGATACAAATAAAATATGTGAAAGAAGTCCTTAAAAGTCCCATAAAGGCCTCAATGTAGATGGATTCTTCATTACATCCAAAGAACTGAAAGAACCATGGATATAAACAAATCTTTTTATATGTCCATGTACATTTTATACACTTTCCATAAAGTCCATGTGGCCACATAGCTATTTCCATAGATGTGGATAAAAGTTATACCTGGATAAGCTGAAAACTCTTTAATGAGTAAAGCAGCATCTAATCCTATGAAATGCCTTGCTGGAGTGAAATAATTACAAAGTGCTGGAGCAAGAGTAGCAAACAGCAGTAAAATCATTTGTAAATAGATGTGAGGAACTATAAATACACCTTAGTATTTGTATGGTCGACTTTCTCTGGCTGTCATCAAAATCAGATGTTCAGGAGGCAGAAATCCAACTCCAAGGGATGCAGATTAATACATATATAAGAATGTATAGTCTGTGACTAAGTTTGCAACATTGTTAATAATGTATGCTCCTTTTTTAATGCCTAGTATTTGCTCCCTTGGCAATTTTAAAAATAAGAAAATTTGATCCAACTCTTTTAAAAAATAGATTGCAAAATAACTGATGTAAATCCCTGTCACTTGTGAACACAATGAAATTATACAGAAAGAAGCAAATGCAGGAGAGGCTCCTCCTCAAAAACAGAAATGAATGCCCTGTTCCTATACGGTCTTCAAATGGCAGGATTTTGAAACATGAATTAGACCTCGAATGCAAATTAACTTCGGAAGGCAGGGAGAGGAAAAAAAAAAAAATCAGAGACACACCAAGTCAAACGCTCCTTTTCCTGCCTATCTCGTCCACAATGGTAAAATAGGCTAAACAAAACAAGTGCACATCAAGATAGAGCCAATTAAGGAATAGAGAGCGGGGGGAGAGGGTGGAGAGGAAGGCACCTCACTGAGCACATGGGGAGTGGGAGCGCAGCATCCCACCATACCTACCTTATGAGTGTTCAAAGGAAGACAACTGGGGTAAATTGGAGCCAGCTTTGATTTTTGCCATCCGGTTGCACCCGGGATGCGGGGGAATGGGGTGGGGCAGAAGGGTCGGTCTGGGCGGAGGTAGACGGGCGATTAAAAAAGTGGGGATAAAAACTGAGCGAGGGTGACAAACGCTATGCAAATAATTGGGCTGCTTTTTTTTNTTGTGTTGTTTTTTTCTGTTTTTGGTGGGGGGGTGTGGGATGAGAAAAGGCACCGTCAGTGGCGAGGTGAGTGGGTCCCCGCACACGCGTGGGGGAGGGCGAGGGAAGTCGTGCGGGGTGCGGCGGGAGCGCCGGCGCGGGGCAGCGCTGCCCACGGAGGGGCGCGGGGCC
>VZRS01008354.1:2784-45284 GCA_013398055.1 Ifrita kowaldi
GCTCCCGAACCGCCGTGCGCGGACTGTGTGCGCGGCGGCGTCTGCGCAGGCGCGGCGGGGCGGGGGCAGGGGTGAGGTCGGTCTGGGGAGGGAGGGCGCTCCGGAGCGTCGGTGGGTGGGGTTAGGCGCTGCCCTGAGTCGTTTCAGCCGCCCGAGCTCCTCTTCTCTTACCCCTCGTTTCCTGGAGGTTGCTGTACAATAAGGGGGGATGAGCTTTGAGAAGTGCAGGAGTTGGCGTTGAGGGACGACGCACATGACTGCAGGAGCTCTGTACGTGGCTCTTGTAAGGGATAAAGGAAAGGTGGAAATTGCATTCCCTTTATTCTGCTTCAGTCACCAAGCAGAGCAGTGACAGAATTACAGAATTAGGTTGGAAAAGACCTCTGATATACCGAACACCGTCTTGTCAACAGACTACAGCACTGTGTGCCACATACAGTCTTACCTTAAACACTTCCAGGGACAGCGACTCCGTCACCTCCCCGGGCAGTCCATTCCAAAGTCTAAACACACTTTCAGTGAAAAAATTCTTTCTAATGTCCAGCCCAAACTTCCCCTGGTGTAGTTTTAGGCTTTTGTGCTCTACTGTCGCTGGTTGCCTGGGAGAAGAGGCCGATCCCCACCTGGCCACACCGTCCTTTCAGATGGTTGTAGAGAGTGATAAGATCTCCCTTGAGCCTCATTTTTTCCAGGCTATACAGTCCCAGCTCCCTCAGCCATTTCTCTTAGGACTTGTGCTTCAGACCTTTCGCTTGTTTACTGCCCTCCTCTGGAGGTCGGGCTCTTGAGTTATGAGTACCTCCTGTGCTCTCACAGTCTTGTGATTTTGAACATGGTTTTGTCTGGTCTAGGGAGTCAGAGTAGACTCTTAGGGAACCTGTCAGATTGTGGCAGGGAAAGCAAGTTCCCATAAATAGCATGGCAACGTTAATACATTTCTGAGGGTGTGTGTGTCTTGAGTAGGAAAGATCGTTAAACCAAAACTACCGCTTTAGGTAGCCTTTGAGGGATAGTTCATCATCTATATGTCCTTTATATAGAAGAAGTCTTTTAGTGTGAGGGTGGGGAGGCACTGGCACAGGTTGCCCAGAGAGGTTGTGGATGCCCCATCCCTGCAAATATTCCAAGTCCAGGTTGGATGGGGCTCTGAGCAGCCGGGTCTTGTGGGAAGTGTCCCTACCCATGGCAGGGGTGTTGCAATTAGATGATCTTTAAGGTGCGTTCCAACCCAAGCCTTCTTTGTGTCTGTGATTCTGTCTTGTTTAATTTGACTTGAGCAATGTTTCCCGTTGCTCCTTCAAATAACTAGTGTGGCCTGTGAACCACAATGTTAATATTAAATGTAGTGTTAGTTGGAGGAAGGAAAGGAAAAAAACATTTGGGATCTGAATGCTGTAGCAAGCAATGATCTTAGAATTTACATAGTTAAAAGTTTTGTTTCTATTTTCCTGTGCCCTCTTTGCTTCTTGGTGTGGTTGTACTGATGCAGGCTTGCAAGACCTTGGCTTTGTCATGTGCTTGTGCTCATCCATATCATACTAAGCACGATGGTAACACCTAGGGAGTAGTAAACAATGGAAATCCAAAAGTTCAAGGGTAATAGCGGCAGTGGTGCATTTTCTGATGGTGCAAAACCATAACAGACTAACATACAATTTAAACACTGGACGTAATTCCCTGTGATTCTCACCTTAATAACCCAAAGGCGCGGCATGTGAAGACTATAAATTTTCCACTCCTGTATCAGAAGATGAGTAATCAAGATGTTTGTATGAGGCTGGAGCTTTAGATGGTAGGATCTATATTTTTCCCAGGTCACACCTCTTCATGAAAGATGAAGACAATTACAGGCTTCAGTTTGGTCTCTTGCAATCTCCTACACTATTCACAGCAAGTTACATTCATCATAGAAGTAACATTGCAGTCATTCCATCCTTATTTCATAAATTATTTCAGCATGGACATATAATCAGATTGTAGCTTTTATGTATAAAATATGGAGCCTGGCAGTAATTGTATAATCCATACATTTTAAAAAAAGTCAAATGCACCGATGTGACAGCACGATGATGGACTGTGACTTTTTCAGTATGTTCAAACATGTCAGTTTTATTAGCATTTTGGGAAATATAATTCAAACGACCTGAGTTAAATCCTTTACTATCATTCTTCTGTAGGAACTATTGTATAGTAAGACCATCAAAGATTTCTAATTTATTTGCATGAGAGTTTTTCTTTGTTAGAAACGCTTTTAAAACTTAAGCTGTGTTGTCTCTTTTTATAGAAGAACATTACTTGGTAATAGAATGTGTGTGAAGCAGATGTCAGTCACAGTACTCCATTAAACCCAACCTTTTGTAGTGAAAAACAGCATTTTCTTGTTAGTGTGCACAACATTAAGAATGAGGTGGCTTTGCTTTTCCTGGGTTTTTTTTTCGTTAATTGTTTGAATGTGTACAGTGTTGTGGTTTTGTGGGTGAGCTGAAATATACAGACAGACTGGCACATGAAATGTGGTTGAACTGGAATTGTTGGGTGGCTCCTAGGATTGAATTTCCTAATGTGGTGTAGAATTTAAATATTCTCTTTCTTGGAAAAAAAGAAAGGCTTCATTGGATGGATGATCCCATCAGTCAAATAAAAACATTGGTTTAAGATACACCTTGTCTAGTCATTCATTGAAATTTGTGCCTTGGTGTTATGCTGCATGTTAAAGGTACTAAGAAGTTGACTTTTTAGATTGAAATCTGGAGTATAACTTAAACTTTTGAAAGCTTGAGGAGAAAGACAAGATGATGTGATTGAACAGATGTAGTGGCTGCGGTTCCTTCAGCTGTTTATAAAACCAGATGTGGTGAATGGTCTCTCTGCTGTGCTCTGTGTTATGTGAGGAGTCAAATGGAAATGGTGCTTTCACTTTGACAGATTGTCAGCAGCTGCCCAGCAGAGCATTTGTGGTTATTCTTCTACCCCAGAAAGGTCTTGTTTTGTGTTGGCCTTGCCACCTCAGGGTGTCACAGTCACCCAGCGCTGCCACGGCTGCCCGAGGTGCAGCTGCATCACACAGTGCCTGGCCAGCAGCAGCCAAAGCATGGAGGCACCGCTCCTGCCGTGCAACTTGAGTGGAAGCAGCAGAACCAAAGACAGCGCTTCTTGGTGGACACAAAGGCATGAAGGAAATGAGCACCGTGCCTCACCGGTGACCACAGAATCAACTAGGTTGGAATAGACCTTTGAGATCAAGTCCAATCTATGACCTGACACCACCATGTCAATTAGACCATGGCACTAAGTGCTGAGTCCAGTCTTTCCTCAAAACACCTCCAGGGATGGTGACTCCCCCACCACCCTGGGCAGCTCATTTCAATGTCTAATCACCCTTTGTGTAAAGAAACTCTTCCTCATGTGCAGGCTAAACTCCCCCTGGCACAGCTTAAGACTTCTGTTCTCTTGTCCTGTTGCTGTTTGCTTGGGAGAAGAGGTTGACTTGTCTCAGGCAAGTACAGTGTTTAGTACGAACTGGCACAGGGTTATGGATGTCTTGGAGAGAATGAATTAGGAGTAGGGTTGCATGGGACCTGGCATTGCAAACTGCTGAAATCTTGCCTGGCCCGTCGTGTCGAAGTTCATGTGAAATCTCTCCAGTAACATCAGAGTGGTTTAATCTTTGGTCCATTTGCCTTTACATGGTTACACAAAAGCGTATGAAAGTTTAAATAAGTCTATACCTACTTCTAAACTGGATTTTTTTTTTTTTGTCATTTTGGGCTGTGTTAACACATAAACTCGAATTGTTTATTAGCCTGTGTGTATAAAACCAGTGAAGAAGAAGCAAAAAATGTAAAGACGTTCTTGTAATTTCTAATTTCTCACCTGCGGAAATTCCAAAGGTGACTTTTTGCTTTGCCAAAGAAGTTGTATGTTTAAAACAGGGGAATCACACCTGCTTTCTTGCTCTGCAATTGTGAATGCTGTTAATCCTGTTTCTGCCATCTGCCAGTGAAGAGTCTGTAGTTACAGAACAGTCTGTAGCCCATTGCAGATGTTTATGTTAACTGTATGTGGAAGTTTTCATATTTTACTTAATCTCAGTTCTTCAACATATGAAGATGAAAGAAAGTTGTGTCCCAAAGTTATGTTAGCAATCTATATCTTTATAGCAGAAAGAAACATAGCTATGCATTTTTCCTCAGTATGAAAAGGAAAATTACAGCAAGGGCTATGCAATTCACATACAGTTTTACAAGGATATAACCCAAGTGCCTTTTAGAAACAGGCAGTAATGGTGTTCCAAAAGTAAAATACTTGTTTGCATGATCGTGACTGCTTTCCAGTCCTGCGTTAGCAGAGTTATTGATTGCTAAGTTTTTTGCTTTGTTTTGTTATGTTTGCTTGTTCTACAACAGGCTGACTTTTCTCAGTAGTCTGGCCTACTACTGAGCTACTGTCTGCAGCCGTGTGGGTTATATTTAACTGGACTCTGAGGCTGTGAATGTTCTTAGGTTTTTTTGATCCTTAGTGGTACAGGCATAAATTTTAATTGCCTCTGTCTTTCTGAGTCTAAGCATAGAAGTTGTTATGTGTGTGTGGCATATGCAGTGGCCCAGGAGGAGGTGTGCAGAGTTAGGGCATGCAGTATTTGAGTGTGTAGATCTGAATGCATACATCTCTATCGGTTACTATTTTGCTCCAAGTGCATACACAGGTGCTTTTCTAGCTGTTATTTCTTTGTCTCATTGTAGTTATAAGGTTTCTTGTTGTCCTTAGCCCCATCTTTGGAATTTCAAAAGTTCTTCTCAAAAATACAGGTAGCAAGAGGTAAAAAATACATATAAATGTTCAAATCCACTGGAATTACAAGGGGTAACAAAACTTACCCGAATAGTAATACTAAGTCATCATTTTGTATAGAAATCATTGTTTCATGTGTTTGTTTTTTTTTTTTAATGGAATCCATGCAATTACCTGGTATATAAGCTTTTCTGTAGGAAACATTCCAGCAAGAAGTTTAAAAAGTATGGAGGTCCTGACAAGAATTCTAATTTAATTAAAGACAGATTGCTGTGTTGCCATTTGGATGGCCTCGGGAGTTCTGGTATGGCTTTATATATGTGAGTTCTCTCTTAAGTCAGGTTTTCAAGCTTGGGCTCACCCTGGAAGAACCTGTGACCTTCAACTGTTTCTATTCAGTGCATTAGAGTTTGGATTTATTTAAATGTTTGCTGTAAATGTTTGCTATGAACATACAAGACAGTCCATGCAGAGTTGGCTGTAGGACACATCATCAGGAGGAGACTTACTTTACCTGTACTGGTGGTTTGTAGCATGTTGTCATCACTCAGTTCTGTGTTTGAGGGAGAAGCATGGACAAGGGTGATCTTTACATCTTGGTTCACATGTGGAAGCATGAGACTTGCTGCTCTTGTACTGCCTGGGGTGTTGGTGCCTCCGGAGAGCCCTGTGCTGGCTGTGTGTGTGCTGTAGCTGAGTCGCGTCCTGCTGTATGCCCAGAGCTCCTTGGATGTGCCAGGGTTTCCTGCTCCATGTTCTGCAGCTGTGCAGGAAATCCTGCATGGCTGACAAGCGTCAGATTGCCTGGTGCATGGGGTGCAGCCCGTAAGTGGAAGGCTTTTGAGGAGCATGTCTTGATGTTCCTGGGCTAGTCAGCATCTATGCGCATCTTTCTCCACAAGAACCATGGCATTGGAACGCGGCACTTTTGCATTTTGCAATGCCATGTGGTCTTTATACATGGCGAAAGAAATTCCTGTTGCATGCTTGTTTTCTATTGAATGTGTAAGTGACATTGAATATTTAAGTTGGATTGTTCCAAGTCCTTGAGAAAAGGGTAGCAAACTTCATAAATTCAGTGAAGGCAAAATGTTGCATTTTCCTGGTTCCTTGGTGTGTGACACGCTTTCTGCAGGGATGTATTGATATTGGATTTGGGAGACTGAATACACAGTGAGAACAGCAGTGATCCTTGTGTTTTAGTTTTGTGTTTGACTTGTTACTTTTGTCTTCTTCACTTTCCATTTTCGATGCCAGTGAAGTAAAGGCTGTTTCTTTTCATGCTCCCCATGTGGGGCAAACTGAGGTTTACCTTAATCTTTAAAGGGAAGGGGGTTCTTGAGTTGTGTCATATAAATTGTTAATAGGATATGCACTTCTGAAAAGTCAGAATGGATAAATATAAAATGTAAAAGCATCGATAAGCTGCTGCTTGTTTGTTTGTTTGCTTTGGCAGCTCCAGAATAAAGTGCACTGAATACTAAAAATTGCTACTTCAGCATGTGTATCCTTTACCGGGCAAAGCCTGGTTGTTACAAGTCAGAGCTAATTTTTTTTGGATTGGATCCAGTAGTACTAGCACACCATGTAAGTTCAAAGATACAGTACATAAAGATGTTTTCTGGATGTTGTCTTCAAAATCTGCCAGCTTAGTTTCTATTGTTCTGAGTTTTATTGGTACAACAATGGACTGATTTGAATTGCATTTGCTTTTTTTTCCCTGCCTGTTGTTCGCATTTTCATTTTAAATTATTTACAAGTCTGAGGCTTGAAGATGAGAGCCTAATGAATGCTTTTAAAAATAAAACCTTCTCTTTAAGCGTGTTATGCATCATGTTTTGAATTTATAACCCAAGCCTTAATGAATAGTTTCCTAGTTGCTCTCATCTTAGAATTTATGAGCTGTCCTATTTGCAAGTTTACCTATACAATGGAAAGATAATTCCTGTTTACCTTAAATGAACTGTTCTTGTTAACAAGCTTAAACTGCTAATTAGGAATAATACGGCAATGAATACTATGTCAAACCTTTTAGCAAGAATGCGAAGACACAATATTTAGTTGTTGAGCCTTTTTCGGCAATGAATACTATGTCAAACCTTTTAGCAAGAATGCGAAGACACAATATTTAGTTGTTGAGCCTTTTTCTGCTACATTGCGTGTAAGAATGCAGTGTTGTGGTTTTTGATGTCTCGTATACATATCAGGTTAATAAAAAGTATTTTGGAAAGAAACTATGGCCTATAGGTCGTCACAGAAGCAGACTGACTTCTGCCCTACATTTAGGATGATATGTTGGTGTCCATGTACTACGATACTGCTAAAAAGCCTCTTTGTTGCAAGACTTCAGATAGATGGCAGACATGTGAAAGAACCCTTATGACTTCATGTTTATGTGCAGGTACTGTATTTTAACAGATAAATTATTCTCCTGAAAAACCAGCAGGGATGGCAGTAGTTGCTTTGTTTTAAGTGTACATTAATGTAATTTAATCAGGAAGGAAAGAAAATCTGGGACTAGAATTTGATGTTATTTACCTGACTATAAATCGAAATATTTCCATTTAGTTTAACAGAATTTTTTCAATTTGTGTCAAAATGATCAAAATCGCAACCTGACACAATCTCTCCATTTCATAATTTTTGTGTACAGAACCAAAAAAATAAAATTGGACTTTTTTTTTAATGTCCAAATCCTACCACAAAAAACAGGTTGGTTCTTGAGCAGAGGTTTTATAACACAGTGTTGTTACTGGTTGGTACCAGGAACTTGGCAGATATGTTATATGAAACAAACTACCCTTTTTTTTCCTTTAGTTGTTTCTCATTAAAGTGTCAAAGATGCAGACTTGTGAATTTGAGTGCCATTCTAAATCTAGGTAGCTCAAAAATTCTTGACAAGTATTGCTTTGACTTCTTTGTGAGTGCCTCTGATATCTGCGGAGGATTGTACATAGGCTTTGTTCCCTGTCTCCCTTCCTTTGTGTCACCCAAGGAGTTTGCAACACGGATGGCAACCTGAGGAGGGAAGGGGAGGAAGAGACTGAAGAGAAAGTTGACATAGTGCTGGTGTTGACCTTCAGCTGCTCTGGAGCAGACATCTGATGAGATATAAGGAGCTCGTTCTCTCAAACCCCGAGAATCCTTCCTGGACACAAGGTCATTGGGTACAGAAGGTGTTGTTTGGAGAGGACAAGTCAAAATCTGACAATGCATTTTGCTAGCTCAGGCTATTCAGGTTTCATTTCCAGGTAAAAAACATGCTGAACTTTGCTGGTGGTGGTTGACTTGCAGGAATGCTTTCTCTTTTTTGTCGTTCACATCAGCATGATTTTAGATGTTGCAGATTTCAGTAAAGTGTATTTTGAGGGTGAGTGTTAAGGAAACTTTTTTTTTCATAGAATGTGTACCTTTTTTGTATGCAAAAGGTATTTACCCTATAAGGGGATGAATTTCTGAGGAGATGACATACAGGCAGAGGCAATATATTATGCCAGCTACAATAGGGGGAGAAGTAGGCAAGCTTTCAGGCACATAAGCTTGTCTTCGTATCTGCTACTGGTACCAAGATAATTAAAATATACTTGAAATGAAAAAAAGTTAATCTCTGAAGTTTATACTTAAATATTGTATGGAAGTGCAGGAATGTAAGGAGTATGTCTTTTCATGGAGCCAAATAATATTTTATTTATGCATTTCTTGTAAGTACTCAAAGGTCTTTAGACTTGCAATTAGAGAGTTTTGGGTGGCGATATAACTGACAGTGCTGAGAAAACTTCAGTTGATGTCACTGTGGCCATGATTTCATTTTTACTTCATTTTTCAATTATTTTTCATCCTTGTAAGTTATGTTTCTAAGCTCCATGGGATCTGTTCTGGGAGAAAAGAAATACTTCACATAATATTTAAATTTTGTTTGAATAAACCACCTAGAAAGCACAGGAAAAAGAAAAGTTATATTCTCTAAAATAAAATCGCAGTAGGAATTTTACATTATAAAAGATGATGTTCATAGTGCTGGATTTGTTTAAACCGTCAGAATTGTAAAGCATAAATAATTACATAATTTCACACTTTCCAGTGAAGTCAGACCCTGATTAAGAAGTTGACAGCCTGAAGGAGTCTGCTCTTTGACAGTGATGTCTGTATTCCCTCAATTTGTGCAACTGCATCTAGGAAAACAAGCTTAGCTTTATACCTTTTACTTTGAATGAGAACCCTTATTGACAAAGGGAGAATATTCCTTTTAATAAAAGTTTTCATACTTTAAATGCACAGATATTTCAGCTTTTCTGCTTTCAGCTAGCATATATTTTGCTGATACCAGGTCTTCTTGCTGTCTTGGTCCTCACTGTCTTTCAGTATGTTTGATATTCATATTTCTTTTTTATTCCTTCTTCCTTGCTGTGCTTTTTTTCTTCCTTTTCTTAAACAAATAGACAATATGGTAATATGAACTCTAATAGGAAAAAGGCATTGTTTAACTCAGTTGGGGTACTACTAATCCAGTCACCAAATGTAACCATAACACAGCATGCATTTTAATTATTAAATATAATGGAAATTTTGCATTTTAAATCTAGAGCTATAAACCACTTGTTTGAAAATGCACAGTTCAGCGCTATGATTTTAGCTTGTAGTGAATTACAGGGCAGTATTCTTTGATCAGTTATTACAAGTTGAAGATTAGTAGCATTCAGTGCTTGTGTTAATTTTGAGAGTACATATAGGAGTCACTGCAGGTCAAACTAAAGCTCAGTTGTGTATATTTTTAATGATTTAGTGAGCTGACTGGATAAAGCAATGTTAAAATGTGTGGCTAACACAGTCATGCCAGTCATTCCAAATAGGGGAAATCTAAAGGCACATTTTGAGGACTAGTATGCCCCCAAATTCTAGTACTTTGTAAAATACGCTTTATTATTAAAAGCCATATTGTTGAGGTTTTGCTTTTAGAAATGTTTGTTTGAATAGTTCTTGAAAGCACTCCTAATGATTTTTCTGTGACCTTCCATTAAATAAGAGCTGCCAGGCAGAACAATTAATAAATGTTTTCTCGTGTTTGTTCAGTACCTGTTTTTTTAATGAATACATTTTGACCATAAATTCTAATAAATACAGTGAATTGAAATGAAATAATCTCATTGTCTGTGCATGTTTTGACATGAAGTATAAAACTGTTCCTAGAGTGAATGTGGATTTCACTGACTCTTCGCAACAGATTACCAGTTCCCTGCATGAGACACACAGGCCTGAACAGGCTCTGTTTTCAGGAGTGGTGGACACTGAGTTATGGAGCAGCTGCAGTAGGTTTGGAAGAGTAGGAGGCTTTGCCTAGGTGCTTGCTTCAGGGTGCTTGCACAGCAGGCGTGCCCTAGGTACGAGACCAAGACTTCTCAGGTTCATGAGAGTAAATAATACAGTAGTAGCTCTGCAGAGTCAGTGTCTTCTTTTCTCCAGGGTGGCAGATTTGGCACTTCTCCATTTCTGGGTTTAGGACTTGTGCTCACTGTCTTTCTCTAGCTGACTTCTTTCTAGGGGCTGTCTCATGCCGATTGAGAAGGAGCTGGATTTTTTTCTTCCCTCCTTGAATCAGATGTGAGATACCAGTACCTAAAACTCCAGGTCTCACTTTCTGATCCAGACATTTTAAATCTTGACATTGAGCAGTACAGTAGTGGTTAATATACCAGGCAGATAGAGCCATGAGTGATTTTGGACTGTTGCATTTTGGGAATTGAGTGCAGATTTTTGTGCCATGGGACCATCTGATCCCTTAGAGGATCCTTGCCACCTGGTTCAGCCTTTCCTTTCCCTTCATCTGTTTTCTTACTCGTGTTTTGACATAAATTCCATAAACTGGTAACTGATTTTTCATTTGCAGCCTTTGCTCTTTGAGTCTGGTTGTTTTAAGGATATGTTTGTCTTAGAGCACCGATTTTCTCATTCTTTCTCTTGTTCCTTGCTATTCATCTCTATTGCATATCAAATAATATCAAAATAATGTATGATACCAATGTCTAATAGATCCTTAAAATTCATACGTTGTGGTACTCTTTGCTCATGTACCTTTTATGAGTGTGTGGCAGAGGGGTGTGTAGGTAATATATTTGTACTGTGTTTGGGTTTTTTATGCATATTTCGGAAATATTCTCTGCTGTCTGTATATGCCAGATTAATCTAGTCCACCAAAAGATCTTCCCATGAAGGTTATTTTTTAAAACTCTGACTACCTCCAAGGCTGAATCACTGTAGAGAACCAAAGAATTTATAAACCTTACTTATTTGTATTGTTCTGGGAATTGGTTGCAACATATATACATAGTCCTCATGGACTGTAAAGAATTGCTAAGAGAGAGGCTTTTCTGGTGAATAAACTTAGTTGAAGACTAAATAAAGGCTATGTTTGAACACATGGTCTTGGTGGTTTCCTCTAAGCAACAGTGCAGCATCACCTGGGGCACATGGGAGCATCTCTGGACTTCAGGTCTTTGCGAGCTTCCCTGGTGTCCCTGAAACGGTGTCTGCAGACAGCTGCCTGTTGTAGCTTGGCTGTTGCTCCTGCCAGGTTGTCCAACTCACCAGCTGCACTGTGAGAACCAACTCAGGGTTTTGTTCCTTTGCTACTTCTTTCTATTCCTTTCAGACTGTAAAATGGAGACTCTGCAAATAAAGGTAAATTTCACTTTTGTGCTTTTTGTTGTGCTCCAGGAAAAAGCTGAAAATAAGCTATTGCTAGCAGGAAATAGCCTAGATTGTAGCTTGCACCTCAAGGTAATAGGTTGCTTGTCTCTTGTTGCTTTATTTCATGCTTCATTCTGGAATCTGCCCTTTTATGTATGAATTGTTTTCCATGCTGTCTTAAATAAGACCCTTTTTATACCTTTTAATCCTTTGGCTTCTATGAACTTCTGATGGTTTTTATCTGCCCTTATCTTTCTGTTCAGTTTTCATTGCACTGTATGTTGTCCAGTCTCCAGTTCCTGATCTCTCAAGACTTACATCTTTTAATTGGGAGAACCCTTTTTTTACATGCTATTTTGTCTCTTTGTAGTTTTTATGATGTGCTGATATGTTTTGTCTTCTCTTCTCTGACACAAGTGATTTTAATGCTCTTTACTGTTCTCACTTATTTTGCACTTGTCTAATTCTCAGTTGTACAGCTGACTTCAGGAGATAGCAGTAGGGTAAGATAGCCTGAACCTGGCAGGTCAGCAGCAGCTGGAGGCCAGTACCTGGCTCTCATCTGCCCAGGGGCTCTGGTGCAGCCAGCTGACCATCTCCCAATGATTCTTCAGAGGATGGGGTGGGCAGATGGGTCTGAATTACAATTGATGGCTCTTACCAACTGATCTAACTGGCCAAGCATTAAAATTCTTAGTCTGATTGCTTTTCCCCTTCTCTTCTCTCATGTTCTTTCTTGCCTTCCTTCTGAAACAGATTTTTTTTTTAAATTTGTAAAAGGAAAAGTATACCAACTTTAAGTATGAAGTGGATTTTTACAGCAGAGTTATAAATTCCACAACTAGGTGGTTTATAATGGAAACACTTATGGGGGAGAGGGGAGGGCACATTATGATACATATGTAACCTTTTTTCCCTCTCTTTAATGAATAGACCGTTTAAACTAAATTAAGTAAAGGATATAAATTCTGTTGTTTCAGTTTTTAATATTTCATGGCTGATTTTGTAGATAAAAGTTACATTTAATAATAAATATGAAGAAGAATTTATACAGCCTGTTCTAGTTTGATATGGAACAGCAAATCCCATTTCTCTCTAGCTGTAAAGAAAATTCATTACAATGTCTTTGATTGTAAGAGATGTCTTCATTGTGATTAGTTACACTGATAATAAAACAACCTTTTTACAAATGGCACAAGATACATGAGATCTCATGTGTCTGCCTTTTAATAGCATTGAATGTGTGCATTTGCTACCTTTATTCTGTAGTCCTTTCATTTATAACTGGGCACTTTTAAAATCTACAAGTTATTAAAAATAATCTAATATAATTAAATTTTTCTTTTGAAGCATTCTAGAGAATGTGTTATTAATGTAGCTAAACATTGTTAATTGTTGAGTTTTCAAAATATAAACTAATTTTAATTAAAAAAGAAGTCGGTTCATATTATTTTATTTAATTCTGAATAACAAGTTTTGTAGATAAAATAGTGCAATCTGGATATATGGCATTACTTTACAAATCCTTTTTAAGGACCTAAAGAAATATCTTGATTTTCAAACACCCTATTCCCGCTGAATTCAGTTGGATTTGGATGTTAATAGGTATTCGAGTTATTTAAAACATAGACAGTGGCATGAGGATGCCTGGGTAAAAAGCCGGCTTGATGGCAGGGTCCAGAGAGTGGCAGTGAACGGAATTACATCCAGCTGCTGGCCGNACTCACGTCAAGAAAGACATTGAGGTGCTGGAGTGTGTCCAGGGAAGGGCAAGGGAGCTGGTGAAGCGTCTGGAGCACAGGTCTTATGAGGAGCTGGGGTTGTTTTGCCTAAGAAAAGGAGGCTCAGGGGAGACTTTTTCACTCTCCTTCCAGGTACTTGTGGCCACGTGGGGGTTCACAAGTAACAAGTGACAGGACAAGAGGAAATGGCCTCGACTTGCACTGGGGGAGGTTTAGATTGGATTTATGAAAAATTCCTTTACTGTAAGGGTTGTCAAGCCCTGAAACAGGCTGCCCATGAAAGTGGTGAAGTTTGGCATCCCTGGAGGCATTTAAAAGATGTGTGGATGTGGCACTTGACATGGGTTAGTGGTGAACTTGGCAATGCTGGGTTAACAGCTGGACTCGATGAACATGGTCTTTTCCAACCTAAACAATTCTATGATACGGGGAGAGGGAGAATTTTGTGAGGGATTCATTAAAAGGGGTATTAATTTATTTTTTCCATTGTACATGCATCTAAGAATACTTAGGTCTCCTGAACACAGTAGTACAGAATGAGATAGATTAGAAAAGTGTAATGGTTGTAATAAGATCCTTTGCATATTTATATTGCTATGATTTGTGCTGTTACAGGGGTTCAACCAGTAAAATCTTCTGTATTGTTTAGTATATGGAAATAATATCAGATATTAAATCCTGGAAAAATGGTGCATTTACTACAAAATTTTAACTTGTAAAATGTAATTGTATTTTAAATTGTAAAATGGAATTGCAGGGTCACTGTTAGAAGCGAATTCCTTTCCTGCTTCATGTAAAAAGAATTTGGTGCTTTAGAATGAGGAAGTCTGCTTAGCTGACAAAACAGAAGTTGCATTTGATTATCAAATATTTATGGAATTTACCAGAAAGTGAAAGTCTGAATCATAGCTCTTGGGGAAGAATAGGATGTGATACTCAAGTCTTCTGGAAAATTCATGATGGAACAGCACACTTAATATTAGGTTTCACTGTAAAAGACATAAACCAACATTTTTGCTCTGTTGTCTGTAAGGTTTAATTTTACACTGTTTTCTCTTTTCCATTGATGATAGCAGCCAGGAAAAGAGTTAACTTGTTAAAGTTTTTCCCAGGGTGAATACTAGGAAAATGACCGTTGATGACTGAAACACAGGACTAAATATTCTTTTTACCCTCTGAAAGATAAACAGGCTGCATCAGGACCCTTTACTGTAGGGAGCAGCCCTGTGACTTGATGTCTCTTTCTATGCTCGCTTTGCTCCATCAGAGGAACTGGCTCTGTGGTGTGGGCTGCTCAGTTAGCTGAGAGCTGCCGAAACCCTGCCCTTCTGTGGGGGGCAGATCTGACTTTGCGTCCTTGCTGTGCTTTGCTGTGATAAGTCACCACGCAGGTCACCCATCTTGTGGTCCCTCAGATCCTGTGGTGTTGGAGCTGAGCAACAGCCTGCTTAGTGATAATGTCAATTTTTTCCTGCCAGGAAAGTGTTGGAGCAGGTTCAATTTATTACTGTAGCTTGGTCTCCGGGTGCTTGCCCGTGGTTGCTACAGAATATGTTTTTTGTGTTCATTAAAACCTACTGATCATGGGAAAGTTTGTGGGATTGATTTGAACTTGGTGTTTTTCAGGGAATTAGTAGTATTTTTAGTAATAACACTCGCCTAATGGATTCCTGAGAGAAAGAGTGATCATGTATCAAGGAAATACAGAGTCTGTGCAACCAAGCTGCAGTTCTGCTGCAACTCCCAAGGTTCCCTTGCCCAGGCAAGCACTGTGTGGTCCTTCTGTGACCTGTGATGCCAGGAACCATGTCTGGGTGGGGTCCAGCAGCATCTGCACTCCCTGCCCAGGAGGGTCTTGGGGAGCAGAAGGCCATGCCTGGGGCTGCTGGGTTGACCTGGCACATGTCTTTCGAGTCTGTGGAAGAGGAGGTCTGTGGTGCCACCCTGATCCTGCCAGATGATGGTTGGGTTAGCAGTGGCTCTGTGTGGCAGGCGGGCTCTGTTGGGAGAAAGAGACTCCCCACACCTTGTGCTCCATTGCTGATATTTCCCAGGGAGCTGTTTGATATTGTGGTGCTGGAGATTCGAGTTCAATTTGATAAACCAACAACTGAAGGAAATGCATTGCAGTCTTGTGTAGCTGTTAAACAGTGTGCTTCAAAATAGGGAAAGGGTTTTGCACACTTAAGATACCCAAGTAACAGAAATCTCGTAAGCAAGGTGCAGCTCAGAGCAGAGTGAGGCTTCATAATTTTTGTAGATGTTAGGGAAGTGGTCCCCAGTGCAACTGTTCCCTGTTGCTACACCCCATGCACCACTCCTGCAGGAGAGATGAAGATGTTAATTGCCCCGTGATTCCTTGTTTGGGAATGCAGTTGAACATGTGTGCCTCATATGAATCGTGCTGCCACTGTGCACATGCTTATGCATATTGCTGGTTCTGGAAGAGAGCTGAGTTTCAGGGACTGATTTAGGTAAAATCAAATTAGGTACACCAAATTTGTTGTATTCAAACAAGTAGGCATGGAGGGCAATGCACAGTTGACAAGCAGCAGCATTTGAAACCTTCGTGGTTTTTGTTCCCAAACTATCAGTAGTGTGAATGCTTTGGACTAGTAAATGGGGGTTTTATTTTATAAGCGATGGTGGTATCAGCAAGAGACTGTTCCTTGTCTTGAATTCCTTCCCTCCTTCAGTTCTAGCCGCCTAGGACCCATTCTGGGAAGATACGGTTTCATTATATGGGCTGCAATAGGGAGGTGGAAGCTGCTCTGGCATCCCCTGGTCCCTCTCTCTTGGGTAGCACTGCCTTGTCTCTCATTCACCTTCACTCTCCGCCTGCTGACCAAGAGTGTGTTTTGCTGGGGAGAAGTGGGAGCCTGCTTGGCCTTCAGCCTCTTTTTGGTCCTTAGCTGAAGTGAAGGAGGCTTTTGTAGCTACATGGCTTAGTTCTAGTAAAGGGCTTGAGGATGGGGAAGGGAAAAGGCTCCACAATATGCCATAGTACTATCCTTTGACTGGTGTTACAGGCAGCACAGAAGTCATGAATAAATTTGTATCATGCCATATTGCCAGTGCTTGGACTCACATTGCCACCGTCACACTGGTACGTCTCCCATTGCTGTGTTATATTGGTTTCTCTCTCTTGACACAGACAGATGTGTTGCAGATGGAAATTAGAGTAAAGTTCGGTTGTAATCCCTAAACTGTTCAGAGTACAGAACTACATAGCATTAAAAGTTCTGCAGTGACCACAGCTGAAGCGTGGGTTTATTCACCTGGAAGCAGGTAACAGCTCTGGAAGAAGCCAGGCACTGCACAGCTATGTGTGGTTTAAGTCACAGTCGTGATCATCTAAGTTATTGGGGGAAAAAAATCCCCATGTGTGTTGCAGAGGACATGGCAGCACTGTAGTGATTGCCTGCATGTATTACAGGAAAGCATTAAGGAGAAAAGGTGTGATTTGTCATGCAGCTTTTCCTCTGCATGTTAAGGGTTTACTCTCTCCGTAGCTGAGGTTTGTGTACAGCTATCACCTTTTTATACTGATTCCTAATGATAGATATTAATTTCTTTTTGGTAGAAATCCAGTAATACAAAGAAGGAAAGGCTAGCTTGTTTGCTTTGCTAAAGTGTGCTGGAGAACTGACTGTGCTGGAGGGATTTGGGACATCATCTATTACACAGAGCCCTTCTGAGTGCACCCTGGTGTGAGGCAGCCTCCTGCTTCCACCATCCTTCTCCCCATAACCCTCTGCTTTATGTAAGCAACCCAGCTGGAAAATCAAAACTGAAAGAAGTCCATTTCGTATGTCTTGTAGGATTGAGCTGAAATACTTCCAGTGTGCTCACTTCTATTTCATTGAAGAGAAAAATAGGGTTTGTTTCTGATAGTTAAATTTTTGAGTATGTCTGTGTCTACCAGTAATACAGTAATTTGATAAAGACAGACATGTAAATATGTACATTCTAATAAATATATATTCTAATTGAATAATATCAGCTGTCATTTCTGTAGATATGCCTACCAATAGAACATGTAACACATTTATTTCTGTTTGATCTGCTTTTCTCAAGATGGAATGTAGTTACTTCCTTGTGTGAAGTGGCCACCAGGGGTCATCAGAATGCTTTTATTTTTATTAACGTCTCCCTTTCTTTAGAAGCATTTGTACACTTTGTATTTTCTGGCAACTTGTTAACCTATCACACAAAAAATCCAAAGTCTTTATATTACCTGTTCAGCCAAAAATTCATGCAGCTCTTTTCAGCTGAGCTTCTTGAAGAGGCAGCAGATGAGGAAAATAGAGTGCACAAGAGTGAGAAGAATAAATACACAGATTACTACATGCATTCTTTTCTTGATAATTTAACTGGTGATAAATACAGTAGTAGTAGATGACAAATGTGTCCCAAGCTGTGATGGTAGAGGCTTCCTGTTGCTTTCTGTATGAAATGGTAGTGTTAAGCAAGGGGCCAACAAAGCCAACCTTTTTTGTCTTTTGGGTATAATTTTGAGCAAAGGTTGATGTAAATTTAGTAAGTCTTCACAAATACTAAACTCCAGAGTAGCCTTCTAGGAAATTCATACTCCTTATATTTTCAAAGGAGAAAATAGAGCTTCTAAGACCAGGTTTCTAGGGTAAAAGTTACAAGAGCCAATTTGCAAGTAGCAGCAATTCCAACTTGCTTTAATCTTTTGCTGCCAAAGTTAAGGAGAAAGTTGAGTTCCAACATTTCTTTCAGTGATAGCCTGTGTACTTCCTCTGATGAATTCCAGTGTGGTCCACTGTACTTAAGAGGGTACTACAGCCAACAGTAGAAAGGGATTCAAATTGCATTTTACTTTTTACTTCTCTCTAGTTTTAATTGGTGTAGTTGGTGAGAATTGTATCTTGCATGAAATCATGTCATTTGGAGAATTCCCACAAACCACAGAACTTACTACTGTGTGTGGAAAATGATCATTTCTTTCCTGGAAATTTCTTTCCTGGACCTGATAAACTCTCTAAAGTAAAGTGTTTTGAGAATACTTAAAAAGTGCTTTTCATCCATAAACATCACAATGCTAGATGTATGCAGTCTCTCTTGGATCCTCAGAAGTTTCTATTGGATGTTTTTATTGATATTATGTGTATGCCTCACTCTGGAAACCATCAGAATTCTTTGAATTTAAAATTCAAAATATGCAGACCTGAAATTTTCAAAAATTGAAAATCTGGAGGTTATAGATCAATTTTTAGGAGATACTAGTGCATTTCCTCTGATTTTCTGTCTTGGACATACATTCCTATTGATTCTGACAGCAGTTGAAACGAGTGTATATCTGTATGTGTCTTTTTTGACTTCTTCTTCAAAGCTGGTCTTATCAGTGATCCCTGCTGCATTTAGCAGCATTTGGCTCTTTCTGAAATAAGTGGATGAGGAACTAAGGAGCCTTCCCTTTTATTTTTTTTTTTGTTGTTGGTTTGAATTAAAGAATATCTTCATTATGTCAGCAATTCACAAGGACTTCCTTTGTGTTGCCAATTTCTGCCCACCTGGATTGACTCTGGGTGGTTTGGAAGCAGAAGCAAGTGGGATGTGGGGAGTGTTGCAGGTGTGTTTGCCTGTGATGCCATTACAGTTCTTCCTGGTGGCTGTGAGAAAATGAAGTTAATGGGTGCAGATCACTCCCCATTTTCAGTGATGCACAGGGGATGACTATCAGGGGGCTTTTTATTTTGTCACTTGGACTATTCTGGATAGATCTGTGTGGAAATTTCAAAGTCTTTCGTCTTGGAAGTCTGCAGCTTATTTGGAAGTCTCCTGTGGAGATTTTGCTGTCCTAGGAAAATGGGTGGCTTTATGTGAAGAACAGGCTTACAATGCAAAGCTCAAAATTCTAGCATTTTTGAGCTGCAAGGGAAAACAAATGTTTGTAATGGATATCAAATTCTCCTCAAAAAAAGGTGATCTTTGTTCCATTTGAACTGACAACCATATTGTCTCCTGTATTCCATTACTGAGGAGACTGCTAGCTTGGATTAGTCTCCCTGAAGGAAGTGAGGTAACTTTGTAAGGCCATAAGACAGACGTATGATTTGATTTAGGAAGGATGTTATGCCCCTGAGAAGATGCTTATTTGACACAAAGGTCATACGTTGCGATGGGTTGTTAACATGCAGTTTCGTGCAGGCTACTTAAGGAGCTCATTAAAATGATTTTGCTTCATTGTATTCATGATTTCATTGAAAGAACTAATTGTCTGAAAAGGGGAATTTTTAGTGGGGAAAAAATTAAACTCTGTTTTCCATATGTCACATCCTTTACAAACACTGCAGTTTGGGCATTGAATACTTGGATACAGTAGTACTATGACTGAGAAGTGTTCTGGAAATTCTAATGCCAGGATTAGCATAAAAATAAATTAAAAAAAGAAGTAAAGTTAGTACTTGTAAATAAACTTTTTTTGTGTTCTTCTTCTCTTGCCATATGACCAAAAAGAGAAGTAAATAAAATTGTATTGACCATCAAGTTAAAGAACTTTGCAGTTTACTATAGGTTTATGGATCATCACTAAATTCCTTGTCCTTGTGATCTTAATTTAAGATTACTACTTTCTAAATTTCATCTGAGGATTAGAGCAATGCAGGTCTTGTACTGGAAAGGTTTACTTCACTCTCTCCACCTTTTGGCACAGTAAGACTTTATATACTGTTTTTTTGGACCAGTGGTAAAAAATTACAACACTCAAATCCAATGTTCTCTATTTTCATCAAAGAAAACAGCTTCTGTCCACAAATGACTTATGCTTGTGTATAGAACTGTAGCAGACACTATGTCAATATGCAAAAAAAGGTTTGTACGAAGAATACAAATGTATGTTTTTATCAGGTAAAAATGCTGATGGCTGCTCAAGAAGTGCTGTTTTTCTCTTTTTTTGGTATGAATTTTCTACTTTACAGATAGTGAGATGGTGCTGAATTGTGACTGTGCGAGGTCTTCTAAATTAGTTTAAATATTGAAACAAAAACTCCATGATTCTGATGATTTGGAAATCCCAATGGATGAGAGGGGAGAATCTTCAACTATATTGATTTATGTGATATAGCCAAAATAATATGTATTATGCACTTGCAGTTTAAAAATGTTTGTGTTCTCATACATTCTGTAAGGATTCGGATAGTTGGCCTATGCAGATGTAACATACATAACAAGCATTCTGCTTTTGAAGATCTTAAAAACATGTTTCACTTCTTTCAGATATTTAGAAAATTATTGAAGAAAAGCTGTATGTTGTAGCTCCTATTTACAGTAGAACTACTGAGCTCAGCTTTTTCTGAGCAAAAATTTTGAGGCCACAACAGGTTTCTTTCCAAAACTCAGGAGCAGCACTGTGCTGCAAAGAACCTTAAAATGCATTAGGTAATGTATGACTGTCTCCAAGCAGAAGAATTTGTTAACCTGAAGCTAATGTGGCAAATTAATTTTTGGTCATATCCTTTTAGGATCTGTTCAGCTATACTTGATTTATATGAACATTAACAAAAGATTTATGTTACAAAAAGTCAACCCACTTTTGAGTTAGAACAGCTTCATTTTGAACATTGAATATGATGTTAAGAGAGCACTGTTTGACAGAACCGGCTTTTAAACTATGGAAATACTGAGGATTTGACTGCTGTCTGCTTAGTTTGGAATTGATCCTGTGCTCCAGTCTTCTGCTGTGCTGTACCTGGCATTACCATTGGCTCAGTCTTAGAGCCTTTATAAATACATTTTGGTTTATTTATGCAATACATTAAGTGGTTACGTATTGTTGCACTTTAGGCACTTGTTACTTGTAAAAATGTTTCAAGATGATGCTTTAAAAGATGAAGGTAGCAGGAAACACATGAAAGTTTACATCTTGCATTGATTTTAGTCTTGTTGGTCCATGAATAAGGTAGTTCAGGAGCTGATCTTCCCCTTTCCTACTGCTGTACAAGTTTAGCAGCATTACATTGCTATCAGAAGGCCTACTCGATCACACTAACAAGTGGGAGTTAGACTCAAGCGAATGCTTAAGGTGCCGTGGCTTCAGAGGGCTACTTGTTTCATCTACAGTGTGTTCTTAGATTAGGTTAATAAAACTCCAGATGCTGATTCTTCGCTTGTGATGATGATCCCTGTGCCAGACTAAGGCTTGATCCAAGATTAATTTTGCAAAAAGAAACCCATTTGACCTTATGTGGTCACTGGGACTGTCCAAACTTTGAGTCCTTTTGATGCCTTCTCCAATGCATTGATTCTTCTATATCACAATACCAGCTGCAGGATAGCCCTTAGTTAGTGTGGTGGCTTTGATGAGAGCAGAGGTGAATTGGCATAGGCAGGCAGAGGATTAGGATCACTCAAATTTATGACCAGCCTGTGCTTTGCCATTGTCCTCCTGCCCTCTGGCAAATCTGGGGAGGAGCTTTTGGGTGGGAAGCTTACAGCAGAGGAAGCACTACAGGCTCCTTTTGCCTAGATGCAGCTAATGGTGTGCTGAATGCCTTCTTCGATAGCCATTCCTGCAATATATCCATGCAGGAAGGAGCCCACAGCTGCATTTGGATGTGAGGCACTACTCTGCCATGAAGGAAGCTGAGGTTTGTGCTATTGAAATTGTGTTAGAGGCACAGCAGTGTGATCTGAGCAAAGGTTGTAGCAGGAAGAACCAGAGACATGGTCTAGTGCTGTGGTCCAGTGCACCAGATCTTCTGTGAGATGTGGAGAACTGAGCAGAGCTCAGCAAATTGCTGATCATGGTCCGAGCAAAAGGAGCGATAGTAGCCATTAAGTGTCCACCAGAAGATGTGCTCTTGTCCTAAAGGCAGCTTTAAGAGAGAACTAAAAGAAAATGGAGAGTATTTAATTCCTTAGATTAATTAATGTAGGGGCAGTTTTAGGGAAACAGCAGCAACTGCCTCATAGTTGTTTTCTTTCTGGATTATGGTTTCATTCAGGTGCAGATTCCCATCTAGTGATATTTTGACACAGATTATATGAAAGTGGGACAGAGGCAGATGTAACTCTGGGAAGGGTGTGCAGAGGTAGATGAGTTTCTTGGAAACTTAGATGTGTGGTAGTTATGAAGCTGGTAAAGATGTATCACTAATCTTTGCCACACGTAGCCTGCTGTGCAGCTGGAGAGCAATTGCCTGGATAATACTTACTGGTTGTGGGGGTAGATGTGATGCTGTTGACTTCATTAGGAGAATTGCCTGTAAATGGAACAGAGTTTGCATTGCTAGAAGTTTGTCATGAAATGAAGGCAGAGATAAGGAGTTAGGCAAGGAGTCTGGGGTGTAAGACATCTTAGCATATTTGTATTACACATGTGATTTTTTTAATTTCATACTGAGGTTATTGGTAGCACCTATCAGATTTATGTTTTGCATTTTTCACTTTTCTAGCAGCTAGTTTGTAGTTCTTACTACGAACAGCTTAAAAAGATAAAATAGAGGGAATATATTTTTTTTCCTAAGCCCTGGAAAATCCATAACTGGTGCAGTTGAGTGGGAGATAAGGTTGGACTCCAGAAGTGGGATTGCAGTCTGAGCACAGAGCAGGATGAACTTCTACTGGAGAGTTACTGAAGAAATGCTGAGAAATGAGGAAAAACCTGCAGAGACTGTGTGCAGATAATTGACCATCTTTTTTAGGTGTGTGAGTGGCCAGTGGAGATGAGCTGAATTTGCAGGGGAGTGGCAGAAAAGGCCACATTTTTGTTGATGGAGAAACCTGTAATTATCCCAGTACAACTTTTGATAGTGGAAATGCTCAATGCCAGTATTAGTTCACTGCTGGACAAGTTTTCTGATAAATCTTATGGTCTGAGAAGAAAGTATCCTATAAAGAAGATGGAGAATTGGTTTGAGATTGAAAATTGTCTTGTATAGCAAAGGAAAAATGTCTGTTCTTCCCCAGGCCATGCAAGGAAAGTGTGATCGGGTCTTGGTGGTGGGCTGGGAACCTGCTGTGGAGGTCCCGCAAGGCAAAGGACCCACAGTTGCTTGTTCAAGGATGGACTTGTGACACTTGTCACTGCAGTGACTTGATATTTTGCATTATATAAATAAAGATGTACTGTAATTAAACCACATAGTTTTCATCTGGTCTTTTTTTCTGTATCCCAAACAGTGCTCATAACCTTTTCTGGGTAAGCTTCCACTTCAAAGGCTTCATCTGGTCCTGCCATTAATTGCTGTAGTGTTTGTGAACATACCGACAGTGTGCTGACTTATACCAGCTGAAAATATAGCCCTGACTGTTTTCCTTCCTAATTGTGATAAGTTTCTATCCTGGTTTTATGGACAAAGAAAAATAGTAGAGCATAAGACTCAGAAAGCCACATTTAGGGGACAATATTGTGATCCTCCAAAGGGCTGTTGTGATTTGGAGGTGGTTATTCTCTTGTTATTTAGGTATAACTAGCTCGGTATAGGTTTGGTCAGTGCTTCAGCTCAGTGAGAGACCTACAGTTGAAAAACTGTTCAATGTATGCAACTTATGTGCACTCAATTCCCTAGGGGCCTTCCATAAATTATTCTTAAGCAGAAGAACACTTTTTTACTTCCATGGGTTTAAAGTCCAACTGATTTGAATTTATTTTCTCAGTTTAATACTTTCTTACTTTGTCCTCAAAATTAAGCATAATTATTTTTTTTAGCATGTACTTGAATAGTTTTTTGTACCCTACATTATCTGTATCAACTTCGCAATTACTTAATCTTGTCAGGAAGTACTTACAATTGTGGTCATGGCCTCATTCAGTGGGTAACTGAACAAAAAACTGAATACTTGGATCTGCAGCAAATTGATGTTTAAATCATAGTGTAAAGCACATAGATAAACATGTAGTATTTAATCATCTGTTAAAATGAAATGCATTTTCAATTCTCAGTTGCTTCATATCAAAATGAAAAGATAATAAACGTCAAGGTTTGATTTCCCATCCCCATCCCTCTTGTAAACTGTGTTGGTAGCATCAGTTTTCTAGTGGCGACATCTTGGGAGCAGGAGGGTTGCACTGGGCAGTTGAGCAAAAGCTTTTGGTAGTTGGATTTGGATGGTTAGAGTTTGTGCTGGGTTTCAAAGGTGCTGCCCCTCTCTGCACTGTTATTTCATGACTTTTTTTTCTCCTTCCTCTTCCCCAATTGGGAAACAATATTTTAGAGGGTATTTTAGGAATGATGGGAAGCTATACTTGTGGCATATTCTTTTAGAACATGGTTCTATTTGTGTTTTCCCTCTTTCTCATTAGCAGGTAATCTGAGCAGAGGAAGGAAAGCAAGCTGCGTACTTAAAATGTTTAGCATTTATGTTGGTTTTGTTTTGCTTGTTGTTGCAGCCATGAGTATTTCTCCTTGGAACTTTTAAATTTGGGAAGCTGATTTTCTAGTTCAGGAGAAGTTAAATATTCCATGACCAGTTCTCTGAAAGGTGTTAGTATTTTGTGTCCTAAATATACTTCCAGAAGCAAAGGTCATGTTTGTCTGCCCAAGTTTCAAGCATGTAGAAGATTACTTGATTACATAGAAACTGTGGGATCTAAGTGTTTGCTCACATGGTGCTCATCACAGTGAGAGCTCTGTAACCAAGTGCCTAGAAGGTGGTTTAGATACCATGGTGAAAATGTTGCCTCATGTCTTTCTTTGTGTCTGTTTTCTTGCCATGATTTTAATTGCCTATATTGCATGGGGTTTTTAAAATCTGGTTCTTTTAATCTTTAAATTTGCATAAAAGACTAATAATAAGTCTTTTGTTTTGTAGATGCTAAACCAAATGATCTGCAATTGATAATATCACTGTTAAGAATGGATGAGGAGGAAAATAAGAAGAGAGGTGATGTTGATGAGAATTTGCAAGTTGAGTTGAAAGAAGAATCCCCAAGAAATACATCAGGAGAAAATGCTGCATGTGACTCTTCATCTCAGCAGAAAACAAGGCTCGTATCAGATGAAGTGTTCAGGGACCTTGAAAAGAAAGGAAAAGAGAATGGCACAAACAAAAGAGCACTGTCAGAATCACCAAACCTGGGTGCTGTTGAAGCAGAGAAATCTGAAAATGTCTCCAGAAAAAGAAAGCAGAGTTCTTCAGAAGACATGAAAGACAGTGGAAGGAAATTGCAAAAGGTTTTAGCTGGAGAAGCAGGTAGTGTGATAGGTGGAGCTGTAAAGAAGGAAGGAGCCACCAGTTGTCCTGGTAGTGACATATTTAATTCAGATATCCTGTGCCTACATTCCGATTTCAGATGTGCTGCTGATGATGCCGCATTGAAAATTCACAAGGAAAATAAACATTCACAAGAGGTGTCAGCTGCTGTTCCTGATAAATTATATTCTTCAGAAGAAATCAGCGTTGTCTGTACAGTTGGAAACACAGACAAAGATCCTAAAGGCAAAATGATTGATCAGTGTTTACCTTCCTGCTCTGATAAGGAAAAACATAAACGAGAAAGCCTCTCTAAACCATCCAAAGAGCAAACACACCCTCACTGTAGTTGCATAGGTGAGTGTAGTTCAATGTTGCATATGCATGTTAAGCGAGATCATGAGAAATCCAAGATATTTTCTTGTGATCTTTGTGGTTTTCAGAGTGCTGAAGAGAGTCTCCTGAATTCTCATTTCCTTGGCAAGACTCACCTTCGACGCCAAAATCTTGCTGCACGGGGAGGATTTGTACAGATATTGACAAAAAAATCCTTTAAAAACCAACAATCTACTGCAACCAAAGAGGGGAATGTCAGGGCAAAACCTGGGACCAATAAATTAAGGGCAAGAACTGCTGATGCAAAAGAATTAAGTGTTTGCAGTGCACTGAAAGGCTCAAAAGTAAGCTTGTCTAAACAAAATGATGGCAGTGAACTTGTTGAAATGATACCATCTTCAAATATTCCCACTGAAAAAACAGATACTATGACAGAAGAAATGTCTCTTGCTTCTGGTGCAGAGGGAAATGACGAAGTCCATACTGAAAAACTAGAAATACCAGGACCATCAGAAAATATCTTGCAGAAAACCGAATCCCTTCCGGCTACCAAAAAGCTAGTTAACAGTTTACACAGGACAAGGAGATTCGATAAACTTAAACACAAAAGAAATGTTTTGTTGCTAAGGTCTCCATTTGGACAGAGTAGGTCTTCTAGATTAAAAAGGCAGGTTAAAAGAAGATACAGCTTGTTGGGTAATAGTAAGAGACCCAAATCTGAAACTCAGAGGGTATGTTTGAAGCCTATCTCCAGCACACAGCTTAAACATGATGAATCAAGCCTTATGTCACATACAGAACTAGAAACAGATGCTAAAAGTAATTGTAGTACTGCTGCAGAAATACAAGATCTCACTGAATATAAGCCAAATACCCCTTCTTCTAGCACTGCAGATGCTAAAGATTCTGAAGTTAAACTTACTGCTGATGATGGTGCTCTTCATGCTTGCATGGATTGTGGTCATGTTTTTCATGATCAAGAAAGTTTGGAAACTCATGTTGCAAAGCTTCATACAAAAAGGATCCAGTTTCATTGTCAGATGTGTAGCTATTCCTCTGGGGTCAGGGAAGACATGAAGCAACACTGTCAGGACAGTAAACACCGGATGGATGGTTGTAGCTTTAATTGTCAACTCTGTTCATTTAGCAGCTTGAATGTGGTCAGCCTTCAAAGCCATATGCGTGAAGTCCATAATATGTCCTATAGTTGTCCAGCTTGCATTCTTTTTTTTCAGTTGGAAGAGGAGCTGATGAATCATCAAAAACATGAGAAACACGATGGATCATTGTTTCAGCAAGCTACTCCATTGAGTAACAGTGATCAGACCTTGCAAGTGGTACCTTACACTGACTCAGTATCAAACAATAGCCAAAGACTTGCAAAGGAAATGGAAGTGTCAATGCAAGCAAAAACTCCAGACTCTTCCTTCATAAATCATAGAAATGAACTAAAGCATTCTGTTCTGAATAAAACCCAATTTCAATGTAAAAAGTGTTTTTATAAGACAAGATCTTCCACAGTTCTTACAAGACACATAAAACTCCGACATGCACAAGAGTATCACTTCCTTTGCAAAGCATGTAATCTCTACTCTCTGAGTAAGGAAGGAATGGAGAAACATATCAAAAGAAGCAAGCATCTTGAAAATGCCAGGAAAAACAATATTGGACTACGTTTTGAAGAATGTATTGTAAAGGTTTGCGTTGGTGCTGGTGGCATTAAATCAGTGGTGGATACTTCCATTTCTGGAAGTGGAAATACAGAGTTGGATAAAGAAATTATACATGTTTCATCCTCTTCTGTGGAAAACATATCGAGAAATAAGGAATTTGTTCCACTTGAGCAAAGGATTGATGAAAATGAATTGGTTTTAGCTAATGCATCCAAAGGAGGGAAACCTAAAGGTACTATTTCTAGGACGTGTACCCATTGTGGCCTTTTGGCCTCCAGTGTTACAAATTTGACTGTTCACATCAGGCGAAAGCACAGTCATCAGTACAGCTATTTGTGTAAGGTTTGCAATTACTACACTGTCACCAAAGGAGATATGGAACGTCACTGTGCAACCAAAAAACACAAAAGTCGCGTTGAAATAGAAGGATGTGGAAAACAGAACTCGGAGATCATCGTTAGCCCTGAAGGAGGTAATTTTGAATCCATCAGCAAGAAGATTAACAGCCCCATGACTGCCTTGTCTGAACATGTTGAGGATGGTGGTCAGTCATCAGATTTGGAAAATTCTGTCTTAGACAATCAGGAAGTTGAGCAAGGAGATGCTGAGCTAAAAGCTGCAAATGCCAGTAGGCTGCCAGATTTGCAGCCTGGTAGCAATCCATTAAATATAAACCAACGCATGTTGCTGGAACCAGCGAGGGTTGCTCAAGACTCTGACCCAAGCTTCCAGAGAAGAGCCATCGGTGCAAACGACAACAAGTGTGTACACTGCAGCTTCAGTGCTCATTCTGCTGCTTCCCTAGAGCTGCATGTGAAGCGAAAACATACAAAACAATTTGAATACTACTGCATGGCTTGTGACTACTATGCTGTTACTCGCAGAGAGATGATAAGGCATGCAGCAACAGAGAAACATAAAATTAGAAGAGAATCTTATGTTTGTTCTTCTTCTGGGGAGGAAGCAAATACAGGAAATACCAGTAAAGAAGGTGCTGCTTTGCCTCAAGAGGAGCAACATCGCAGTGCAGGAGAATCAAAAACTATTTTAGGTGAAACAAAATGTGCCAGTGATGCATCAGAAGGTGATCATATGAGTAAAAGCTTAACTGAGTGCATTGCCTTAGATGAAAGTACGTCTCCAGGCGTCTCTAAAGATGTCAGTTCCCAAAATACAGTAGGAGGTGAACTTCATGAGGAGCCTAAAAATGGAGGAGAAAACCCTTTTTGTGAAGAAGTCCAGAAAACTCCTCAAAAAGCTAGAGTTGTTGAACTTGTCAAGGAAGTAACAGTTAAAGAAACAGGTACTTGTGAAGTGCAGAAAAGTAAGCATGGTGAGGAGGTGCTCAACTCAGATGATGATTGCACAGCAGAAAATCAAAACAGATCAAGCAACACAAACTTCAATTCAGAAAAAGGTGTGGAAAGCTTGGAAGAAAATAGTGAAAACCCAGAAGCAGAGTGTAGAGACAAAGATAGTCTCAAAAAAAAATCACTGAAGGAAAATAACCCACTTACGCTAAATCTTCCAGAAACAAGTAGTGCAGTAGAGCAATCAAATTTTTCTGGAAACACTGGAGGAACAGTACAAAATATACATAGTTTAGATGGTAACAGAAGTTTCAGAGAGGATCCTACTGGGGAGGAGGAAGAAGCCCTTATGGAAGCACAACATGAAGCTGAAGTAACTATAAATAACAATGTTTGGGAGGCAGATGGCTCAACAGCTGAGGGCACGCAAGAAAGTAGTAATGAGGCTTTAGGAACAGTTATCAGTGCTGATGATAAAGGAAAGGCAATGCAAAATATTGGCAAGTTTGATTCTTCTATAGTGAGGTTAAAAAGTCATCAAGATGGGGAGGCCACTGACCATTCTGCAGAAGGACAAATGTCAGGGGCAATGAAAGCTAGTGAGCTCACAGTGAAAGCAGACACTTCAACAAGTGGTGGGAAAAAGAAGAAGTCAGAAGGAATTTCCCTTGGGGAATCGACACGTATTCGCTGCGATGACTGTGGTTTTCTAGCAGATGGTTTGAGCGGACTAAATGTTCACATAGCCATGAAACATCCTTCAAAAGAAAAGCATTTTCATTGCTTACTCTGTGGAAAATCATTTTACACAGAAAGCAACCTTCACCAGCACTTGGCCAGTGCTGGGCACATGCGGAATGAGCAGGCCAGTGTGGAGGAGCTGCCCGAAGGAGGCGCAACCTTTAAGTGTTTGAAGTGCACGGAGCCCTTCGATTCAGAGCAGAGCTTGTTTCTCCACATCAAAGAGCAACATGAAGAGCTGCTGAGGGAAGTGAATAAATACATTGTCGAAGACACTGAGCAAATAAACAGGGAGAGGGAAGAGAACCAAGGCAATGTCTGCAAGTATTGTGGGAAGATGTGTAGAAGTAGCAATTCCATGGCCTTCCTAGCTCACATCCGTACCCACACAGGTATGGAAACGCTGTCGTTGCAAGTGTTCTTTTTCAAACAGAGTGATTTATACCATTGGTCTTTTTCTGCTTATTAAACTCTTTAGTATTTCTTATGAACTGGCATTTGTATCGCCCGATGAGCCCCTGATGAAATACAAAATTACCTAAAAGGGTATGAAAATACAGTGATCAAAGGGCAGAAAACGTAAAAACATTTCAAGCACAGTCACCCTTCTGCTTTTAGTTTCATACAGAGAGATTTTCTTCCTTTTAATCTAAATTGTAACCATTGATTGGTTCTTAAATTTATATAAAGAAGCAGTGCTGGTTTGAGAGAACAATTAGCTGTTCTTTCTAACTTTCTCTTCTGTGCAGTTGTTTAATATCCAAATTATTTATTTCATTTCAATTAAGTGAAACTTCCAGCCTTACATAATGCTTCAGAATAGGCATTTGATATTACATCATTCCTAAATAAATACCAATAAGAAGCAACAAGAGGTTTTTGTAGAAATAAGTTGAAGGGATTGGAATTGGTCAACGTTTTTGGAAGGTGGTCTGCAGTACCGATGTGTTGCACAGGGATGTAGCATCTGATTTAGTTTTTGTGCTGATCACACTTTCAATTTATTTTTATGTTTAATTTTAAGTGGAAAATTTAAAAACATTTCTGTAGAAAAATGCATAAGCTGCAGTTCTAAATTTATGTAAAAATTCACTGCGATGTTTCTATAAACCTGCCATACATTCTTTATTTTAAATAGACAGCTTTTCTAAATCACTGAGCTCTGCTTAGACAAGTGGTGTCTCCATGGTTGAATTTATGAGTGGATTTGAATAATAAATTCACATTTCAATGAACATATTTTCATTAAAACCGTAAGGTTTATTTTACTGTACTTTTAAATAATGGCTTATTATGGAAGCTATAGTTTAAATTCATGCAGTATTTGAAACTTAGTGCATGGTTACAAGGAAGAGAACAAAAAGGTAAGAAAAAAGAAGCATGAAAGAATGGCAATTCCTGGCATAATCCTAAAATAGTTTTCTGACTTTTTTTATGAAAAGGCAAGGGTGTGACTGGACAACAAATCCTAAAAATTAATCTTGGGGAACACGGACATTGTATTTCAAACCTTTCAAAGTATTTTACTATAACTGCAGTATTCATGTATACCAATAACTCACATACTTAATACTTTCAGCATTACTTCTGTCCTGTCAATAACGTAGTTATCTGTATTGCTTCAGCTAATATCCAACTTTAAATGCAGTGTTAAGTCTTTAGAGGGATGCTCATGTTCACATGGTCAGAACAGCTGTATAAGCCCTTAATATGCCCTCTTACGGCAGATAAAACTGAATAAAACTAAGGGGGAGGATGCTAATGGAGCTCTCTTTAGAATTCTTTATGCAACTGTCTGGTCAAGACATGTTGCTTATAATTGATGTGTCCATTACTTGAATTCTCTTGTAATTATAGTCAATAAGTCTTGTAAATGTGTTAAAGCTCACTAAAAGCATACAAATTCAAGAACAGAGTAAGGCTAATAATTTAAAATAATCAATGTAGGCATTTCAGCACTTAATTTCCCTTGTGTGTTGATAGCTGATCATTCTTAATCCATTAAGATTTATTTAGTCGTTTACAATGCAAAATAGGTTTGCACTGGTCACTTGTGCCATTTGAAAATGTCCACCAGGTTAAGTGCAGAATGTAGTCCATTAGTCTTCCTTGACTATATGTATTAATTGCATTTAAAATCAAGTTAATGTGGATGTGAAAGTGAGGTAACTATCAATATATGACAAAGCAACCCTACTTACATAAGTTACATCATTGATTGTAACATTTAGTAAAAGTTAGTGTACTTTTTAACATCTTGTGTGTAGGTCTTATCATGGAGTATATTTTTATTGTGCTTTTGGATAGCACTAAATATGCAAAGCAGTAAAAGAATACATTTAATTTTGCAAGTCATTTTTTGGTGCAGAGGTATAGAAGGGTTACAGAACAGTGTTTTATCTGCCCTCTTTCTCACTGCAACTTTAAATGAAATGTTTTCTAAGGCTTTGCTTATTCACGTAAATAGTTATGTGGAGACTTTTATTAATAGTTAATGGGAAGAAGGCTTTCTCTTCCAATCTGTATTTTCATATTTGTGGTCTTCTTTTTATAGAGCCTTTTCTTTCCATTTGTATCACAGTGGATGCAGTTTAATAACAAAGAAAGTTATTTAGGTTATTGGGAGTGGTGGCAGAGGGAAATGACCTACTGCACCAACTGTATGAACACTTCTGGTAACATTGGTGAGGCAAAGTACAGCATTGCCAGCTTCTCACCTGTCCCAGGGTAACAACAGGTACATGAGAGCACAGCCACACATTTTCCCTTTTATTGTTCTGATTATGTGCTTTTAAAAAAGTCTTTTATCAGCATCTGGATGTGCATAAATATGTTTATTTATGTGTGTATGTATGTGTAACCATCACATACATAATTGAGTAATCAGTGATGGTTTAGGGTGAAGGAGGGAAGGGAAAGTTGCAGAAAGATACAACTAATAATTTCCATTAATGGAAAAATAATGTTTCGAAACACCATTAAATAATGCAGGAGATTTTCACATTGCAAATGAAAAGGAAGCTTTGCTAGAGAGGACCTAACAAGTAAGTCCATCACATGTTGACAAGTGAAAATGAGGAAGTGTAACGAAAAATAAGAGGAGTAGTAGAGGTGGAAGACTTTTTAGTTCGCAATTGATGGAGGTCCCATAAACTTAATTAACAATCAACATCTGAGGAAAAATCACTTGCAACCACATCATCTTTGTTTCTTTTCTCATCAGATTTCTCAGTTAATGGCAGCTGTGCCCAATGCAAGTATGGTGTATTACTCCCCATGTCCTAAGCATAGGAGGAGACGGTGTGATGGCATTTCATGTGGCTCTGGTCACTTTGTATTGGGCCTGAACTAGGAGCACAGCTATGCCTGCAGGTGCAGGTGATGTTGCCTTTGGCTGGCCTAAAGCTGAGACAGTGAATTTTTTCTTACAGCTTTGGGTCTGTATTGTCCTAATGTAAAGCAACTTGAGTCTTTTTTTACAAAACAGTAGAATGGTTTGTGTCTGCCTGACCTGTACTCTTAAGTTTAGTCTTATTTTCAATTTAGTGTGGTGGTGTTATTTTTTGTGTTGTTGTTGTTGTTGTGTTTTCGTTTTGTTTGTTGTTGGTTGGTTTGGTTTTCCCCCAATTGTTAAAAGCCTCATTGTTTCCTGCTACTGTCAGAAAATGTACATTTGTTTTTCATGCCATAACTTGTGGGTAAAATAGTTTGGTGGTATTTTTGGCTTTTTTTTTTTTTTTTTTGAGTAATTTAGTTGAAAAGATGACATAGTGAAAGTATTTTTCACTTTTTTTCTGAGAACTAAAAGGCAAATGTGAATCCAGTAGTATCACAGTTTAAAACAGCATAAGAGAACCACTGAAGTTGGTGATAAGTATGGCTAAGAAATGGTTAAATGCTTTTCATTGTTTCAGACAGCTTTATGGCAAATACAATTTTTTTTTTCTCCCAGTTATTTAAATCTTAGTCTAATGTCTTCATTTCTAGTATAAAATGTTGGCTTGTTCCATCCAAGAACATACTGGAACAAATTTGGCACCAGCAACCTAAAAGGGAGATACACTGCTTTTGTTTCAGGTGATAAGTACTGACTGGAGCCTGCCAGCACTTGAATTTTCATGGAGTTTAAATGGAGATGTTAACAGATACTCAGGTCTGGATCTGAGAAAAAATCAAAACCCCTCAAGGCCTCAGTGATTTTTGGATGAGAGCAGTCAACAGAATAATACATTTCTGTATTGTCAGCACACTGTAGCCACGATTGGTCTGAACTCGAGTTCTTCACAAAGGAGTCATGTAAATGGAAAACAGCAAAGGTCTTGTATGGAAGCCCTGGGGGACACCTGCAGTAACAGAATGAGGAACGAATTTACAATTTAATCAGTAGGAGAGAAACTAAGGGAACATAGAATAGAATCCACTTGGTATTTGAATTCTGTGAGAAAAAAGAGCAGTATAAACACCAATACATTTAAAAAAAAATCCTCTTCAACTATGGTCTTGTTGTTATTAATTGTCCAACTAAAGATCATAAGTTAAAACCTGAACTTTTAGTAGTCTTTTAATGCAAAGATAGGGCTTTTCTTTCTGCACTGGTCTCTTTGTAGAATGCAGTGTTGATTTGAAATGTCACCAAATTAATGATTAATTCAGTTTTATCAGGATCATTTAAATAAACTGGGTTTTTTTCAGTGTGATGGATAGAATGTGATTGCTGTGAGCTGCAGTCTGAACCTGCTTTTGACATTTAAACATATAAAGCTGACTAGATATAACCATTGAGGTGCTAAATATATTTTACATCTACTTCCAACAGTAGAAATGGAAGTATTAAGAGATCTGGCTTCATTGTCATTGAACTGTGAAATATTCAACCTTGTCTGCCCGTGCTTAGTACTGTTGACTTTTTTATTTCAGTTAGAAGATTAAAATTAAATGCTTCATTTTTCGTTAGCTTTTGGGAATTAAATTGAAATTTAAGACTCTAAAAATTTTTACTAAGATCTTCAATTTCACCAGTGGATTCTTGGAGGATGTTCTATTTTCAAGGACAAAGCAAAAAGGTTCATTGATCAAGTATGATATAGTGCAACATTTTTCTTATCAGAGCTCTTTATGTATATTTATTAAAGATCCCATATTTCATATTATGCTTAACTGTATTGGAAGAAGTACTTCACAAAACATATACTAAACATAATATGGAGACTCTCTGACCATATTGTACTTACTTTTAACTGCAATTCTATGATTTTGATTTATTGATTTAAGGATTTAGTGGTCAGAAAATTGGAAAGTGCTTCTAGAATGATGTTGCTGCATAATAACCTGAGGACTGACATGTGCCCAATTTAACTATGTCAGTAAAAAAGATAGTTTTTCCATCTTGAGATATCATCACCATTAATTAAGAAAGACAAATAATTTGACTTTTTGCTGAACTGATGTGGTACAAGAAATAGGCTGATACTTTTTCCTGGGAGAAATAATTTCAGAGTTCTTTGGTTTGCAGCAGACATTTAATATTAAAGTTTGTTCTTGAAATAAATAATAGCCAAAATGTCAATACTTCTGGTTTGCAGAATAATCATAAATTCTTGACCATAAAACAGTCATAAAGGCATAATATTTTATCCACTGTATATTCATACATTGCATGCCATTACAATAGCTGGGTGATGAATCATTTGCTGTGTGTGACAGAACAAATCTGAAATACCAATGCTAATGTGAAATCTATTCAAAGTTGGAAGACTTGTAATATTACTTTACTTTAAAGATACTTGCCAAAAAAACAAGTACATTTTGCAGTTTAAAACAATACCAAGCCACTTTAAGACCATTACCCGAGTTTCAGCATTTGGCAAAGGTTTAAAACAACTTTTGCCATCTTGTTGAAATGTTATCTACCTATTAGATTTTCATCTCATTTTAATATATTTTGTGAGTTTTTAATGATAAGAAAACAGACCAGATTAAAAGTTAAGAGAGTATTTTCTGTGATCTTGAACTTGAGGAAACTTTAATGAGTAATGTATAGCATATACTGTCCGTGTCTTGGGAGTTATAAATTTATGTACAAGATACTTCTTTTTATTAGGCAAAAATCTCAAACAGGTTAAATGTGGAATAGGTTTTCAAAAGGTTATTTTTCCTCAGGAATTTTTATTTCTTTAACCGTGGGTGATATTTTATTCTAATTCAACTCATATCTTATGCTAAATTTTACTTAGGATCAAAGCCATTCAAGTGCAAGATATGCCACTTTGCAACAGCTCAGCTTGGAGATGCCAGAAACCATGTCAAGAGGCACCTTGGGATGAGGGAATACAAGTGTCATGTCTGTGGGTGAGTAAATTGAAACAGTCTCCACCATGGTTAACCAGGAGAAGAGCGCAGAATATGCATTGTTTCAGAATTGAAAACTGTGATGTGAGCAAGAGTGGCTAAAATTATGCATGCATATCCTCCTTTCCATTGTTATGGTAAATTCCTTAAATACAGTTATGACATTCTTTTCCCACTTCTAATCCTGCACTGAAGATGAGCAATTTTATGGGCTACAAGGTCAATTTGAACCTGTAATCTGTAAATTGACTAAATTATAGGATGTTCATTCACATTGCCAGGGAGAACTGTAAATTCCATTTAAAGACATAAAAAATATATAATATAGACTTTACTGTGTGGGGTTTTTTCTTTTGCTATACTGTTATAATTTTAGTACCATTAACAGATTTCTGGACTCCACTAGGGTTTTCATTCTTTATGAAAACAAAACAGAAGACAGATTTTTCAAACAAACGGATCTAAAATATTGCAGGCATAAGACTTTTAAAATAAATTGAAGTCTTTTATGTGTGCTTGTGTTCCTGTTTGTTGCCCTAAAAATCTTGTTTTTCTTTTTACAATTGTTATTTCCTCAGAAGGATCGTTCATAATGTTTAATTGTCCTTCAAATGTGTTGCATTTAATAGGAGGCATTGAGACTCCTTAATGCAAAACTAATTAATTTAGCAGAAATGTTTAAAAGGTTTTAAAATGCCATGGCATATATGGTACATCATAGGACATTCAAAGTTGGATTTTAATACCCTAGTTCTGATTAAAAATATATTTTAATGTTATTATGCTGAAGAAATGAACTAATATATGCATCATATAAAAACATTTTACTCAAACCTATGTAACCTGCTATAGCAGTCTTATGGCTAATGTGTAGAAGAGCACAGGTTCAATTAGATGGTGCAGTGCACACATGCATGGTGTGGTGTGATGTTGGGAATAATATTCAGCAGGAGGAGGTTTTTCAGCCTTAGTGTACCAATCTACTGCAGGACAAAGTGAGTTAGACATTTTAGAAGACAAGTGAATCTTCAGCTGAAGATGCAGCTGAGTGATTTTCACTGATCCATCTCTCTGTTTTTCAAATAATTTTGCATGCAGCATTATGAGATACTTTGGATGGGTTTACTCACTTAAGAAAATTAATTGCTGACTTCTTGAAACAAGAAATAAAAATGTATGAGCCCAATTCTTAAGTCCACTGTATATCAGTAGTAGAATAACTTGTCCTATTCCTTATTTTGAAGCATGGTTAAAATGAACATGGTAGGGTATTTTATATTATTTTAAAAATCTTATTTGCTGTCTCTGCTTTATGAATTGCAAAGAATTTGACATGGAAGATAGTTAAAAACTATAGATCCACAGAAGTGTTTAGCAAAGGCTAAACTCTCTTCTTTAGAAGTTGTTCACAAACTTGACATTGGTTGTTTGTTCAATTCCCTTTTAACTTACAATGAAAAATCATCATATTATTTAACTATTTCATTGTGAGAAGAAAAATAAAAAAAATTCAAACCATCTAATACAATATCTTTTATAAAAAAAAGAAGAGAATTAAAATTATTAGGATTTGGCATAGTACCTCATTTTTTCAAAAACTCATTCTATCACTTCAGGATTGACATGTCGGACAGAACCTGTCTCAGAAATTGCGCAACTCTCTGTTGGGATTCACAACAGTTATGCAAGAGAGAGACCAAAACATGTATGAATGATTTAAACTTTAGATTGAAATGGTAGTCACTTTCCTAAGCTGATTGCTTGCTCTGTATTGCTGACGTGTCATACCTGGTAGCCAAGCAGGTACTTATTTTCCATTTTTGTGTATTGTTAATTTTAATCAACAGCATGGACCCGTGCTGTTAAGATATGGCAAAACAACTGGCTCAAGAGACATACACCACAATACCCCATGCTTAAAAATATCTGATTTATATCCCTGTTTAAATAATCATCACATTTCATTTAATGTGCACCAAAAATGTATTTTAACAATCATATAATAACACTGATTTATTTGGGAAAGACATTTTTGCATTGTAGCTAACAGTCCTGAAGAATTGAGCAGGATTTGAAGGAAGAATGACCAGAGCAGTTTGAACCACAGTCCATATAATGAATATGCCATCTTATATGTGGAAGAGGAGAAAAAATGTGTTAATAGCCTGTGCGGTATTTGTGCTGTTTTAATTGAAAGGACTGAGTAGCGTGTTGGCTAAAAAAATAAAGTAGCAACATAAAAAAAATAAAATTGCTAGGATTGGCTATCGGATTAGTGGCACTATAGAGCATTGGTACATTAACACCACTGACAATGTCAATTCATTATCATTGATGGCTAAATAATCTTAGAAATGCTCAGTGGACCTATTAGTTCCTGAACATAAGCAGCTCATGCTGCATTTCTTCATTAGCTTTAATTGCTATAAATTTTACCTTTTTAAAAATCATGCTTTAAAAGGTGAAGTGATCTTTCAGGAACATTAACTCTGTAATTTTGTCACAAACAGAAGGTCCTGCACTATGTTTTCTTTTCTACAGTAGTTAATATTCTATCCTCTGACTTTTAGATTCTCAGTAATAAGCCCTCTGCTAGTTGTGAGGATAAATTGTGTTTCAAAAGCTTTTGAATCTGCTTGGGCACTTTTTAAAGGTGAAATGTCAGTACAACATCATGTGGTGGTCTCAAAATACCACCTTTTTTAATGAAAAATTGTTTCTAAATTTTGGTCTTAAAAAAAAAGGCAAAAAGCGTGTTTTTGGTGTTGTTTTAGGAAGGGTTTGCCGTGTCTCAATTTTCCAAATGATCCTCATATTTACATGCTACAAAGTACACAATATATAATTCAGCTAGTTGTTGAAAAAGGCAGTAATTTTGCTGTGTTGTTTTATTTTTCTTTAATTGAAGTTCAGGGTTTGTTTTTCTTCAGCTGCACAGCAGAAACTACATGACACAGAAATTGGACACCGCTAATGTTTTAACATTTGGAATAAACCGTCTGCTACTCATTGCCTTATCGCAGATGTGTGTTAATTGTTTTCTTTTCCATACCCATGGCTGTAAAATATATCCCATTATTTCAGGGGTAATGTCTATTTTCTGTGGGTAGCAAAGTGCTTCATATGTGAATTTCATTTTTGAAAGTCTGACTCTGAAATTGGCTGATACCCTGGGTTAGGTGAGCAAATCTTGGTTGCCCAGCATTTAAAATTTTTGTTTCATTTGCCTGGTGAAATGCTGTGAAAAGGCTTATCGTGCACTTCTCAAATTTTATCCCTTAGGTAGGACATGAAAAACGCATTGTTCTGCAACTGAGATTTTGAACAGAATTTATAGGCAATGTTTGATTTAAAAATATGTCCATTATTCCTTTGCCTTTTTCTTGCCTTTGCTTTTAGAAACAGAATTTTGGGGTATGTAGTTACATGTTTCAAGTAAGACTGGCTGCTTCCTTTTTTTTTCTTTCTCCTTTATGACCACTTAAAAATTGATTGAAGAAGATGGGTATAAGGTAGGTTTGGATTGTTAGGAAAAATTGCAGTATTTAAAACATGCACATAAACACTTTTTGCTATCTTCCTACAAATCGAAAGGGCATTTGTAGCAATGTCTTTATTTTGTTTAGTGCACATAGAGTATTTAATATATAATAGTCATGTGTTTTGAGAACAAAAGTAAGCCTTTGTAGGCACAAAGGAGTTAGGAGGGGGGTCAAAAAGATTGGATTTTTTCTGTATTTTGCTAGAGTAGTTGGATGTGGTGGTGGTTTTTTTTGGTTTGGTTTTATTTTGTCGGGGGGGGTGGGTTTTTTTTGTTTGTTTGTTTGTTTGTTTTTTGGTTTTTTCCCTTCTTTCTTTGTAAGGGTCTTTTGGTGGCTGGAGGTGTTAATCTTTAATTACTTTCTGCTCCTTAGTTCTCTATTTGCTTTGAAACTGCTTTTCTCAATTGATTCTGGAAATATCATAAGATGTTCTGATAAATAAGTGTTTTGCTAAATTCAGTTGTTTTTTAAAGCCGCATATAAATAAGCTTTGGGGACAGGTATAGTGTCCCAAGAGTGGAAATAGCCTCACTTCTGCTGCTGTTGTTAATGTTAAAGATCTGTGTAAAGTTTAGTATTTTAATGACACTGGTTGCTTGGAGAATGTCTAAACAAAACTGCTCACCTATATTGAGCATAGTGACTAATAGATCTTCGTTCTTGATAGATAAGGATGTGCTTTGGCCAGCTGCGTCAAAAAAACTTGGCTGTACTCCTGTGTGTTGTGTTCTGAAAAATCTTCTAGGTTTTCAGATTTTTTAACTGATTACTAATAATTTCAGGCTAGTTTTCGGGAAAGGCTTCTCTTAAGATTGCTTTTAGCTAGCAAAAAACAGTTATTCATAAATTTATTGGTAGGAGCAGGAAAAACATTATATTTTCAAGGATGCCTTAATGTACTGTAATGTAAATTAATTATTTATACTTGCACAGTTTGGGAAATCTTAAATAGAAAGTTGCTACTCTAGTAAAACTGTTTTTGTGTAGTATTACCTAGTTTTTGTGCATTAGAAGGGATCTCTGTGTAGATGATTATAATGTCACTTTCTGACCTTTGCAGCTTGAATAATTGTAAATCATTGCTTCATAACGTGTCAGAGAATGTCTGTACTAGGGAATTAAATGGCAGAATATAATAGACCAAATTATTGCCTGTCATGTTTTCAACAACACAGTTAGTATTTGAGTTACACTTAATCATTACGTGCATTAGCAACTTCATTGGAATCCAGCTTCAGGCTGAGCATGAAATACATTACATTATTTAAACCTCTAATGGTAGAAGTCATTTATTTGTGTTGAAGTGTACAACATGCAGAGTTTCATAAAGCAAGGAACACTTGAGAGCTTAATTTATCCAAATCAAAGTCTAAATGCAGATAAACACAAGTGGCAAAAATTAGTAATTTTTATAGTCTGGAAATATTTAAAAATACATGGTTGTGGGTAATTGTAGGCAGCAGGAATAAATTAAAATCACTATTTTTAGTCAGCTCTGAGAATTAAAACTGTTTTATATTTAAATAATCAAATGCATCATGAAATTGCATTTTTGAATGAACAATTAATTATACACGTCGTATCTACAGATGTGTCCAAACAAAAAATACATGTTTGGTGCAGCTGTTTAGATCAGAGATAATTGCATGTGAAGTGATTGTTCCAGATGCATCTATTCTTAGTTTCTCTATCTTCATTTTGCCATTTGGTCCTATCATATACTTGTGTCCACGTTTACTTCAGTAAAGAAAAATGAGGTGAACCTACATAACAGCTTTCCAAACTTGCATATGCTTTTAAAAAAATTACCAAGAAAATGCTAGAAAAATATACGAAGTTAAGTAACATCTTGCCATTTTTTGTTCAGTTATCTTACAATTTTGTTAGATTTGCAAACCTGACCTTCAGTACATAGTCTCTCTTTTTAGTATTTAAGAAAACTACTTGAAGTAGAAGCAATTTCCTTTTATTCAGAAAAGCTCCCATCACCTTTAGATAACTGATACAGATCCCAGGATGTGTTGTGCAAGACCTTGCTGGCCTGGAAGTCTGCCATGGAGTTGGCTGGTGGGACACTCCTGTACAGGCAGTAGAAGAACTCTTCTGTTTGAGAATGCTCTAACAATTGATACTGAAAAGTCAAGACCAACTTTCTCCCTTAATAAAATGGGTTTTTAGCAATTTGTATGCTAAATGGGATTATAATAATGATTTAGTTGTGCTTGATGAAGGGACAAGGTATATAAGGGGCATACTTAAGTTGGTATTTGGAGACAGTGATTCAGACGAATATCCCAGCTGCACAGAGTCCCCCAGTTCAATGCACTTCCAAATGGCAACTATCAAGATGCACAGAGGTGTGGCACCTGTAACTACTGCTTTTACAGCATGCACTTTTAATATTTTACTTTACTGTAGATTGCTTGGATGTCCAAGATGTGCACTTCTGCTAGGCCACAGGCACCTCACTCTGAACACATCTTCTGGCCACGCAGGGCAGGTCTGAGCCCTTTCTGAGGGTACAGGCATTGTGACTAATGGGAAATAGTCTGATGGTGCAAAAACTGGTGTTTAACACCTAGTGCTAAGGCAAGCAGCAGTCCTAAAATACAGTATCCCAGCTGAAAAAGGGACTTCTGTCCTTATCATCATGGTTTAGAAAGATTGGCCCACACTGTTAAAAAATTGTCATGTGTTGGCAGAAAGAGGTGGCAAAAAAGTGAACTCTGTTTTGGTGACCATGAGAAGAAAGGGGATGACAGTTGTTGGTGTGAGTGGTTGGTAGTGACAGGGAGAGAGGTTTGCTTGATTAAAATTTTGTTTTGTCAGTAGGCTGAAGTAGCATGGTTTGGATTTATATCCAGAATTCAGAAACCTTGCATTTGTTTCATTTTTGGGTTTAATCATTTGTGCGTAGGAATTGCATCAAGCTCCTAATTCAAGTGTGATTTTCCTTGCTGCTTTTAATAACATTACTTTGAAATTTAGAGGAAAAATAAGTGACCCTAATGTTTATCAATCAATATCCCACCCCTAGTACTACAGAGTTTGGTAAGAGAATTGGGATGTTACCCAGAAGGGGACAAAGTGGACTCTCATTTATATTTTATATCTTTAACTGTAAGTTGTTGGAATGCCCTTGGTTTTAACCAAATTTAATCTATAGGAATT
>VZRS01008354.1:50284-101070 GCA_013398055.1 Ifrita kowaldi
CTTTTTTTAAATTTTTTTTTAACAATTCATTGAATAGTAGCATATATTGCTAGAAATTTTGGATTTATATCACCAACAGATTCAAAATAGTTTTATGAACACAGGGTTGAATCCAGCAATCAATGCTTTGGATTTTAGCATAATTACTAAAACCTTCAGGTCTTGATGTACTGGTCATTTCAGGAGAGCTGTAAGAAGAGTTGTACTGAACAGTAACTGAGTACACTTCCCTAATAGTGAGGAGTGCAGGGCTGAATTTTTCTGGTTTGTTTCTTTCTTTTTCTTTTTTCTCGGCTTCTGATGACGATACATGGTTGGTTTATGCTTTGAACCATGAGTATGTTTATCCTTTTTGAGACTTAATGGTGATGGTTAAAGATGTTACTTCCCCATCTGCTCACTACCAATTCTGCCTGATGGGATAGTTCTTAGAAATTTCTCCCCATTTGCTGCAGAAAAATAGTTTTGTCAAAGAGAGCTCATCAATGCAAAGTGTTTAATGTGTCTGAATTTGCTGAGTATAAGTTTTACTGTATATAAGTATATATGTTTATAACTTAACTAATTAATTTCATTAATGGGCTTTTGTAAGTGACTTGCCAAGATCTTGTTGCCCATTTAAAATTGTTCAGTTACATTTCAACATTTCACTTTATTAGACACTAATTTGTGATTTTTTTTTTCTTTTAGTTATTGAATGCTGCTGATCTTCTCAGGCCACTTAAATAATGGTTTTTTTTTTTGAGATGGATGGTTGATTTTTGCACCTGGCATTGCTAGTCTTTCAATAATACAGTGGAGCAGATCTTCAAATATATTTGTGAAATTTCAGGCACAGTTGAGGAGATTGTCACATCCTTCTAAGATCTGCTGACTTGTTCTTTGTAATAATTTTTGCTTTATATTGTGCTGGCCTCCTTTGAGCCATAGAGGCTGAGTTATATAGGGGTTAATCATGGCATAAAGATTTTCGAGTCACTCTCCCATTTTGTAGGGCATACTCTGAACATGTGTTCATGTGTACGTGTACATTCTGTGTTGTTCTTTGAATGCTGTCAGTATCCTCCACTTCTCTTCCCAGCTGTATTCGACCCCTTCTTCAGGAAACAGTTCCAGACGCACTGCATAAGGTTAAAAATATAGACATTATGCTTCCAATCTTCTTGGATTATCCTTCTTCTATACTGATTAAACATTGTACCTTATTTTGATGGGCTAGTTTTACTCGAGGCAGGCATTAAATCTTAAGAAATCTCTTGTGTTTGTTTTAGGGCCCAAATGCAACAGAAAATGTATTTCTGCTGCTTTTATGCATAACATGGACTGAGTGCCTTAGGACACTTGAATTGCCTGGAAGAGACTCTGATGCTGCTTTTATAGGGCCAAAATGCCTAGAGGACAGAGGGGAATGTGTACTGATGGTGTAGCCTGTGCGTCCCCTCATAATGACAATTAATTGACCAAAAACGGCATTAAGAGTGGGACAACAGGGTCTTGTTGTGAGTGGCTTCCCCTTTCCCCACTCAACAATTTTATCAGCAGCTTTACATCAGATGACATATCTGGATGCCTTCAGCTTAGCACTGAATTGCCATCCTTGGGCCCTGCACTGCTCGTAGTGAACATACTCTAGGTAGTGATGAGAACATACTGTAAGCAGTGATGGCATTGCAGCCATGATGATGGGTCTTGGAGATACAAGGACCCATCACCATGATGCTTGTCGATGAAACTCTCTCTGGAAGAAGCGGACATACTTTCCCACTCAGTCCCTTCTCTGAGCCCAAGAGGAGGCCTTGCTCAGTCTTCCAAGAGTTACCTCTAACAAAAGCTATCATTTTTTTCTCCGGATTGTTTTCTCTCCGTAATGGATTTGGATTTTACTACAGGTCCTTCCTATCCCTTCAACATGCATTCCTTTCCTGATAGGATTTGAGATGTCTTAGAAGATGTACTTAAAAGCTGAACATAGGTTGAATTAATTCCTCTAGGAATATTAATCCTTATCTCATGAGAGTTAGATGTAACCAGAGTTCCTTTACTCAGAATATTGCCATAAGTATTGGGATAAGCTCTCATGTATCAGAACAGCAGCAGACTTTGGTACAGGTTGATCTTTTCTCTTTTTTTGTTGTTTTTAAAATAAAGCTAAGCTTATTAGTACTATGTTACATGTTGATGGTGATTAATGAAACACACTGTCCTATAATAATAATAATAATAATAATAATAATAATAATAATGTGCTGAAGTTATTTGTTTTAAAATTAATATTAAAAAAGTAGTACGTAGTTTCACCTGAAATATTTGCTATTAAATGCTTTTTGAAAATGTAAACTCAGTGATTGTAAGAAAAAATGTCACCATTTGTAGCAAACAATCTATGCATTGCTATTGTAAGAAGTATTGCATTTTTTTCTAAATGTGCTTGCCAAATGAGTGAGTGTATTTTCGACATTGTTTAGCCTGCACTGGCTTGGAGAGGTATTCCTTTTCCAGTATTAATAGCATCTAACACCGTTCATTTTTCTGGCATATACTAGAGCATTCAGAGCAAACTGAATTCCTGGGGAGGAACATTGCCTTAAACATTTGCTTTATCTGTTCATTCCAGTAGATGGCTACAGTTCACTACCAAATTGTGGCTATAATAGATTTTTTACAGTAAGTAAATCAGAAGATGAAGGTTGAATTACTATAAATGAGTTGACCTGTACATTTTTCTTATTTCATGTGCTTAGTCATGCACTATTCACTATTTTTCTATGTACACCTTTCTCAAACTGCAGGAAAATGTTAAAATATTTTTTTTCCTGTTGGTCAAGGTTTTATGTTATAAATGACTCTCGTATCTCTTGCAGTTTTCTGGTATTTCTAATTGTGCCCGATTGGAAGAATGCTTATACTATCCAAACACTGAGGAAACTCAGCTGCTGAAAGCTGTATGTTACTTTTATGAAAGTGGATATTTCCAGAGTCTCAACGTTCTTCTAATGTTGTTCCTGGGTTTAGGCATTTTAAATGGAAACTGGCCATTTAGCACTTGCTTTTGCCAAGTTGACTTTAGCTTTTATAGAAGCAGATGTTTTTGAGTAAGCCTTTTCAGTCCTAAGCATGAAGCAGTGACTAACACATACAAAACTATGTTTACCTTTGCATTTCATCTGTGTTGTACATTGCAGTGTTTCATTGCTCTCAATTCCCATCCAGGTCTTCCTTTTTTTAAACCTAATTTGCATACAACTAAGTTGATACAAAGGAATTTCTTTTAAGGCCCTGGAAAAGCAGCTTGCTTCTGAAAAGGTACTCATTAGCAGTTTGCAGAGTGGAATTCTTTCAAAGGTACATTACTCATTTGTACTGTATGAAGTAGTTCACAGTACAACATTGAAATATTAGGTATGCCTTTTGACTTTCTCAGATCGAGTGATTCTAAACTACTGAATATTTTGCTTTAATTTTCGATGAGAAGGAAGTGTTGCAACTGACTTGTATTTGTAATCATATTTGCTGGTAAATGCTACTACCATATCGCTTTAATTTTATCCTAATCCTTTCATTTTTGCCTTACAACAGCTACAAGCTGAGCACAGCAATTTAAGGTGCAGGTTTTTGTTATTTTACAAATGAAAGGGCCATTTTTTGCATTAACTGCTATGCTGTGCTATTGCAGTTTTAGGTCCCTTTGCAATCAACTGCCAGTTTATATAGCTGGCTACAACTGCTTAATCTATTATTAATAAGCAGTGCTACTGAGCTCTACAAATGATAAAAATGGTACCAGTTTTATACAGGAATTTCATTTTCATATCTAAACTACATACAATAACTTTATTCTCTACCATGAAGATAAATGTCTTAATTATTTATAAATTCTTTATATTTTATGGTATCGATTTAGGGATTCATTCATTATCCTTGAAATATATTGAGAGGCCTTAGCTGTAACTAAAATATTTTTCATTTACCCATTTAGTTACAATGTTGTAGTCTTAAGGGCCAAAATTTAATGTGTTTACAAAATAGTTTTACAGTTTAATACTGGGTCGAATATTCTAGAAAATAAATGAATGCTGTGTTATTCTTAAGTTCTAAAATTGAGTATTTTGGATTATGTGTGTTAAATCTCAGCTTTCTTCTAGGTTTAGATTTTTATTGTAGCCACATGATTCATTAAACGATTAAATTTGACCTCTTCTTGAGAGAAGTTCATCAAAAGTCACAGATTTTAATAAGGTAAACAGTGTTAGTTCTGTCCCCTCCGGTGTTTGTGGAACTGGGACATGTCCAGCACTCGATCCTCACACTGTGGAAACACATTGGCTACCCTAGAGAGCACCTGGCTGCGTTTAGGACATCTCAGTCATGAGAAGGATTGTACCTAGAGGGCAATTATGGTCAGGACAAGGGATGCACAATAATAAGTCCCTGGAGTACTTTAATGGGCTGTAGGAAGAAAAGAAAGGGGCGGAGGGGGGGGGGGGGGGGGACAGAAGGAGAAAAATTACTAAGGTATCAGTTGTGTTTCTAAGAATGGACTGTGAGATACTAAACAGTGTTTACTAGAATGTATTTCTTTCTGGTCATACAAACTTGTGTCTAATCACATACCTGAATTTCTTGGAAACCTCTTCAGAATTTGTTTACCTAATTAGTTAGGAAGAATGCAGAGATTTATTGTGTGTTCCTTGTTGTTTTTGTGTAATATGCTTCCTAGATTAAGCATTTCCACAAACGATTCTCTAGTCACAGTGAAGTGGACATTATTTTTTCCCCTTCTTTCTGGAATTTAATTTCATCTGAATTGTTGTGTGTCTTTTCTGTAACCTGTAGATGATTTGCTCACACACAGACACGCACGCAAACACACGCGTGTGCACAGATGTGAAAAGTTTAGCTTAAAGGGGAGAATGCCGAGGCACAGAGCATCAGGACCCAGAAATCCTGTCCTTTCTGCCTTCGGAGCGCCGGGGCGCAGGGGCACGGGGCTGTCACACGGCGGGATGGATGCCGGGCTGGCGCCTGCTGTTCCCGGCGCTGCCTCTCTCGCCTCCCAAACCGTGCGCGGCCGCAGGGCCGGGGCCGGGGCCGGGGCCGGTGCCGGTGCCCCTCCGCGCTCAGCCGCTAGGGAGTGTCGGAGGGAGAGGCTCCAATTAATTTTTCCACTTCCCCTGTGAAAAAGCTGGTTTAACTTCACCCCCAGCTGCAGCGCTTGTGTGTTGTAAATAGACTCAAACATTACAAAGGCGTTTGTCTCTGTGATCTTTAGAAGGATTTAAGGATAAGACGTGGAACCCTTTTATAAGAAGACATGAATTATTTTTGCTCAGATTTTGTGTTTACTCGTAATACTGCTAACGCATTTAGTTAATCATAAACTTGCTTGAATAATTTGTATAGAAAGCGCCGCATACCTGTTTGCTAAAGAGGTAAACATTTTTAATCTGATAGGAGCTGAAAAACAGCAGCTTGTCTTTATCCAATTATTTTCTTAAAGGTTGGTCAGCAAATGTCATGTATTTCACCAACATTGTGTTTGCTTGGAAAGAGATGAGATATTTACATTACAGTGGCTCAAGAATCACAGTAAAAGTGCAACTGCCTTTAAAATGCATTTTGGTAGTTCGGCGAGTTGATTCGGGAAGGTAGCGGTGCCATGGTATTTAACAAAATAACAGACGTCTCTTTAAAGGATGACACAAACAAAATTACACCCGTTTCCTTTCATTTACTGATCTGAAGAGCTTATATTTAAACGACAGAAGTAGTAGATGTAACAAGCTTATGAATTCTTTCCTTCCACCTGGGGAGTTAAAAAAAATCGTAACGAGTATACTAGGGTGGCTGACATCAGGTCTACATTATATGTTTGCTTGCCTGGGGTGCTCTCATAAAAAATAAAGCAGAGCTTTATACAGTTATAGTGTGCACTAAATTTGTGTTCAACATCCATAAATAAAATATTCAACTCTTTCTGAAGAAAAACTATTGTTTTGAGGTATTTCAGACCAAAAAATATGCCACTATTGTGGAGAGTAGAGGGTTTCTCCTTTGGCTTTGCTTTTACTTTTTAATGATCATCATAGTTGCTACATACCTTTATTATTGCTTTTGCCTCTCTGGCAGGATGGAATATACAAAGGAGGTTCTTTCTGTAAATCATATTTAAAAAAAAAAAAAATCAGAGAGCAAATCACCCATTTATGCTGCAGTATGTTTTGGTTCTGAGTAAGCAAACTGTATGCCTAATGATTTCATAAGAATTTAATATTGTGTGTTTTACAGATGGAAAAATGTTGATAAATTTAGGTTAATTTCTACTCTATTTATGGAACTACTTATGCATTTTTAAAAGAAACAGAGTCTTCTTAAATTATATATAACTTGAAAAAGGGTCTGTTGTTTATTTTATTTTAAATATTAGATTGTCCCTGAACAAGGCAGCACGAGCATTATGTAGAACACTACTTATGGAAACAGCAAACTAGTAAATCTATGCTGCACTAAAATAAAATGTTATATTATTCTGATAATATTTGACTTTTGCACAATATTTAAATGAACATTAGTATAAATAGGAATGCTTAACTAAAACACAAGTTCATCGTGTAGGCTAATGCATTACTCTTGTATATTTGTACATGAGTGAACAATTATTCTAAAAAGTTTATACATGTGTTCCCGTGACCAAACTTATATTAAAACAAACTGTTCCGATAGTGGTGACAGAAGACATGGTTGATAGTAGTGTTTGAGAAGTAAATGGGCAAAATATTTGTGGATCTTTTAATGATTACAGTTCTTGATAGCTTTCATAAGAGTGCACATAATTTGTGACAACTCTAATAAAAAAATGTGGCAGAAAAACTTTCTGAGTTAGCGGCAAAGTAAATGGGGCAGGTTTTGCATTTTGAACAGAAATCTTATGAACTGTGATTGAATTTGTCGTGAAAGTGTGTCAGAATTAATAAAGTATTTACGTGCAAGGTTGCTGGGCTTTGCAGACTGGTTAGGGCTGAGGATTGGTTAACATGAAAAGTCATTTCTGTGCATTTGGTGCTCGACAGCAAAGGACAAATGTACTTCTGTGCATTTTGGATCATAATGCCATTTCTCATTTCAAACCATTTTTGTCAGGACACCAGGCAAAACAATGATGCTTTGAGGACGTAATTAAAGATATTGTTCAAAGAACAACTTTCTGCATATTTGAATTATTACTGTCATCAAAATCATACAAATATGGAAATATGATTGCCAGAAGCACATAAATCAATGATCAGCATGGCCTCAAAATCCAATAAATATGTAGAGTTAAATACTTTAAAATGCAAATTGCATCTGATAATTTGCATATGGTAGAATTTAAAGGAAATTTTGTTGCTTAACAACCTCTAAGGTAGCAGTTAGGGCTATGGGTAAACATAGATTTTTTTATTCATCATTGGTCAAGTTGCAAGATTTGATAAATGATAGGAGACTGCTTTCCTTGGTTAAAATGACTGCATTCTTTACTGAATCCTGAAACTGCCTTGAAGTCATCTGAATAATTAAGAGTTAATTATTCTTCATCCATCTAAATCAGAAAAGGACAGATTTAGGGAAGGAATTTATAATTTTTGCCTCATGTCCTGTCATGTCGTAATGTGATAAACTAAACTGACTCCAAATAATATCTAGTGACCTTATAGTAATTACGCCTCACAAAACATTCTGGTTGAAATTTTTTAATTGCTTGCATCGATTCCAGAAACTACATCTTAACAGACTCTGAAGTTTAATTGTGTTCAAAAGAAAGCAGTAGAAAATTTGTGTTCTGTTACTGTTCTAGTTTAGTCTTATCAGGATAGATGCTGTATAAAGTCTTTCACTTTTCCCCCTCTGTTTGTGCCTCTCTGTTTTCTCTGTTTTGCTCTTTTTCTATGCAAGCAATTATTTTTAAAGAATAATGAATATGTACATCAAAAATATAATATGTGTATTTTGTTTTAAGAAAAACTTTCTAAGTTTAACAAAACCAGGCATTTGTCAATGGCATCAATTCTGTTTTGCTTGCTTTCTGCAACTTGGAAAAAAATGTACCCCTAAAATACAGGCAAAGAAAACAAGAATGTTCTGGCATCTGTCTCCCTGTGGAAAGAAGGACAATTTCAGAACTGAAAATTGAAGCCTGTTTGTATTTGCTAATTTCAAAGTAGAATTTTCTTTTTTTTCCAAGAAGAAGGGTATACGAATGTTTACTGATCACAAGAGGAATTGTAATAAAGAAATCAATATGCATGATCCCTTTTCATGTAGTACAACAAGGTTACACTGTTAGGTTAAGTACAGGCTGCATTCCTTTTCAGAAAATCAATTTGCTGTATAGTGTACAACAGCAAGTCTCTTCTGAAAGAGTCATTTTACGTTGTGTGCACAGTAAATTCTATATTGACGCTTTCAAATAGTATTGACTGATTAAAAAAAAAAGAAGAAACACTAAGCACAGTAACCTTAAAAGAGTATTATAATTTTCAAGTAATTGCTTTCTTGCTAATTACCTAATTTCTTTCTAAGAGACAAACTGATAAAACATGCTCTTATATATCCTTTAAATTATTAATACTGTAAAACTGGTGTTGTGACATTATTTTCAAAATCTTTTAAAATATTATTTTCATAATAGCAACAGAATGCCATATGTGATTTCAAATACTGTAGATTTAGTGTAAACTTACTTGCTGAATTCAGAGAATGGGGACTGGGAGAGTTCGTTGGGGTTCTTTTGTTTGCTTGTTTGGGGGTTGGTGTTTTTGGTTTTTTCTTAAATTTATTGTAAGGTCTGGTCATTGTTTGCAAAAAAAAAAGCAAGTATTTTCAGTTGTTATGGTTGTGTACATTTAAACTGTGATGTTGCTTGCAAAGCAGCAGCGGGTTTTTGTAAAGATTGTCTGTTACCTGCCTGGATTCCAAACAAAACAAGCGGTGCACAGAGAGAGAGGGGAAAAGTTAGTAGCTGCACTCAACCTCCTTAGACATAACATGGCTTAAAAGCCAGTTTTTATAAGGGAAATATATAGAAACGTGGTTTATTTTCAGTTCTTGTTTTCTCAGAACATAAAACTATGTCTTTTAAAATGCTTTGACCATTTTTGATGCAACTGTTCAATTGTAAAGACAATCTTTTGCTTTTTGTGTGTTTTTTACTGAATAGTTCTTGATGGACTCTGACTTTTCCTTTTATTTCTGTCAACCCAATTACAGTACATTAGAGCGCACCCTGATCCTACTTGCTTGCCTGTTATGCAGTGTATATGTTTAACTCATAAGCATGTTCATTTAGATATTTCAGTCTGATCATGCTGAATGTCTTGCAGCAACACATATTGATGTCTACAGAACATTAGATACTTTCAACCTTAGTTATTCATTCTAGAAATTGTAAAATGCAAGTATATATGGTTTTGATTGCTTTTGAGCTGTTGTGTCTGAAAAGATGAATTTTCCAATTTGTTGTTTCTCTGTCAAATTCAGTTGTTCATTATTATTCCCTAAATACATTCTGATGTTAACTGGAGAGAATTTAATTCATTAAAATTTTAATTACTTAGAAAAATACCTGTAATTTGAATTAGAAAACTGGCTAAACTGTTCATATATTTAGCCCCAAATTTAAAATACTGTTTGTTACAATTTCACTTACTAAAAAAGCCAAACAAATGTTCACCTTTTAAAGGCAGGCTGGCATTTAACATTGACTAGTATTAGAAAGACACTTATCTAATGATGTAGCTATTTCCCATGCTTTTTTTTAAGTTTAAGAGATTCGCTTCATTGCTAGGCTAGAAAGGAAGTGATTGAAAAGGCTGGCTGCATTTATTTTTTTTGGTCACAAAGATCTGTATAGCAAAACTACTTGAGGTATAATTCATTGTTTAGAAACCCAGGGCTGCTGTTTGTTTGCAGCATTCTTGTTAGGGGTCTGAATTGCCCAAACAACAGTGTAAACCAAGCCAGGCATAGCAGCAGACAGAAAAATACATTCAACTAGTGGGATCATGGATTTGTTTGATTCAGGTAATTGAAAGTGTTTCATACTATTATTGCAACTTGAAGGCTTGTTTAAGTGTCTAGCTGTCAGTCAGTTTGGAAGGTGAAAAGTATTCGATTGTCACTCTGTCAGTCAATAGAGATGAGAACTGTCTGCCTAATGGATTTCTTTACGTAGATGTCTGCATGGAGGTAGAAGTAAAATCAATGTGTTGTCATGTGCAAGTACGCTGCATCAAACTGCCAGGTGAAATGCAACTGTATTTCTGTAACGTCTACATCCTTGTGTTGTTTGTGGAAGACAGACAGAGGTTCCCTGTGTTTAAAGGTAGCAAACTCTTTGTGGTCACACATGAAGGTTTTTTTTTTAACATTTTGTCAGAGTTTCATCTATTTGCACTTGCTCCAGAGGTTTCTTTTTCCTGTTTGCTTGATCATATCAGAGATCAATACTCAAAAAACAGGATTTAACATAGTAGGAAAAAACGTAGGTTGTTATTCCATGAGGCTCAGACAGTTTTCTTTTAAACCTGGGTTTCTGCATGTTTTCTGTTTGTCAGTGATGACTTATATTGAGCTAACTATGCTTCCTGCTCAAGTTCTGGCTGTTAGTTTACCTGCATTTATTAGAGTGCGTATTGACTTCCTATAACAAAAGAAGAAGAGATCATTTCTTGAGTAACAGAAGGTACCAAAGGCTTTCAACACCCTTTATGAAACAGGCATCAGTCAGTGATCTCTGTTCTTTCTGTAAGAGATGCTTACAATATTAAGTTCCACTGCACAGGATCTGATAACAAGTGGCATCTGGAAAGTTATTATGACATTTCAGAATAATAGTACCAGTTCTTATAGTTCTCACTAATTCTGGGCTTAATTGTATATAAAATTGGCATTATGACAGTAGCAAAACATCTTATTAAAACTGTTTTCCTGTTAACTGATACAACACATATAAAAACTTGATTTTTAACCCCACTGAAGGTGGCAGGCTAAAATGAGACCAACTTCAAAAAATGAATGATATAATCACCTATTTCCTGTTGTATCATTCGTGTATGTGTGCTGTTTTTGAGAATTAAAATATGTAGCTCTTAGCTGCTGCTGTAGGGAAAAAAGAAAAAGGAGTAAGAACCAATTCCCAGTGAAGGAACTCGAGTGTGGGTAATGAAATCCGTAAGTAGCAGAGAGTGGTGGTAAAACAGAAGGTAGAACTTCAAAAGAAAGATCAGGATCTTGGTTTTGGCTATAATAATTTCAAGATGAAAGAAAAAGTGTTGGGTGGAAGATGGCCCCTGAGAGGTAGGGGCAGGGCTGTGAATTATCAGCAACATTTTTAAAAATTTCTTTTTTAACTTGAATGAGTGCTTCCAGTTTTTGCAGTAAATGATGTAGGAATTCCACTGGTGGCAGTCTCCTTTGCTCGTAGATTGCTGGGTCTCCTGTGTAGGGCGGATGGGGGAAAATAGTGTGTGATACTTGTATGATCATAGTATGTTTATAGAAATAGGCAAGAATAGCCACAAATTCATAGACTCAAAGCTGAAGGAGATGCTGTGATCATCTAACCTGCTAGCCGTCCTCAAAGTGGTTGTAATTTCACCCAGAGTATTGGGTTTGCTGCTTTCTAATTTGTATACTTTACTGCCCATGTGCTATTTAATATTCAGCTTCTGACAGTTCTTAGAGAGATTTTGGGTCTGGCTTTGTTTTATAGAGGAAACAAGATGCTGTAGGATACAAAACAGGCATCCTCATTAGGGTTTGAACCATGATTGTCTAACACTTTTGAGCTAATTATTCGGTTAGAAAAGTGGGCAGCAGAAGGTGATCTTCTGTGGGCAGTTCTCTAGACAAAGGCATTTTACTCTGGCCATAGTTAATGTGTCGGAATACTTAGATATTTTCTGTCAGTCTATTTTTATATGAACAAGAATTCATTTTGTTGGAGTAAAGATGTTTCCAATGTGTGCAATTAGTTTGTTGGTAAGTATTCTAAAGAAAAAACAATAGTTGTGGAGCATATAGGATCATTGTGTTCATCAGTAGAAGTGGCTGTGATGTGCTGAATGCACAACCAAAAGTGTGACTGTATCCTGGGCTCCCAGCAGGAAGAAAAAAGTATCCATTTTGTCTGTTTCCCATGCTGGTGTGTTCTTAGGGCTGTACAATGAAGTCAGGGAAAAATATTGGAAATTATGATTTTTAGAAAGCTTTTTTAATGGATTTATGAGAGATCTGGAAAAGTACCACAAATGAACTCCTAAGCTCCTTGCCTCAGCAGATATGGAGGTGTGATCTCTGATTCAGATACAGTTGAGAGTTGAATTGGCAACAAGAAAATATACAAATAGTGTAATAGCAGATACTGAAACATTTCAAGCATCAGTTACAGAGCTAGCATTTACAGGTTCTGTCTACTTTTATGGCATTACTGGGTATTTAAAAGAGTTAAATTCTTCGGTCTCTGTTTCTCTCAAATATACTTGTATTTCTTGTACAGCTTTCTAGATTTCTCTCTTAAATGTTTTGTGTTCACTAATCATGAAAATATTGCATGTGACAGAAAATGTTGGTTCTACAGATGATTTTGATTTTTGTTATAACCTGTAACCCTGTAATCTCTTAAGCCATGGAACATAAAATGTAACTTTTTAATTTGGTGGATTTCTTGGGACTTCTCATGAGCTTCTCTTTCCTCTGCTTTCCCCCTTGTCTCCCCCCCTACCCCCATTAGCACAGTGGTCTACTTTGTTCAGTTTTAAGTCTGTTGGTTTTTCTTCCCTGCCATCTCCCCAGACTAGACACTCAATGTAGCATTCAAAAAATATTATCATGAATCATTATATAATAAATGGCCAATAGCAGTATTTTTTCCTGGAAGCCATTTAAAGTTGCATGAGAGATTTGAATTTATACAAGCATGATTGCCCAGGAAAGCTGGCAGTAGTCAGTAGGAGCAATAGTGTGATGTCAAATATGTGATCAAACATATGAATATCTGCGGAGCTCCCAGCAGCAAGAGAAGGATCCATTTTGTATGTTTCCTGTGTGGAGAGGTGCTTTTGTGTTCTCTAATAGTGCTTCATTTCTGATATTAAAAGATAATGTATCTGTTCTTAGCATTGCTCAGACAGTTTAATTACCACCTAAGTTCAGATATTATTCCTTGTCAGATCTTTAAAACCACAGTCTTCCAGCCGCTGAGATATCTGCCTGTTATGGTTGCTGATAGCCTAGCCTAAGAAGTGTTTGTGCTTTATAGGAACAGAAACTGTGCTCATTACAGGCAGCAGGAGATATTTAGCCAGAAATTAGGAAAGGGAGATGCACGTAGAATGTGGGCAGAAGGAATATAAGCCTTTCAGTGACTCACTGCTGCTCTCACTTGGAAGGACTGGTGGCTTGCCTCCAGGTCCATTCAGGGTTGATTTTTAATCATGTATCTGGTATTTGGTGATCCTTTTGTTTCTTGATCATATTGCTGTAATCTCTTTGTCCTATTACCTTCTCCTCCCCACCCTGGTGCCCAGTATAGAGTTTCCAGCAGAAGCAGCAAAGAGAAAATTATTTGTGGCTGTTATCTTTAATCTTCTGCCTAAAGTATTTCAATTAGGCACTAAAGGCACAATACAAAGTCAGGGGAGAGATGTGGATCACTTCCAAAGGTAGTACAGAGCAAGAGCTTCTCTTAGTCATGGACAGAGAATGGATCAGAGAAGCCAGTTCTTGCCATTAATGTGGGGACCCCAGACATATAGCCTTCGGACTGAGACAGCTATTGTGTGCTGGAAGGCAGGCAAGCAGGATACCATGGCCTTCACCCTTCCTCTTTCCCTGCAGTGACTGATTACAGATGTGTAACTATGCTGTTGTTCCCCTCCCTGGGGAACTTGAGACCATGGGCTGTCCTCCCTTGCCTTCCCTTTCTCCTTGTCAATCAATCAAACACAGAATTTGCAAGCAGTATTGACTAGAAATTTGGACATTTTTCTTCAGTCAGTCTCTGGCTAGTAGGCTTGATAGCTCATGTTTGGCATGTTAAAAAAGGCCCCCCTCTGCTGTTCCAGTTGACTGTCACTTGTCGTAGTGCCGCAGTCTGGATTTGTTTTTATGTAGAGAAATATTTCGTGGGAGATTCTGGAAAAATCTTGTGGGCAGAAATTGGCTTTTTCACTTTCCTCTTGTTTCCTCTGTTGGAATAATTCCAAAGAAAATGCATTGGTCATGCAACTCATTGCATTGCTCTTCCTGAGATTGATTTGGCATTAAAATCTATTTTGTGTAGCTCACTGATGTTTCTTGTCTCAGTATGAACGTAGAGTTCTTGGAGGCGTAACATCTTTAAATCTTTCCACTACTTTTTAAGGCCATATCATACTCTAAAAGAGAAATTCAGGATTCAGATTCAGTTCAGTTCCTATTAAGGGCAAAAATACCTTGTTATTCTCTTATTGAGGTAAATCAAAAGTCAAAGACAGTCAAAGATGGTTAGGATCTGCAAGAAATTGTAACAAACTCTCCAGAACATTAACAGCAATGCTTTTTGTCAGATGGATATTCACTTCGAAAGAAGCTTCTTGCAGGAACAGCTTGTTGGTGATCTTTTTCTTGAAGTATTGGCAAATTAGCTCTGGCAATTTTAAGAAGTTTGCAACCCTGATCAGTAAATTGGCGGAAGCAAACTTATGCCAGCTCCCGGACTGCAGTTGTTTACAATCCATCATGGTATCTTAAACCACCACTGACTTCACTTTACATGGGTATGTAGAACATATCCATGTGAAGTCAGTCCTTCTGTCAAGTTTGGTATATAGAACATGGGCTGTTTTATGAGGGTGCAGCAAATACTTGGGACTGATAGACTTTTATTCTCATAAAATTTGCCACTGTGTGTTCCTTCCTCAGCAGTAGTGTGGAGATGGCCATTCTAGATTATCATGCTTTTTAGATTTCTCTGTTTCACTGTTAATTTAGCAGATGGATTTGCTGCATTCCTAGCAAGTCCATGAATGACAGCAACTTTGTGGGGGCAGTCAGTGCACTGGAGGGCTGGACTGCCTTTGAATGGGACCTGCTCAGAATGGACAAGTGGGCTGACAGGAACCTCCTGAAGTTCAAAGCAAGGCAAATGCAGAATCCCGTGTTTAGGATGAAATAAGATCTCACAGCAGGACCATATGGACTCTGACTTGCTAGAAACCAGCTTTGGAGAAAAAGGCCCTGGGCTTCTGTCTGAGGACAGGTTGACGATTGCAATGTGCCCTTGCAACCGAGAAGGCTGTTTGCTTGCTTGGCTGTGTTGGCAAGAGCATAGCCATCAGGTTGATTCTTACCCTCTAGCTGCCATTTGAGATCACATCTGGGATATTGCATCCAGTATTGGAGTCCACAGTGCAAGGAAAGGCTTCAATAGAGTCATAGTGAGTCAGGCAGAGGCCACCAAACCAGTCCCAAGCAAGCCTCAGGCTTCCTGAGTGATGTGAACGGAGAAGCTGAGGGAGCTGGATTCATTCAGCTTGAAGAAGAGAGGACTGTCTGCAACCACCAAATGTGGAGTATGGAGAAGTCAGAGCGGAACTCTTCTTGAAGGTGCATAGGTGTGCCCTGGAAAACCGGACTGCACCTTGCCCAGTGCACTGAGCTGTAGAGATATTTCCTAGTTACCTATCTATCCAATTGCCTTTTCCATGTATCCTAGCCATGTCTGCTAGTACCAAGAGTGGCAAGGCTGGAATTGCATTCATCATCTTGCTCTAGAAAATGGGAGGACCAATCCATTCCTGTTTCTATTCTCTTTGGTTCTCCATAGTATTTTCTGATAAGGTATTATGTTATCTAGACTTCTGAATAATACTTGGTTGAAAAAAGATTCTCCTTTCATATGTTTCTCCTTTCCCAACCTGACTGGGAAAAGTCCAACTATTTTAACATTTTCAGAATGAGAAATGAACAACTGCTGCATCTATCCATGTGAATGAAGAGCAGGTGTCAGCTCGTTGCAGGAGAAAGGTATTCTGGTCAGATTGTGAAGCAGATAAAGAGCCCCATGGACAACTGTTCAAATAGAGAAAATAGTAAGAATTGGTAAGGACTGTTCTAGTAAACAAGAGTGCTGGCTATCTTCTATGCTTCTACTCTTACCAGTGTAAAGGTTTGTGGCTCCATCTCCAGTAATATCCAAGGTGTCTTAGATATACAGAGATGGGGCAGTGCCCTTTTCTGGACAACTGAAAGAGCTGGGGTATAACTTCTGGATTAATTTGTAATAGCAGGAATATTCCTGCTTTCATTGTAAAATCTGATACTGTGAATCAGTTTATATTTATTCTTTCTTGAAATGTAAATTCATGTTTTTGACCATGTTATTTAATACTTGGTTAATGGGTTGCTACAGGACTGTGGCTGTGTAGTATTTTTTTGAATGTATTTTTTCATTATTAATAACAGTAGGAATATTTCTGAGTGGCAAGTTCTTGAGTTAATGAGACTTTCCACTGAGGTCCAAAGTGTCTCACTTTCAGAAAAGTTAGTAATGAGTTTCATTTTTAGGGCAAACCTTTGTTCTTCATTTCTTTTGCATATCTTTTGTGTTTCTCTTAGGAGGTCTCTTCAATAAGTTGTGACAGTTATTTGTAGCGTACAGTCCCTACTGTAAAGGTGGGTATGTCTAAATTGAGGCTGTCAAAAGGGATTGTGAATTGCATTTCACAGTGCTGTAAGAACATGTAGACAAGTCTCTCTGAAGACCTCAGTACTGGTATTACATGGAACTGCTGAGCTGCTTGCTGAGGCTCCCTACACCTACATCATTTATTAAAACATTACTACTTATTTATGTTCCCATGCTAAAGTAAATGCCCATTTTGTTTTGTAGAGTTTACAGCCTTTTTCTTCAGTACTTAGCTCTTTCATCTCACTGCTTCATTCTCCAATGACTGGGGTGTTTCTGGCTGTCTAAAGCATGGCTGAAGATAGTAAAGACCTGGTTTGCTTTGTGTTAACTATAGCTGTCTGACTGCAGGGCAGTCTTCTGTGGCTCTGCATCCTTATTCAGCTCCCCTCCTTATTTCCTTGGGGTTTTCCTAAATGTGATGAGATGAGGCTGAATATATGTGTTGCTGACATGTATAGAATGTGCTAAATATACCATGCTGCTCAAGATACTGTTGAGATTTTGATTTTTGGCAGAATTTCAGCAAATCTGTATAGTACCTATGTCAAGAACTTTCAGTTCCTGTGTTAAGATGTTTCATGTACAGTTTCTTTAGCATTTTACCAAATTAGTAAATTTTACCTTCATTTTGTAGGTATGGAAACTGTACAGGAAGAAGTGATTTGCTTAGTCTCTGGGAAGCTGAGAATGAAACCTGAATTTCTTCTTCTTGTTTCTAATTCACTGAATGGTACTATTTTCCTTAAATAGTAATTTTTTTCCCCAAAGTTTTATAAATAATTTGGATAGCCTACTAAATATGCATGCTCTAAAGTACTCAAAGAGTTCCTTTTCATCTGGCACAGCATGGAACTAGCAGTTTTATCCTTAATCTACCCACAAAATATGTGACTACTGTGTTCAATTTATACAGGGGCCTATTCTTAGATTGCATTATAGTTTATAAAAAATTATTGGCATTATTTCACAAAATTCATCATTTGTAGGGAAAAAAAGGGGCAAATAAGAATGTTCTGAACGTTACTTACACTGTACTAGTTCATTCAAGGATTTTTGACTTTCTGCTTTATCAAGAAAATCAAAACCAAGTACTTTCAGCTACCCAAAAATACCAACAAGCTTTTTCTTTTTAAATAGTGCCTTCAGTGGCTTAACTGAGTTGGTTGCTTGGTTTTGGGTTTTGTTTTTGGTTTTTGTCTTGTTTTGTTTTCTCAAAATAAAACATTTTGAGAAAATGCCATGGTTTGTGACTTGCTGTATCTGACCTGCTGGATTAGTCCAAGCTCTCAGTGTAGAGGAGGGTGAATTGGGTAATAAAATTCTTGGTTTGAGCACTCCAGTGCAAGTCGTCAGATCTGCCTTTCTGCTTTTTTTGGGGGTAAAAAAAAAAGATCTTCAAGGACTGGAGGGAGGTGCAGTGTTTCTCTTTACCACCAAATTGCAGGTTGTATCTTTTGATACGTTGCTTCTGTGACAGGATTACAAAAGGAAACATAAAGAAACTGATCCAATCTGTTCTGAGGCCTTGGAAAGCTCTTGGATATTTATTATCCACCACACTCTGAAGAAAAAAAACAGAACACCAAAGGGCTGTTTCTTGTTTGGATCTTAATTTAAATATTGCTGCATTTTGCATTCACCTTTGTACATATGATCCATAGCTATTTACTTAATATTTAATAATTGCATGCAGAGGCTGAAATGTTACTTACAGTATGTAATTCCAATATTTACACGCGAAGTCAGTCTTTTGACCCATGTTTTATAGGAACTATCAATGTAGTGTTTTTTTCATTTGTTAGACCCTTATCTCATATTTTATAGGCTTACTAACACACAGAGATTAGTGTTTATGGATTTGGAATGATGCATTTTTAATTGCACATCTTCTTTTCAAACCTTTTGACCTGGTGTTTTTAAGACTGGACTGATGCTTTATGTTATCTGGACTACAGTGAGATTCTCTCTTTGAGTTTTTCCATCTCACTCCTACTGTAGAGTTTTGTCTTCTGCAACCGCTGGTACCTGGCTGTTCTTTGAAGTGACAGTCTTGGGCCCCTCACAGCCTGGCTCTTGTGAAGGTGGTAAGGGATGTGGAAAACACAAAGAAGGCCACATGATTTAGAGAGAACATCCTCTGAGACAGGGAGAAGCAAGGACAGTTTACATTGTGGAAAGAGGAACAGATATGACAGGGCTGCCTGCAGAGGAGGAAAGAGCAAAGAAGTGGTGCCAGAAAAAACATTTCAACTTAAACAGTCTTCTCAGTTCTGTGGTCAATTGTATTTTACCCTTGCCTGTTTGGCTATTAATGGGTTAGGTTTCTTTGTTTTTATTTTTTTAAAGAGGCTTATAACCCAACGGCCAAAGAAACTCTTATTTTTTTTCTTGTGTTTTCCATTATGCTGAACAATGTAGTGTTGACACCTAGACTTGTAGTTGCAGTCTACTTTGTATAGCTTTGGCTTCCCATTCCCCTCAGTTCCCAGATTATGATTGCACACACCATGATCATTAGCCGCTTTAAGCCGAAGAGTACCGATCTACTTGCTTATTGTGTTTAAAACTGCAAAGGAATTGCCATGACAGACTGGATTTCTTAACCCATCCTATTTCAGTACCAGTGATCAACAGTGGAGGTTTCAGAGGAAGACGCAAGAAGCTTGATTTTAAACTGAAAGAGAGCAAGTTTAAATTAGATGTTAGGAAGAAATTCTTTACTCACCGAGGTGAGGCACTGCAACTCAGAGAAATTGTGGATGCCCCATCCCTGCAACTATTCCAAGGCCAGATTGGATGGGTCTCTGAGCAACCTGGTCTAGTGGAAGGTGTCCCTGCCCATGGCAGGGGGGTGGAATGAGCTGAGCATTAAGGTTCCTTCCTACCCCAAGCCATTCTGTGATTCTATGATGCCTCTAAACTACATATTCTCTGGTTAGAGTTTGGGTTAAACTCTGGAACATTAATAGATCTTGGAAAATTATTAGAACTCTGGATATTTTCGTTACACCATATAAATGTCTAATCCTTTTTCCAGCCTTGCTAAGTCCTCAGCCTTAATGATATTTTGTAGCAGTTAGTTCCACTGTCTAATTATGAATTGTATGATAGAGTATTGCCTATTTATAATGTTTAAATTTCGTTGGAAGTCCCTCGTGTTAAGAGTTGGAGAGAACAGAAGCTTTCCTTACTTTCTGCCTTAAGGGCCTTGTGACTAATTTGTTCGTTTCAGGGATTTGCCTCATAGAAGAGAAACTCAACTGCACAATATTCAACTTAGAGTTTCTGAGAGGTTTTTGCAGGCTAATTACAAAGCCATTGTAATGAGCCTTGAGATTCCAATGTCATTGATCCTTTACATTTGGGAGAATTTGCTTCTAAGATTTTGGGCAGTAGCAGATTTAATTTTATTTCCAGAATAATGTTCGGTGCTGCAAGTTGAGTGCTGTACTTGCATAGATCCCTGTGAAAAAAACAAATCAATGAATGACTTCTGAATGTGGATGTCAGAGTGCAGTGGATATGTAGTGTCACAACCTAAGTCAGTGGAGTGTGTTTGACTCTGGGCATATGCATCTCACTGAAAGCACGGTCATAGAAATGCTAATTAATTTGTCCCAAAATACTTACTTTTTTTTTTTCTTTTTTTCTTCTTTTTTTATATGATCCCAGGTTAGACAGGCCTAATTTGACTGTAATGAGTAAGTGTGTTATCACAGTTCTCCTAAACTTTTTATATGATTTGATGGTTGTCTCTTGGGAGTATTTCTTCTGCATTATTGGGATTGATTTCAGGATATTTCGCTGCTATTGACTTTGCTGCTGCTGCTAGTCACAAGTGCTAGTCACTGAAAGAGACTGCACTTTGAACAAAGAACATCTAGATTGCAGTACTATTTATATACTGACAACTCAGAACCATCTCCCTAGAAGATACAGATACACATTTCCATAGAGTAGATCCCTTCATGTGCTCCATGTGACATTCAGACAGTTGGAAGAACACTTGTCCCAAGATGCTAGAGAACAGTGAGTGTATCATTGCAAATCTCATCATCTCATACATAAGTCAACAAAATGCCAACAAAATTGAGATGGATAATTTATTTATGTCTGCTTCTCAGTGAAGATAAAACTATGTAAAACCACTTCTTAAACTAGGTCAGTAGAAGGCAAAGATAATTGTAAAGTCAAAGCACATTTAAATTCTCTTCTCTCGTATCCCTGCCCAGTGCATGGATGGCTGTAGAAGTTCCTTTAGAGAATTCCTGTACTTCTTGCTTACTAATTGCAAATGTCCTTTCATCCTCTCTGGAGATATAAACAGTGACCTGTTGGGCCCTAGACGCCTTTTGTGGCTTGACGTGTTATTTGACAAGGTTGGACTTGATGTCTACTGAGTTGCTGTGTCCAAAATCTTGTGAGGGAAAATAGTGAATTTATAAAATTCTGAGCTAGTATTGTGCTTGTGTGATAGAGCAAATACAATTGGAGGCAGTCATAGTTTTTCAATGAAAAAGGTATCTTGATAGTGATAGTCTATAATTACCCTTATTTGTTTGTTTTCTAAATATTGCTTAATGTCGATAAAAGAATTCAATTGGCAAGATGAATTTCCATGACTGTATGGTCTCCAGCAGACTGGCAGTAGTATTTAGTTTGTGATCTGAACTCACGTGGATGGAAGATTTGTAATGATTACCTTTTAGTTTTGAGAAGGTGTAAAAGGGAGCTTTTGAGGCACTTCAGAGCCTGAGGACCAAACCTAACTTTGCCGTGTGATTTGCTGTGGCTCACAAACCACTCCAGTTACCCTCATCTTTGCACCCCTCAGCTGTCCTCTGATCCATTGCCTGTCCAAGGGTCATGTGGTGAATGGAAGGCCTTGCATGCAGGAGAAGTACTCAGCATATTTAAAACCATCATGTATTTATCTCCTAATATTAATAATTTCTCTTGATTTGCTTATAATTAATTAAGAATAATTTTAGTTTTGTATGTAGGCTAAAAGCCTCCTGTTTTGTTACTTGCACTTTCAATTCACATTGACTGGGTCTTGCTAGATGAGGTAACCCAGGGGTGTTCGATCATGTTCTTGCCTGTTAGTTGCTGGAGAAAATAGTACACAGTTCAAAATCTACTTCAGGTTTTAATTGCATCAGCTGCCTGGAAAGAAGCAAATGTTAATAAAGGTAAATACTTTCTGGTAGTAGAAATAAGAAAGGGAAAAAAAAAAAATCCCTTTTGCTTAGATTTTTTTCCGTTTTGTTGTTGAGTGTTACACATAAAAAAAGCCCCCGACCGAAACCCAACATAGTCTGCAGGCACTATTTGCTAGTGCAGTCTCAAAACTGCTTTAACCTTCAGCCAAATGTCCCGCTGTTTTAACCTTCCAAGACAGACAAGGATGTGTAGCTCCCGTGATGTAGCATCCTATCTGGTCTTCTGAAACAGGTGAGAAACATGAAGAATAAAACCCCGCATACCTGGCCTGTGAAATATAGAATGGGCTTTGTTGTGTGCTATTTTGGAGGATGACATTAAAAAATGTACATACAAATAAAACACTATGGAATTATATAATATTCCATAATATGAGTAAATCTTGCATAGCTTTCAGCAACGTATTTACCTGAGGGTGTAGGATGGCTGTAGATGTCAGTTTTCTGAGGTTAGTGTGCCTGGCTTTTTCGGCTTTATCTTTCTCTGTATCTGCTGTTGGTTAAACTGCTGTGTCCACAGACCAGCCCCAACAGCTGAGATAGCATTAAAAACCTTTAATAAATGTCTGTAAATTCAATTTTTTTGCTTTTTTTTATTGTCTATATATATAGGAAAAAAATCTCCTTATTATTACAAGTTTACCAGTTGTGTAGTGTTTGGTTGGTTTTTTTTAATTTCCTTTGGCTGATACTTTTTTAAATAGTCTTTGAAGATTTGCTTCACTGCCAGAAGACTGACCACAAGAGAAACCTGGGTTTATTGAATATGTCAGTGCTCAGTCTACTAATTTTCTTTGTGAAAACTTAATAGTAACCAGGTGCTTTGATGTATGTCAGAAACAGTTTTTAATTTTATATTGGTCACTTTGTAATACACTATATACACACTGTTAACCGATTTGTACTACTAGGCAAAAAGAAGATTTATTTTATTTCTTATGCAAATGAATTAAACCTAATAATACAATTAACACTTCCAATGTTATGAAAATGGCATAGCCCTTTTTTAAAAAAATATAATCTCTGTTAGTATTTTTTGTATCAGTTTCTGTATGTGTTCCGACAAGCATGTTTTGCACAGTTTGTAAAGTTCCATGTTTTTGAAGGATAACACTGTAAGTAGGTAACCTTCAAACAAACCAGGGGAAGGCAGGAATGCTGGAAATCACAGCCTGGCTGGCAAGCTTGCTTTCCCAATCTAGCACTGGAGTTTAAGAACTGTTGTGTTCAGATCTTTCTGCCTGCAGATTAGATGATACTTCTCTGCTTTAAAGGCTGGGGTTTACTTCTCTTTGATAAATACATTTAGATGATACTCCCTACAGGACATTTAAATTTTTCCTTTTGCTGTGGGATATGGGTGTTATATCAAGTTTGGTTAACATTTAGAGGAGTGATGCAAACCTCTGTCCTTAATCTATACAGGTTTATTACAGCAATTAGTATTTACAAGGTGGTCTTGCAAAGTCCAGCTTCAACTACACACTGGAGTGGTATAATTCTACTCCAATGTGTCAGTTATTTTAGGAGTATTTTCACTTGCAACAGGCCTTTTGCAAAGGATATTGAACTTTATGGAAATGAACTGTGCTGCACTGTCTTGGAGTTGGTTGAGCTTTAGATTTTGTGTTTGTGTGAAAGGTTTTAGGAGCTTTACTGAAATGGAATTCCTAATTCTGTGAATAGTAATATAGCAGAGAATAAGAAAAAAATGGTAATTCTTGGATGGAGAGGAAGAAAGTGGACCTGGGAACAAGATACTTGAAATAATATTTAGTTTTAATTTAATGCTGTATGGTCCCAGTTTGCTTTTCTTCTGGATTGAGAGTATAGAAAAACTTGTATTCATATACTCTATTCCTCCAAATTATACTTTAAGACTAGATCTAACAGCAGTGATTATGCCATACGTTTTCTTTTTCTTCCTTCAAATCTTACTCATTTTGTATTTGAAAACCAAAAACCAAAACTGTCAGTGGTCTGTTTACTTTATCTCACTCATGTGCAATGGAAATAGCTGGCATTTGTAGAACACACAAACTATTTTTGCCTGAATGCTCCATTTATGATTTATAGCCAACATGTATCCCTGATTTTCTTTTGAGAATGATCTTTATTGTCTTTGTGTACTAACTCATTGCAGAAGCACTTGTCTATTTTGAGCTAAACCAGACCTCTTGTAAAAAGAATCAAATTATTTCATCATGTTGAAAATGAAAAGCTATAATTACTTGTAATTGGGCTTCAGAATTTTTGAAAATTGGAAAATTCTTTTCCAGAGGTTTAAGATCACTCCAAATCATAACCTGTAGAAAATAGGAAATAATTTTCTGTTCAATTTAAAAGTGATTTAATTTACACTTTGACAGCTATTTTCCTTTGATATTTTGGTAGGGGAAATAATTCAGCTATGGTGGTTATTACTAAAATCTTATCTGATATCCTTTTTTCTATCTGGATCACAAACTTATTTTGATTTCTTTAAGCCCAAACAGAATCTGCTGCAGTTTAATAAGGATGTAGAGTAATTTTGGAATGCTTGAGTTTACTAAACATGTGCCTGAATTTTATTTATTTGCTTATTTGTTTCCTGGTCTTTGTAGTTACTTCATTCTGTTTTAACAAAAGCACAATGTTCTTCAGTGCTTTAATCTTCCTAAATTTAAGTGCAAGCTGGAAGAACCTGCTGTACCTTGTAGTTCTGGATATTTTTTCTTATAGACTTGCAAGTCTGTACAACCCAGTTGTTTGAAAACAACTACTTCAAATGTCTACATTACTACGAATAACCGTAATCATTATCATAAATATTGCAAAGAACATGCGGCCTATTTGCCTTTTTTTAAAATCTTTTCAAGAGACCTGAGTAGGATAACTAGTGTAAGATCACATTGTGTTCAGTTCAGCAAGCAGCCAGGACAAGTCTTCCAAAACCTTGATGCTCTGGCAAAGGAAGTAACCTCTAGAGTTAGCACAGGGTTCAGGGGTTTATGGCCAAGCAGAAACTGAATTAAACCAAGGTAGCAGGCAGGATCCTGCAGCATGGGACTGGCAGCCAGAGGGAAACCAGCTGATTGTCACTTTCAGGCTTGAGGTTAAAACTGGATTCTGAGAATGTCAGTCTTTTTCAGCCCTAAGTGTGACATGGGGAGAAGAATGGGTAGACAATTAGTTTGCACACAGGGGAATTTAAGGACAATTACATACAGTAAAAAACTATAGTGGAGAGCAAACCTGCAAGCTTTGTCTTTTCCTTGTCAGTTTGGGACAATCACTTAGGTCAAGGCACATACTGCTTGAGTTAAGCTTTTTGTAGGCATATTTCAAGTTGTTGTGGGTCTTTTTAGTGTTTAGCACTTGTGATATGGGCCAGTCCATAGAGGATGAATGGAAAAAGTCATGCTTGTAGCACTCATGTCTGTTGTGAAGGGAGGAGATTTGTAGAAGAGATGGGTATAAACATAGAAAGGAACCTCTTGCAGTGGATCCACTAATGATATAACACTTACATACATACCCATTTTCATCACTTTCCATTCTAAAAGAGTATTTCTTCATCCCAGTGAAAAATTGAGGTGTGGAAAGAGATTTGGCCATGGACATCTTGTAAGCCAGTGATAGAGCCAAGAATAGAAACAAGCTCTTTGTGTTCCCACCTGGTAATCAGTATTATAAGACTTGAGGCAAGCCAGTATTCTGTTTCGGGACTAGTGCAATGCCAGAGATATAATTTCCAGTAGTTAACTGAGACCTAACCTTATTACAGCCTCCGACTTTCAATTGGTATCCATCTAACTTCAGTGTCATGATTTTTTTTATAATCCAATTCCTCAGCTGGTTAAAAATACCGCATATTCTTGTAGGTGAAGCAGGTGGGATCTGCTAGAGCTAACACAACATTGGATATCATCTATTGGCATTGTGCAGCCACCTGCATCATTCATTTAATGTCTGGCACTATGCAGCCAGTTCATCCTTCATCAACAGTTTGGTTTGTGTGTTCGGACCTTTTGTGGATCAAACAATTCTCCCAAAACAGAATAGTTTCATATTTTAAATTGACCCAGAAGCCAAGTACAAATCTGCATTTTTGTTATTTTTAAATTAGAATAGCTCAATGAAGAATTGGATCTCTTGATGGAGGGATACTTTTTTTTTTTTTGCGCTGGTTTTACTATGCACAGAGCTCTTATTTCTTTTTCTTTTTGAAAGAACAGGATACCATCTTTTCCCAAGACTACCAATATTCTTAAAATTATTTTTGAGCTGTAATGGCTATAAGAGCTTTTCTAGATCTTTTTTGTTGGCTTCTTGCCAATGACTGCTGTGGAAAGTACATCTTCATGCAAAGACGTGTGTGTTCTCTTTGAAGGTTAACAAGGGCCTGCAGAGCACAGCCTAAGCATCTGGCTCATGAGATTAAAAACCTTAGAAGGAAAGTGCCGTAGACCTCAGAGGATGAGTAACCACCTTAAAAAGAAGGATAGGTGTGAACAGACAGCCTAAAAAATGGGGAAAAATATTGATCAGCAGGAAATTTGTCTCTTTTTAGTGAACAAGAAGTGTAAGGCTCTACTGACAACTGATAAAAATCAGGCTCTCAGATTTGGCAAAGGGCATTAAAAAAAGTAATGAGAAGTCTAGTAGGTGATTACTCTGAAGGTTATACTAGGATAGATCTTATTAAATATTTTCATTATTGACCTGTCTGCACATACACACAAACAAAATGAAATTGTAGTTTTGAAAACCTGCTGAGGGCATAGAACTGGGAGATGTTGGTATGTTGGAGGGTTGGAATGCCACAAGAATTGCATTATACTGAGGTCTAGAGTTTTAGAAATTGGATGGCATGTAATCAGAATGCAAGGTTGGTCACTTAGAGACTAGCACGGTTTTCACATAACATTTGGGAGCCTGGTGGGAGGACTTCAGCAGGTTGTTGCTTCTCCAGCAATGCCTCCATTGCAGACCTTAATTTAGTGACTTTTCTCTTTCCTGATTTATTTCCTTGTGAAGGCAGTCCCCTAGATGCCTGATTCCTGACAGTTTATTAAAAATTAAACTGTCAGACAGCAAATTTACAAAATCTATGTAATGGTTTATTTTTATGCTTGTGATTAATATCCATTACAGGATTTTATCCTTATAATTAGAAAAGGAAGTTATTTAGGGTTTTTTTGTGTTTTCTTTTATTTTCTTTCCCTCCTTTATTTATTTATTTTTGATATACCAGAGAACATCAAACAAATATCCCATCATTTAGTTAAACAGACATGTGACACTACGTGACACACATGATCTTTTGGGCTATGTGGTGTTTGCTGTCCACATAAGAAGCATATCCTGAAATAATTTTCTTGACAGTGCTTCAGGGTTTGTTTGGAGGAGGTTTCTATCTTCATACATGCATATGAAAACATAGGAAATAATCCAATATTTCTGAAGTTGGAAGTTGGTATCAGCCTCATAAATGTATTATCTGATACTCTGGATTTCCTGTGTGTAAAGCTGTTGCGGTGTGAGTTTCCCAACAGTAAAAAGGAGTCTGATAGAGCATTAAGGATGTGAATTTGTGCCCAGATTCTGGCAATAATGTGGATACTGTGCTGGAGTGCAGTTACACAAAAAAACTATGACTGTCTGCATGATTAATATTTTTTTCTCTGTTGCTGAAGAGCTATTGAAATGAGTGTTCTGCCCTATTGGGACAGCTCTGTGTCCATGGAGAAGTTAGTAGGAAATAGGGAAGTTTTGAGTTGTACTTTCTAGAAAGATTGCTGTATTATTATTGTAAAATCCTATTTCTGGCATGTTTTGCTTCCTCTACCTACACGTGTATGCACGTCCCTTTTCAAGGTCAACACCTTGACCCCATGAAATCCTGTCATTGCAGATTCCAACCGTGTTGATTCTGGCCTTTTGAGCTCCATGCTTGACTTGTGCACCATGGGAGAGCATCTCTTACCCCATTAGCTGCCTCGTTGGTTTCCCACACTACCAAAGCGAGTTCTCCCCTCACAGCTCAGGTCCCCACATCCCATGTGCCATGAGTGTTTTTCTCATGAACCACTGGATCTTTCACCCTGTTCTTTGTCTGTTGACTGATTTCTCAAGCAGATCCTACACAGGAAATGCACCTCTCCCACCACCTCTTTTTTCCTCCCTCTGGGTTCCCAGGATGAGAAGATGCAATCCTTCCCATTGTATTCCTGCTTCCCATCCTTCCCGCTCAGTATTACAAAGGGGAGAGAAGGGAATGGGCTGGAGGAGCAGGAAATCTCTGCCTGATCAGAACCAACCTCCCATGGGCTCAGCAAGAGGAAGTTCCTTAATTACACTGGGATTTAGACTCCGATGGTGAGAAGAGGGATGTTTCTGGGAGTTGAAGGATGGCATGCAGAACAAGTGGTTATCAAATCTAACCAGAAAGCTTTTTTTTTCATTTGTTTTGAAAATGTAACAGAAACATTCTTAAAATATAGAAGCAAACCCTCTGCATTTCCTGCAGGGCTGAAGTTAACAGAATTGTATCCCATACTCTTCCTCTATACCTGTGGGTCTTACTGTAGAAGGAAGATTGTGTTGTGTACTTTAAGGCTTTCCCATGCAATTTGGAATAACTTCTAATATCCTTTTATAGTTTGGTAGAGAAAATAGTGATTTTATGTATCTTTAATTCTGCGCTTTATATATGAATTATTGTGCTGTTACTTAAAATCGTTTGCAGTAAGGTAATTCAGACTTCTCTTTGAGTCCAGCCTAAGAAAATATCTGTAAATTAGTGCTAATGGTCAGTGTGGCTGAGAGAGAAATTCTTTCATGTTTGGAATTGACTGTAAGATTGAACTTACTCCAATTTATTGCAAAGTCAATATTCAGTTTAAAAATTAAAAAGGTTAATAATTATTAGGTTTTCAGAGGAAAGTACTAGTGTTATGACCTGCCTAACATCATACAGCTACAAAAATGCTATAAAATGATTTTTTAAGCTTATATTTATAGTGAGTAGATGGCTTATTCCTTCATCTCGCTACTTATGCATCCATGAACTGTTAATTAATACTTTTGCAGTAATTACAGAATATTTTAAATATACATCATTCTTCTGAATTTTAAAAGATCAGGAATTTTTTATTAATTTAAAAGGATAATAGGACTGACCCACACTTTCATCAGCTCTTTAATAAAGAGGTGCTTTTTTAGATCATTTAAATTTTTACATTTATATTGCAAGGAATAATAAAAAGTCTTTTTTTCATACTTTTCTCCATTTGCTCTTCTAAGCTGGGTCACTATTGTATCAAAAAAGGTCATTGTTTTCCATAAAAAGGTGAGTGATTGCCTGCAAGTATTGATGAAAGGGGAACTTGGATCCTAACTCTTTTGACTCCTGTCATGCAACTTTCTTTATACAGGGAGCTGTGGTTTGTAACAGAAATTTTAATTCCATTTAGTTTCTTCTTTTTCACCACTCTGTTACATGCCTGGGAATGTTTAACCCAAATAATTTGATACCTCTTTGCAGTGGAGCTTCTCCCAGCGTTTCTTGATATATGGCTGCCATGGAGCACAGAAGAAACCAGAGCACAGTTTTTAGCTGAGCAATAATACAGTGTGGAAAATTCAGCAGCTAGGTTTGTACGGAGAGATAATACCTCATAATCAAACAGCTGATACCCTTAGAAAAGACACATAAACTTCAGGCCCTTCTAGCTCTTCCTCAGATATGAGGTAGCATTTGCAGCCTTTGAGCTTGACAGAAGTAGAGATCAGTTGCCTTGGAGCGTAGTTGATTAGGCTTATTAGAAGAATTCAGAGGAAAAGAGGGTTGCTACTTTTAGAGCAGAGGAATTGTTTTAACGGGAGAGACAGCAGGAGAAAACAAGAAAAGTGAAAATCAACAAGCACAGAGAGTTCCTGCAGGACACCCATGCACTCTAATCTCAGCCTTCCAAAGTAGGAGGGTCAGCTCCCTGGAGGCAAGTGTACACTGCCAAGGAGATGCCTTCCTTGGGAACAGGGAGGTGGTGGAAAGGTGTAGCAACAGTGAAATGGGTTAAAAATAGTAAATGCTATTAAAAGATGAAGTTGTTGGCTGAAAATTTGAAAATCATAGAAAACCTCCCACATACCAGGAAAAGGGGCTCTAGGTGATTCTTTTAATCTTTATAAAACACAAATGAATTTTCATGTGATGTAAAATCTGTCTTCAAAATCATCTGTATGCATATATAAGGTGCGTCCCCTGGCTTGAGCATGATGTGAAGAAGCTTCTTTGGATTTCACCACATTCCCATTTTTAATGCAGGTTTTAGTATTACTCTTCTTAAGATTTGGTGGGGTTTGTGTGTTTTGTTTTAAAGCAAAGAACAAACAAAGCACAGTATTTCCTAAAGTTAAGACATCCAAGTAATGGCTAACTGACTGGTTAGTTGTGGTGCATATAAAACTGTTTGTGTAAAAGTTTGTTTTACTGTGTCATAGCCAGATTGACTCACTGCAAGCTATCCACGTTCACGAATTTTGTTAGACCACACAAATGTAGAAGCTGCAGGCACAGATGCTTGTCCACTGCTCTGTTCCTGCTTAAATGTGCCTCTTGGACTTGAGTAGGTGATTTCCAGTAAGCTGCTTGTTTATAAATCTCTATTTGTGAGTTATTTGCTCACATCTGATACAGATCATGACGCAGTTCACAGAACTGAATAGGCTGAGCAAATATTTCCACAGGTTGTTTGTGTCTAAGTAACTGGATCTATGCCCATGGCAGCACTCATCTGCTCACCTGTTCCACATTCATGTGTTTAGGATATCCTTAAAATTTTGGCTGCCTTGCATTTGCCACAGTGGTCTTACCTTTTCTTTCTCTTGACCCAATAGTGAGATGTTCTGAGTGGGGCACTCTCCCTGCCTGCAGACAGAAGGGAAGGTGAGCTGTGTTTGTTCAGAGCAGGTCTTTTGCTTTTATGCTGCATTTTTGGCTACCTTGTGTTCTTGCATAATATTGTTTACAGAGTACATAGTAAAACACAACATGTATGTGCAGCAGATTGTAGGAAGGGAGTGGAATAGTCTGCCATGGACTACATTGAGTTTGCTGAGCTGAGAAGTACTTTGTGATTCTGGTCAGCCCTTGTTTTTTATTCTGTGTTAAGGTTCAGAGGTTTCTGATTCCTCTTTATACCTCCTTTCTGTAGGAAAGGTCTTACATGAAGACTGGGAAGTGTAAGATGTTTTGACTATCTTCTTAATCTGTGTAACTGCGCAATACTGGGCTCTAACATACACCCACAAAACAGTTCTGCTACTCAGTCTGATTACCATTAGTTAGGCTGGCTGCAACACAATTAAGGACATTGATCATTTAAGATTGGCTTTCCACAGGAACTTTTATGGAATACAGTTAAGGGACACACTTGTTTGCAGTATTCTTACACATTCAGTTGTCTTCAAAGTGGTTTACTTCCTTAAGATATATATTTTTGGTGGTGTTTGTGATGAGTTTTTACAGATTATTTAGGCATGTGGCTGTTGCTGTGAGGTAGCATACATGTTTTACAAGCAAATTTGTGATGGGAAACAATATTTTGTTCCTGTCCCTTTCAGAGTGGTATACTAAACGTTGTCATTTCTTTCCCGTGATAAACTTCTGAGTCCTAGGCTAGCTGCTATCACAGGCTACTGTGTTACAGTTAACTGAACAGATTCTTCAGTTTGCTACTTCCAGCATTTCAAGAATTTCTGTTTTAAAAATTGCAATTTCTCAATTTCAAGAATTTTATAATATGGACTGGTTGACACCTCTTTCTTTTAAATATTGGAGCTGATGGATCACTTAGAGAATCTTATTTTATGTTTTGCCTGTGTGCTTGTGCAGTGAGTAGTGTAGTGTCGTGGTATAAATTTTTTTGAACCTTAGCTGTCAACCAGTAGTAACCTGTAAGTCCCAGTTTATTGTGAAGATTTGCTGTATGGTTGGTGTTGCAAAAGTTGACACTTGAGAGGGAGATGAACTGAGTATTATAGGCAGAATTCAGAATCTATGAAATGTAATGTTTTAGCACATCCTGTGTTCTTACTGGTGCAATCTAAACTTTAAAAATAATAATAATTATGCTAAAATACAAAATAGGAAGTCTTGAGTAAAAGCTAGATATCAGTGAGTTTTGAAAATACCTGATTGTAACAGTATTACATTTTATAGATAGAGACATACATCAGCTATGAAAGCCTTTGATTATATCTTTACCCATGACACTGAAGCACAGCATCATCCAGATTTTATTCTGGGGTGGGTATGTGCTGCCATTTCTGTACTTCCTGAGTTGCTTCCTTCTCTTCTCATTTCAAAAATTTTTGAGGAATTTTTATTTTGTATTGTTTCTGTTAAGGACAGTAGGCCTAAGAATCTGGTCTACCAGTGGAATTGGAAGTAATATCAAAAATATTGTGGTGGAGGGATGTTTCATAATAGATATGAAGTGCAAAATGCTTTACTGAAGAAAAGGTGGACTAGCATCGGATGAATGGCAGTGTATGCTTGTAGTTATCTAAATACTGAAATTTTGAACTCTGCTTGTCTCTGTTGGAGAAGGGAGTATTGGGAATCAGTACACACCAAAAACTTTACAAAACAAGTATTTTACCTGCCATACTCTGCTGTAATACATTACATGTACATTTACATGTTACAACTGCAGTAGCAAGATGCATTTTCTAAACAGAAGGAAAAAGTGCTTATGGCTTCTCGTGATCTCTTGCAAGTTACGAGGTAAAATTCATTTCACTGTTCCCAGACCCATAACTCCTCCCTGGACTTTTGTAGTTCATGTACATCTCGTAAAAGGTCTGTCAAGCAAAGCAAAGCATTTGTTTGGGCGTGCTGCCGCTGCTTTGATTTAACAAGGGCAGGGAGCGGCCACCGCTGCAGTCTGGTGCTCTGGGCCTCGCCATGGCCCAACAACCAGGTACCAGCCCACCACGGGCCCCGATGTGAACTCTGGTGGTCTCCTTCATGTAGCACGTCATCTCCTGTCACCTGTGCCAGCTACACTCGTGTGTCAGCACAGACAAGCTGTTTGACACAGAACTGAGGGAAAAAAGACATTGGACTGGAAAATGTATCAGCTCCACCCTGCTGCTAATTCTTTTTTCCTAGTCTTTATTAATGCTCTTGCTCTTCTTAGTTTATGAGAAGAGTTCTTGTGAATACATTAACACTTCCACAGAGGAAGAGTGTTTCTGGCTTGTATGCTGGGCTGCAATGTCAGCCAGTGCTTCCTGTATCAGGCTGTCTGCCTCTGGGCATTGAAATTAAGCACGGTGCAGCCAGACCTGGATGCAATTCATCTGAGTAGTAAGACACAGAGAAATGCCTTATAAGTTTGCTATGTTTTTCTGATTTCTGTAAATCCATGTCTGGATTCCATTATCACATAATTGCAATTGGACATAAGATCCCCCTAGAAAACAGTTCTGACCAAACCAGCGTTTTAGAAATGGTCTACTGCTGTGTACTTGAATTGAGTTTCAGTACTGGCAAACCAGTCAAGAAAAAGATTTGTCTGCACTTATAACTAAGAGCCAAGGACTTCTTGGTCATGAGAGGTAAGATTTTGTGTTGTCTCTCTGTGCCCCAGGTTCACTTTCCTTGGGCAAATTACTAAAGTCAGCAATTTCAAACTTAGGAGACTGGAGTTAGGTGTTGACAGCCATCTTTAAGTACCTAAATAAGTGGTCTCATTTTAAGAGGTCCTGAGCACACAATTCTTTTTGACTTCAAAAGAAGCTGCAAATGCTGTGTCCACTTTGATTAATTGAAAGGCTGACCATCAAAGTGGAATTATGTTGCCAAGCTAAAGGAAAAGAAATAAAGACTTAGCACACTGTATAAATCAATCGCAGATCAGAGTTTACTGGGTATAAAATGTACAGCATCTTATGTGCCCTTTTGTACTTTCTGAATCTCACTGGGCCCAAAACTACAACAGAAAACCCCTCACGGTTTGTGAAATATGGCAATGCCCAGAAACATTTGCCAGTTTGGCCACTGAAAAATAGATATGGCTGCTCAAAATTTATACTGTTTGCTAGGGCCTTAGGTGAAAAGAAAACGAAATTTTAAAATGCTTATTTTTTTCATTTGAAGGTAATGTCTTAAATCCTCAAGAGATGAACAGCCTACTACCTTCCCCTACTTTGATCGATCTGTCTTTGAGGCATGATTTACACCTTATTATAGTACTTCAGGTTACGGCCTCTGTTCTGGAGAGTTTTGTGGAGATAGGTATCTGGGGAGGAAAGAAAAAAAAAAGACCTGATAAGTGCCCCGATGGAAAGAAAGGCTCCAGTTTGTGTGTGTGTGTGTTGGTCGTGTTTGCCAGTCCTCACAGCAGAGGGAACGCTCTGTGCAATGGAAACTTCAGCTGGGGACTGAATAAGTCATGAGGCATCCTATCATGAGAAGACAGAATTTGCTAACACCACTGTTTGCAGAATTACAGAGTTTTTTGGGGCTCGGTTTGCCAGCTCTTAGACCCTCATGGTGTCTTCTGGGTCGTCAGCACATTCAGGCAAACCAGAGTGCCAGGTTTAAACATGGCATTTGTGGTGCAGATACGTATTTGGCATAATGTAGACTGAGCCATCAGCAGTGCTATTACTCAAAATTACCACAAATTTGGCACAAAATGAATGTTCAGTAGTGAATAATGTAAGATAATAGTTTCTATCACAAGCATGTCACCTTCCCCATCTTAGCAGCTCCTTGTCACCAGCACCCAGGTACTGATCTGCCTGTACAACCCTCTGATGCATCTTCTAGTGACAGAGGCTGCCATTACTGGTGTTTGTGGGTGTGGAAACAGGAATTGCTTGTGTCCTTTCCTGCCTGACCCTCAGTATTGGGAGGTGTGTGTGAATTTGGAAATCTGTTTTGTCTTCATTCTCTCCAATGCTTTTGTATACAGCGGAAGGCTAGGTGATAAGTTTTTGTCATGGCTCTTTTATATTGCAGGAGTGCATTCTGTTATCTGATAAGATTAGTAAGTCAAGCAGCACGAATGATTATTAAGTATAATGGTTTGTTTATATAAATACGTCAGTAAAATAGGTTACTCACACAGGCCAAGTGACCCAATTATTCAGATTTTGAATGTGTAGAGGAGATGTGCTATATTGCTGCACTTCAGGGAAAGAAAACCTATGTTGAATTGCTCAGTAAGTTTATCTTTTTTTTATAGTGGTAGTACCCTGTTGATGGGGAACTGCTGGAGAGTTCCTCAATACTACATGTCGTATTTTTGTCCCTAGAAAAGAAAGCTGTTGTAATAAGTGGCCCTTAATAAGTGACCATTTCCTGCAGTAAATGCTGATCTATCCAGGTCTTCCTGTCAGAAAGTTTAATTGGACATAAGTAAAGTGATACCATTAGGTCTCAGCCCGTCTTCTATAGCTCCTACTTGATATTTTCAGCTTCTTGATTTAAAGGTGGGCTTGGGGGGTACCATTAGGATTGCCACAGGCTTTAATCTTAAACTTCAGGCAAAAAGAGTCTTAAAATTATATAGACAGATTCATTAACCTTCCTTTTGAATGGTTAACCATAGTGAACTTTTGAATTTCTTCGAAACACTTGGCTTCAATAGGAAGCTAGCTAAACTGAGGGAACTAGCATTCTCAGTCAGAGTTTTTTGGCTGACCATAGCCTTTGTAGTTTAGCCATTTGTTTAAAAATCCGCAACACAACCAAAACCATCTAAAACAACGGTAAAGCCCCTGTAAAGCAGAAGAATGGGTGTGATTAATCTAAACTTCAGTATTTCAGTAGTTTCTTGCTCTGCCATGCCTGTTTATTTGTAGCTGAACAGCAGACCATTGTAACAGTGCAGAGGTCTGTAAAAACAGGGCTTCCTCTTGCAGCTTCCTGTTGAGCAGGAGCAAACACAAACTGTACTCTGCTGTTAAGTTGTGCGTAGCCCATCTTTACGGGTATCTCCCCTGACAGACCTTTATTGTGCACCTCAGGGTCAGCCACTGGATGCTGCTTCATTTCAGATCATGAAACTGATCCCTGTAGTCAGATTTACAAGAACAGGCTATTGCCCAGTTCACATAGAGCAGCTCTGGCCCTAAGGGAGGCCAGCTTCTAGACTGGGATCTCCAAGCAAGGTGTCATTACTCCTCATTTCCTCCAGAAACCTGGCTGAGCGACAAGGAAGCTGTTAAAAAATATTTTATCAACATTTTCTTTAAGGAATGTGGATTTGCCCAAAATGAAACATTCTAAGGAAGTGCAAACTTCTGACTTGTTTCCTGCCTTCTTACCTGGCAAATTTTCTGGGACTTCATGGCAGCTTGCTTGAGGAAGTTTGTTTGAGTTTGCATCCTCCAGGGCCTCCACTCCACTGTGCCACTGAAACAGGAGCCTGGCAGCAGTGGTGCTGCTGGGAGATATTGACCTCCTGGCAGGAGTGCCCTCAGAAGTTAACAGCTTCAGGGGAAATAGGGAAACTGGAATTTATATAGTGGATCCTACAAGGAATTATTTTTTTCTGTGGTTCTATTTCCCTGCAGTTCATCCAGCTACTAAATACTCAATTGTAAAATATGCTTCAAGGCTTAGAAACTGAAAGTTTCTCAAATTACTCAACCTTCCCTCAACCAGTCATAGAACCAAGTCACAGAATCTTCCAGAACTGGAATAGCCAGCTGCTCCCCTTTTGTTTAGGAAAGGGACATATATGTTTACGTGTATTTTTTTGTACCTTTCTGGTGGTACTTTTCTGTCTGGGTGTGCTTTCTGGACACTACAGATGTTACTGCTTGGAGCTCAATTTAGAAGTCGTAGTATAACTAAAGAAGTTCTGGTATGAAAATGTGTATATAAACGAATACTGGTTTTTTTTCAGGACGTTGAAAAGATTTTACAAAGAAAATGCTGCTTGGCATTGCACTCGTATTTACGTCTGTATGTTACATCTGCAAAAAGCATATGCAGTTAGGTTAGTTTTGGGTTTTGTTGTTAGATGTCTCAGGTATGTTGATGTCTACCCTTCCTTGAAAGCAGGCTTATGTGGGCCTGAGAAATTCTGGGAGCACTCCCAATATTCAGTTGAATTGACAGATATATTCTTAAAACAAGGAGTGTGTTGGTGTGTTGTTTTTTTTTTTTCGTTGTTGCTGTTTTTTTGGTTTCTTTACCTTCAATAAATTTTAAGTAAACCAAACTAGTAACATTTAACAAATTCACACCCATCAAGTTTGTAATGTTGGAATTAAATGAATTTTCCAATAAGCATCAGGTAGTCTACAATAAGCAAGACTTCTTAATTTTCTTTTTCGTACGCACAGATAGACATTCAGCTTAGCTTCGTGCATAATTACAGTTACTACCACATTTTCTTTTGTTGCAATTTTAAATAGTTTTTGTTCTTAAATTTCTTATTTATGTGCAAAAATAACTGTACCCCTTCCCCTGTTTTTCTGTATTTGGAATTGCGTAATGTTAAGGGGTTTTTTTGTTTTGTGTTTGCCGAGGAGTTAGAACTGTGAAACCCTGTTTTATTGCTCTAGCAGAATTGTAGGATTTGTGGAAGGAAACACCCCCCACTCCCCCGAAAAAAAAAAATCCAACCCCAAAACAAAACCAAATTACTGAAATAAAAAACCTATAGCAAATTCTATAAGAAGAAAAGTATATGGCTCTTCCACTCACTCTAATTGCCCCACTAGTTTTTCAGATATTTTCAGAGGTCTTTAATTATTTAAAATTTATATGACATTTTACAATTGCTGTTATTTTATACTCTGAAAAATTGGTTACTTTCATGTCTGAAATCACAGGGAAGTCATATGAACTAAATATTACATTCTTGCCACTGCTTTTATGCATTGCATGTTTAGCATCTAACTAAAATGCAAGTAGAAAGCTCATCTTGAAAGAGACTACTTAATTAAATATTAAACGATGAATTAAAACTTAAATTATGCAAAACTAATAAGCTACGTTACCAAAACACACAATTAATTTGCTACAATATATGGAAAGAACATGTTAGCGTTTCTACTTTTGTTTCATGTTTGCGCTGCAGTCTGCACAGGCTGCTGTTTTGGAATTCCTCACCTTGAAATATTTGGCATATCTGAATTAAGATATAAATCCGTGATTTTTAGGTTGGGAGTTTTGCAAAACTCATCAGAGATTAAAACTTTGATAGTGCAAAGGAATGTGTTATAAAGTGGGGCAAATCCAATTATTTTTCAATTAGTGCAATATCACTTCTGTGTATAAGATTCAAATCAGTGCATCGTATCACCTTGCACAAATCGATAGAGTAAAAATGGACTTGTTGACAAAAATTGCAATTTAACCTATTGCTCTAATTCCATGGTATAACGGGTTTATTTTTTACTGGAATTGCTTTCAACTAATTGCAAATGCTGAGATTCTGCATACAGTAATTATGTGTGCTTACCTTTATAGAGACCAGATGAAGCATGCCTTTAAATTCTGTGTTCAGTTTAGCTGTTTAAAGGAGGTATTCCCTAAGTCCTGTGTCAGGGGCACAGAAAGGTATTTTCTTAGCAGATGTGGGGATGTGTTCCTACATGTCTAAAATACTACAGTGGCCGAATACTAGACATGCTGCAAAGTACTCTGTGCTTTACTGTAACACAAGCAAAGGGAGACATTTTCAGTAGTATCTGCTGGTGTTTTTCATGATTGTATTCTTCAACCTGAGTAAAGCTTAGATGGCTGAAGGAAAGGAATTAGGGAATTAAAGAAAACTCCATCTGATTAAGTTAATTATGAAGTTTGAATCTAATACTTTATTATTGCTGTACACTGGAAGGTGAAACTACATTTACATTTGCATTTTTTTACATTTTAGTATTGCATAAAATAACATTTGCTTTTAATGTTTCATATCAAATATCTTCAGCACTTTTCTCTCAGGTCTTGCTAATTTAGCCTTTGTAGCTATATAAGTAGTTGTTTATCTGGCATTATAATTTAAAAGTTTACATTAAAAATAAAATCAATACTGGGATAAAAGCATGAAGAGTACAGCTAAAATAATTTATAATAGTTCTATTGGTGATAGAAATCTAAGGAATGAATATTGTGTATAATAAAGGCAATTACCTGAGCTGCTTATAAGGAAAAATACTGCTTTTGATGTTGGGGGATGGAAGGAGGAGACCATGGAAGCAGTTACAGCTCTAATTTTCTGGGTTGAGCTATGTTAGCCCTGGCATAAATTGCAGCAGCCTAGAGGTACATGTGCCATCTGAGGATTGCATTCTGCCCTGACATCTTTGTGAATGTGTCAGAGAGGTGTGGGGGAAAGAGAGCAAAGGCACTGGTGTCTGCTGGGGGTTTGAATGCACTGGGAGGTCTCAGATTTCCTCAATCATCCTCTCACACGTCAAATACAGTCTTTGGTTGGTTTGCACAACTTAAAGTCCAGTGGAGCGGGTTGTGATAAGAAAACTGGTTTGGTATTTAACCTAAGTGATTTTTCTTACTTCTGCATTTATCAGGTAAAAGTTCTCTCTTCAACAAAATGAAGTGTTTAATCTACTATCACAAAGAGTGAAACGTGAATAAAGATTGACTTGGACATAATCTTTCTAACTGCTCTTGATGGACATCTTAAGATTCAGCTTAATTTAATTGAAATCTTAAACTCTGTCTTTTTGGGAAGCTCTTTTCTTTTATGTCCATGGTTAAGTGAGCAAGGCAATGACATGCTCCCTTAACAACTGTTCGAGAATCATCGGGCTGATTGACTAATGTTTCTGCCCTTTCTATGCACTTCTGGTGTTCCATCATGGCTTTCTCCGTCCTGTGCATATAAGTGGATTTATCTGAATGATAATAAGCCAGATGGTTAGGTGGTAGGCCAGGTATTTTGAAGGTAAGCATATTCTTTGTCATAGAGCCATGTTAGCCAGGAGCTCTGTGCCACATTTCAAATCCTTCAGCAGTCTCCCCAGGAGGTGGCAGCTGTAGAAGCCTAATGGATATCGTCACCTTCAACTGTCAGCTCCTTTTTTCCTGTCTGTCATGACTGTTTACTTCTGATCATACCAGTTGACATTTATGTGTCACAATAGAAAACCGAACCAGTGCAGGAGTAAAGGCGACGCTGGGTTTACGGTTACTTCTTGTATCACAACAGGCAGCTGGCAACTCATTAACACCATGTGGAGTGTCAAGCATATAGTATATTAAATAAAATTAATGCCTACAGGCCCTGTAAATAAGGAGATGGCCGTAACAGACAATGAAATTACATGAATGGTTGAAACAGGAATAGTGAAGGTGACAGATTTAAAAAAAAAAGGGAAAAAAAAAGAAAGAAAAAAGGCAGGGAGCAGGGATGAGTCCGTAGGCCAAGGTACATGAACATGTTAAGCCTTTGACTGTCATTCCTTGTCATTTTCTTATTTACCTGCTGAAGCAAGACATGTGGCATGGGAGAGTTCTGCCAGGTGTCTGGTGACTTACTGGAATCTCCATGTTTGGCAGCAATGGCAGTGTTAAGATCCTCAAAGATATCCCCCACGTTCTCTTTAGCCATTATTCAACAGTGAGCATGACTATGGAAGACTTGGGTCCAGTTGTGGTGATCCAGGAGAGCATTTTAGCTTGAGTACAGTCCTGAGAGTGATGAAGACAAAAGTGCTTTTCTTCGTAAATAGCTAACATGGCTTTATTTAAAGCGATCTCAGAGTCCTTTACTCACATTCTCTGGAGTAACCACTCATCTTTTGTATTAGATAGCTTGTGTGGGCCATTGGTCATTTGCTTTTCTCTATGTGCACACACTGCTCCGTGTCTTCTGTCTCATGTAGTGAATGGTTTGGCAAAGCCACCGGCTTAATTTTGGCAGGTTAAACACCTGAGGCATAGGTATGGTGAAGCAATTTATATAATACAAGATGCTTCATCTCAGATAATCTAAAATTTACAAAAAGTTTTATACAGGGTAGAGCTTCTTATAAAAGTAATCAGTAATTTCAAATTAATTTTCTATTTCAGAATTTTAAAACATAAATTGACATTAGGATCTTTTTACTTAATGGGAATTTTTGATCATATTTGGATTTATTTACTTAAATGTGTTGTATAGAGGTGTTCCAGTTGTTCTATAGACTACTGAAATACTATCATGCATTCCAAGAAACATAGCAAATGGTGTCTAGAGGAAATGAGAGGTAGAATTTAGTACTGAAAATGTCATTACAATCACAAAATTTTATACTCACTGGATATCATAAAGCACTGAATTCTCCTTTAATTTAAACAGGCAGATCCTGTAGACTGCAAATAAGCTGTCTTTGGGCACTGTTGTGACAATGCTGTGCCTGCTAGTAGTACATGTTGGTTCAGGTAAGCTCAACAGGCAAGAATTTACACAGCACATCAATCTTTTATGCCATTAAGCTGATGGAAGCATGTTTAAAGAGAAAATGAACAAAAAATACATATTTTTGTTACTTTAACAAACTGCTTTATAATTTCCGATAAGAAACAAGAAAAAAAAATTAAACGCTATTCATTGTCATAATTAAATTGCTACAAAAAAGTAATTGTGGACCAGTGTATTGTCTCATTAAAAAAAAAAAAAAGGTACCTGCTTTGATCTCATCTTTTGGCAGTTTATTTTATGCATTTATTGTTCGTTAATTAGAGTTCCTACATATTTGCCCTTCTTGCCTGATTGCCTTTGCCTTTTATAGCTACGGCGAGCTTTCCTTGCCTTTGCATTTGAGATGAGCTGAGATAGCCACCTACAGTGATTGCGTCAGTTCCCTTCATAATTTTTATTAATCCTCACTGAGGATTTCTTTCTCCCCTAATGAAAACAGAGGTCTCCTGTATTTCATTTACTTTTTTCATGTTCTCAGGATCATCTATCATTCTGGATGGATTCTTATATCTGTTCTCTACTTCCTCAAGGTGGCTGGGATGCTGTTTTGAGTGTGTGGCCCTGCTAGAGCCATGCATACTGCTAGAATAATGATCTCTGACTCCTATGTGACAAAAAGGTCGGGTTTTCAAAGGCTGCAGGGCAATCATGCTGACCCAACTACTGTTGTGGGCTGGCCAGCTTGCTGACAGTGGAGCAGTTGAAGTGACATGCAGATGGCATAGGGGCATTGCTGCCTTTTCTGGTGTGGCTATAGGATTTGGGGGATCTGATGATGATTACGATGATCCAACTGCTGTTTTGTTTTTCATACTATGCTGTCAGAGAGCATCCACCAGTATGCAATGAAGTCAAATAAGTGGATCTTGTAGTTAAAGCTTGTTAAAAACTCCTAATGTATGACTTCTAAACATTTTTCATATAGCTGCAAGATATAAACCGGCTGCAGTTCAGAATGCAGAATAGAACTACTGAGTTGTTTTAATTTTCCAGTTAAATGACACATAATAAATAAAGAAGTAAGTGCCCATAAACTAGAAGGAGGATTAAAAGGCACAATTTTTTTTTAGTATTAGATCATATTACTTAGCGTGTTGCTCTATTTATTTTATTAACAGATCAAAGGAGATACTTAGTGAGCTTTGAGCAGTTTGTAAGCATTTGTGTTCAAAATTTTGTTGCATTGTTACATGGACAATATTCTTTCATTCTGGGATAATGAGGAAAGGCAAAATCCTTACTTGCATCAGGCATAAATAAAAAAAAATTGATAGACATAGTCTGAAAAGGAGAATATAAGATCATTATGTATTTTTTCCTTTATCTATGAAGAATTGACAAAGAACTGGTGTAGGTGGCCAGTCTGTCTGTGGCCTTTCTCTTTGCTCAGAGGAATATGCTTTGGTTACCCCCTTCCTCTCAGATGCTCTGGGCAGCCCAGACCCTGCTTTGTGGTGACTTTATCCAGTAAGTGGCCCAGGAGGCAGCAGCTGATGTTTCCCGCTGTAGGGAGCAGCGTGATGCTTAGCTGCTGATCACCACAGGACCTCATTTCACTCTTCCTTTGCCTTACCCTGTTCCTGGGCAGTGTAGGTGCCTCCATCTGAGCATGGCTCATGGGGTATCTGCCTGTGCCATGCTGGCACTGGGGCAGCCAGTCTGGTGCTGGGAGCATCCCTGCCCACTGGTGCTTAACGGGGGCCCTGCTCCCTCTCCTACTCCCCGGGAATGGGGTCTGGCCCAGGGCTCGGCTGGCAGAGCCCAAGGGAAGAGGGTGCTGCTTCCTCCATGCCTACTGGCATGGCTTCAACCATGAGGGCCTTCTGTGTCTGGGTTTGTGGTGCCAACAATATCCTGCCATTTTCACTGGAAGCCTCCTGATAGTGTGTATTTAGGTAAGAATCCTGAAAAGATTACTGACTGGGGTGGGGGGTATTCACAGTGATCTCTCTGCCCCCTGTACCATGTGCTAAAAGCCTCTCAGGGCTGCAGGAGGCACGGAAATAGTTGGTTTTGCCTGGCTGTTGAGTGGCTGCTGGGGCACGCAGGCTTTGTGTGATGGCTGGACGCCCCCAGCAGTAGATTTCTTGCTAATCTGGCAGAGACCATTTTACCTGAGTGCCTGTACCAGGCTGAGAGCTACAACCTGCTTTCCCCCTTGGTGGTAGCTCTGTAGGAAAGGGAGGCTAGCAGGAGAGGCAGCATCAACAGTGAAAGCTTCCATAATGTCAGGAAGAAATTTCTCTTTACCGCATCCCAATATTTTTCTGTTCATGGAAGCTGAGATAAATATGCTCGCTTGCTTCGTTGGTCTTTGGTAGATGTACGGTATTCACTGCATTATTTTCCTGGTTTTGTGTTACTGTGAGAAGATAAACTCGTTTAAAATTTTCTTTTGTTTGTGAAACTTGATTAAAAATAAGATTCTAACAGTTATTGAGCAGATTTTTCTCATCCTGCTGTCTTTGATCCAGTTTATCTGTAGAAGGAACAGCACAATTTAGTTTACCTTTCTGTCCTTCTGTTCTGGTTGTCCATACAATTTTACAAGAATAATTATAAGAATAATATATGTGTAAGAATAATTTCTAGTGACACTTTATTGACAAATAGTTTGAAAACTGAACCAATACCATACTTCTCATAGCTAGTTGCCTCATTAATTTGTATAATATAACAAATCAATTTGCAAACATGTTTAATTAGATGTAGATAAAGATAAATGATGAGTGGAAATACACATAAGTATAAAAAGTTTGAAATGCATTTAGTGGACGTGTCGTTCTATCCCTGAAGTCCATTGAATAAAAATGTAAATCAGCGTAGCTAAATCCTGCTGCTAAATGCAGTTTTACTTGGTTTTTTGTTTTGTTTTTCTTTTTTTCTTGAGTAAGCACTGAAAGCATGAAGGTACAGAATTTAAGTGGATTTTTGTTCTAAAAAGAAATACTCTCTGTTTTGAGGAATACTTTTATTAGGCTAACTGTTGTATCCTTGACAATGTGCATGAACATTTTAATGCTGTTTTGAAATAGAGCATTTTCTAATTTAGTAATGAATAGCACTGTAGGGTCTTACATACTGCTTTGATTCAATTTTGGGAAATGGGAGCTAACCACTTCAGGTATTTCAAAGCATCTGTATTCTTTGGAGTTGCATAATATAAACCAGTGTCAGTAGATTTTCTGAATGCCTGAATCTGTCCTTTTGAAGGCATTTGCTATTTATTTCAAAATAAAAGGGTTACTGCAGAGGCACCTGGGCTTGTGAGGAAGAAAAGGGATGCTGACACCTGGCAGATAGTTTCCTGGCGACATAACGGGGTCTAAAATATTGAGGTGGACAGTGCTTCTTTGAGGTAGCGCGTACTCCATGCTGTGCCGCATGCTTTAGAGCTACGCCTGACTTTTGCCTGCGACAGCTCCGGCGCTGTGAGCTATTGGAGCCGCGCGTCGCTTCAGGTGTGCTCCCAGAGCCTGCAAAGAATCAAAGCATCTTGGCCGGGCGGCAGTCTGCCCGATGACCTTTTTCGCGTGGAGCTCGATGATGGGTTGTGAAGGGGAGAGCTGGTTACAGTCAGGACTGGGGGGACCTGCCGTGGCGTGACGGCAGGTTCAAATCAAACCCAATAGTTGCTTCTTGTACTTTCTTCCCATGTCCTGCCAGCTTGCTGTATGGCTGCCACAACGGTAACCCTGTGAGTGGCTTGATTGGTGAGGATTTACATGTGTGCTAATTAGAGTGGAATAAATGATTGGCTGTTTGCTGCATCGCCATAAAGGGTGCCCAGATGTACACACTACGTGAACATAATGTGCACGGGCATGGCGCATCAAAGTTTGTCAGCTGCATTACCTCAGCAGGCTTAGGGCCTGTCGGAGAGCATTTGCTGATAATTGTCCCCTATGATTTAGTGTCTGACTTGGTGAAAGTGAAGGACCTCAAAGTACTGTCTTGGCAAGGGAATTTCTGATCGTTTAACAAAAGTAATAAATGAGCTAAAATCTGTCAAATGAGGGTGAAAAAAATAAATTTAGAGCTATAAGCAAGCGGTCTTAGCTGAAGAATTCTGCGTGCTTGGAAATAGTTCGGAACGTAACACTAACTAAGCATCAAATTAGCTGCTGCAATTAACAATAGACACTGAACAGAGTGTTTAATTACGCTTAATTTGTTGTGATACAGCACAAGTCTTCAGTTATGAAAATCCCCCAGATGCCCAAGTATCCCCTGTATAGCTGAAATGCACTAAACTTTGCACACTTGGCTAATTTACCACAGAAAATGCAGAACATTCCTTTTCATTTAAAAAATCTGCTTTAGATGAAGGAAGAATAAGTTTATGTTTAGAAATGATCATTCTTTTCAATCTCTCTTAAATGAAAAAAAAATCTGGGCTATATATTTTTTCATGAAAATATATAATTAAGACAAAATCCCACACGTATTGTATTTATGCACAAAAATCGGTAATATCTGATTACTTTGACAAGTAATTTTGTACTTACATGTTCACAATATTGATAATGTATTAATGTACAATGATTAAATGGTTAAGCTGCCATATTAAAGTTATGAACAGGAACATTTATCCAGCATAGCTAAGCAGGAACAAAGACTGTCCATTTGCAGATGGCATTATTCAATCTCTGAACTGCTCAAAGATGTTAGCATTACAGCATTGATTCCGAGCACTGATACTGTGCCTCACTCCAATGACCCAATAGAGTTAAGTGATAAGGTTAAGTTAATTACTGTATCTGTGCTATACAGCTTCCACATGATTACTGCTGAGAAAGATAGTGATTCTTCTTGCTTTAATTAAGCAAAAGAGAATGAAAAGATATAATTGGTTTTTATAATAATCCTGTCTTATATCACTATCAACAAGCGTCATGTGTTTTTTCTACAACTTTGTTGCACGAATTCCTAGCAGCAAAATTTAAACAGTAGAATGTAGAAGTAAATTATTTAAATCCCTGTCCTAAAACACAGTGTCAGCTAAAGAATTAAATAGTTAATAGGTGTACTAATACTTCTGTAGCACCAAAGCGCCTGTGACAGTAAACTGTGTACCAGCTATGAAAAATCCGTATTTGACAGTTAAAGAGAATCTGCTATTTTTTTCTATTTACGTTATTACATTATTTTATTTTAACAAATGTTTTATTTTTGTTTCTTATAATGTATCAAATGGCAGTACTGTGGCTTTAATGTTGTTTCGTGAACAAGAGCTTTAGCAGTATTTTATTTTAAATTTGCTTATTAGTTGTTGAAAATTGTTGCCTTTGGTTTGAAGGTGAAACGGAGTTGTAAAAGGTTCAGAAAAAAAGCCCAAGCAGTCTCCTGTAGGATAATACTCTCTTTTTTCCTTCTAGTCATGCATATAATAAAATGTATGTATATCGTGAGGTATGCAAAAGCAGTTTTACATTGAAAATAATGAATACAGATGAAAGCTGGCAGTGAAAGAAGGGGAGAGATAGTAGGTAGGTTTTAGTTCTTCACGTGTTAAGCCCTGATTCTATGAACTGTTCTGCACAGGTAATCCCATGTCTCTGTATTGAGCTCTGCTAACTCTCACAAGTTTACAAAGGTTTGCCCACGCAGACGAGATTATTTTACCATATCTTTGCTTATGTAAATAACCTGGTAACAACTGCTCCAGGTTCTTACCATTTTCCCAAATGCTGCCTCCCTAGCAGGAAGGAAACACGTGTTGCCTTTCATTGTTGCTGCATTACACATGTGCAAAGGTGCTGGTGGTTTGTGAGCTGCAGATTTCTGCTTTCTCATTGTGTTTTCATTTTTAAATATAACTGTGATTTGTCAAATTCATTGGAACAAGAGTACCGATAGAGATTGTTAGATTAAAAATAGCAGAGTGCCCGTTTTCTAATTATTCTCTACATGTGGGAAAGGAAAGCTTGTTGTTTCTTATCCTGTAAATAGTCATGACTTTAAAACTCCATTGAACAAAAAAAATTTGGAAAAAGAGGTTCCATGCTGCATATATAAATTTTTAGCAAAGTAATTGGTAGTCCAGGACAAGATGTATATTCTTTACTAAGTATTATGAATATATTTTAATATTATTCTTTTATTCACAATAGTAAAGTTTTATCTCCTTAGCAATGATTTGTTTGCAGATAGGATGCACTGAGATTAAAATTGTGGTGCTGGAGATTTTAAAAGCTGCTTGGTACCCTGTCTGCCTACGGACAACCTCCTCCTATTTTGTAGCTACACAGCATTAATGGGATAGTGTTTCATTTCCATAGAAGGCTTGTATGCAATGGTATGTAGTTCAAACCATACTTCTTTTTCTCTGTAATTCTAATTTCTTCTTGTCGACAAAAACATTTCCTTGAAGCAATAAATTCTTAGTATTTTAAGTAAGAGAAAAAACAGCTGTGTCCAACGTTTGTGGTATTCTTTTTTGATAGCAAGTGTGTTTAGATGCTTGTTGTGTGTTTATGAAAACACTGTAGAGCTGCTGTTGCAGAACGTGTATATGAATAGAGAGAATCTTGTGTGTAGGGATCCATGGCTGCCATGCAAGGAGATCAAGGGAAGAAAGAGGGAGAGATACATCAAATTATCAAACTCTAACATTTATAAATAATTTCAGAGTAGTTAAGGGTCTTGTTTGGAAGGAAGGCACTAGGACTTGGATGAGAATAGGGTATGAAGGTATGAAGTAGCATGTGGACTGTTTTAAGAAATCTATTTGATTTTGTTTCTAGTTAATTCCATGAATTTGAAAATCTCAGTCACAGGATTTATTGGACCATTTCTTCCATTACATCTCTATTGGTCTCTGCTCTCTCATTCTCAGAAGCGAAAACTGAAGTAAATAATCACTCTTAATTTAGGCGATATTCTAAAGGATGTGCTAACAAATTATATATGTGGCTCAGTCAATATTAAGGATTGGATGGGTTGGCAGAGAAGATTCTGAAAAATCTGGGTGTTTTGTGGCTTGGGGTCCCTGTATTTTCTTGTTCAGTGGGTGAACGGAGGATTTCCAGCTCTTAGCCTGTCAACCTGATGTCTTTTGTCAGCTCTGTAGTCAATTTTTAAAAGGCTCTTGACATTTATTGCAAACAGATGCAATGACAATTGAAACATTTTCTTCTCATTCTTTTGTCTTAATAAATATATTCTTCTGGAAAGCAGAATCTCTTTTTCTCCTCACTTGAGTGTTATAGTTTGCATTGGTGATGGGAAAGTAAAGCAATTGTGCAGAAAATGAAAAAGCATTTTATGAGAAAGAATGCTCTGAGAATTTCTGATTTCTCCATGTACAGTAAATATTTTGAAATGTAAAGAACATCCCAACTTCTGAATTCTTAGTAAGTCTTCAGATAACGTAGGCACAGATACAGGAGGCAGACATTACGTGTTTCATAACGATATCTGCTCTCTTGCTGTTTGATTGCACAGACAATTTGACAGTGATGGACATTACTCATGCTTAATTATTTTTAAAAACATTTCTAACATTTAACGTCTCATAGGAAGAGAAATGAACAGGGGACAATTTCAGTCTTCGTGACAACTGAGCATCCGTGTCCCTTCAGTCCTTTGACATGCAGTGTAATACGGAAGAGCTAACAGCTGTGAGTAAGCAGAGGCCATATAGCATTTCCTTCCTGCTAGACATATGATGGGTTAGCACTGTGTAATAATAACAATTTTCTTTAGTTATGTGCTTCTTAATGTATCAAGATGTTTACATATTTCAGCTGAGGTGGTGCTTATTTCATTAGGTCGCATTGAGGAAAAGCAGCTTGTAAAGTTGCTTTCATATGTCAAAGTAATGATAAAATGAGTTTGAGGCCTTTATGATCAAGAACATTTTCTGCCTCTTTTTAATGATATAGAATAGTAATGACCTGCAGTTTCATTTATTCTTGGAAAAAGTATAATTGCAAAAATTAACTTGTCATACACCACAGCTCAGCAAAGTTACTTTCCTATAAGTCTGTGGTCACAGTATGTTTTTTTGCAATTCAGCATCTGGCTCTGTGGGGTACTGATGGCTTCTATGAAGTAAAGTACCAGGGTGAGCAATTAAATGTAAAATGACAGCATAAAATATGATCATTACGGTTATACAAAAGACACATTTATGAATTTTGCAGATAACTGTCATTTTTTCTACTCATATTTGCTCTTTCTTTGTTAGCTTAATATTTCTCATGCAATTCATTTTTTTTTCTTCTAAAAAGTGAACAATGCCTTTTTAATTATCCTGACACTTGTTTGTGTCTTTCTTATTTGTCACATTTGAAGGCTAATGATAACTCTTTCACTTTGTTCTGACACTATACTTTCAACTTTATTTCAAAATCAAGGACTATTTTTTAAATTAACACGAAGGTTGCATGATTAGGCTAGAATTTCTTATGGAAATCAGTTTGTGTAGTGTTGATCAGATAATGTGCTGCACCTGAAAGAAAGATTATCTGTGTTCAATTCTCAGGGGCTAGCAGGCAATGTTTTGAAGTGTGCTTTTTGAATTTAGCTTGTGTTTTGTCATTGAAGAGAGAAGATTGGTCGTGATAGAAGTTATTTAAGCCATATTAGGTATCAAAAATACTGTATAGATCTTTCTCTGTGTGTTTTCTTTGCAAATATCTGTTTCCATAGAATAAAAATCCTTTCTGTAGTTTATACATTTGCTGTTTTGGGTGGGAGTTGTGTCATGTTCGTAAGATATATAGAGAGAGAGATATATATATATGTATATACACACACACTATATATATATGTAATTGCATAGGATACTAATAATGATAGTACTTTCTACCAATATCTTTTGGATATATTGAAAGAAAGGGGGAAAAAAAAGGAAAATGACCACAAAACTCTAACATTCCAGAGAATCCTAGTAATGCAAATAAACCCATTATATTTCTGTTCTGATGCTTTCACTTTCTCTTCAAAAGCACTTACTGGTTTCTACTGCTGCCACACAGGACACTGCAGCAATACACAGCTTTATCTGCAATTTCCAAAACCCTGGCACCCAGCAAGGGACAGGGGAGCGAAAGCTCTTTCATCCCCTTTCCCAGAGAAGTCATAACCTACTTACGAAACCTCATTAAGGATGGCAGTCATCAAGATTGCTGAGCAAAAGGTATCTGTTTACCATGTATTTAAGAAACAAACAAAACCTAGCACTAATGACTAATTATTCACATTTGCTCTCTCTAGAAAGTGAGGTGCTCTTCACTTCCTTTTCTCCCATAGTAGCTTTTCTTAAATGCATGTATCGTCCTGGAGAGCATGTGCCTTGTGAAAGTACCAAATGCTATTTAAATGTCTGAATGGGGGAGGCAGTGTTTTTCTTGGAAGCCCCTGTCTTCCCAGCTGCCTTTGACAGGGAGGATTAACTGAGACCCCCAGTGT
>VZRS01008355.1:1725-11951 GCA_013398055.1 Ifrita kowaldi
AAAATATCTTTCGTTTTAAGCTTTCATGGGGTGATTTACCTTTAAAAGAACTGTGTAATCTTGATAATTGGGGCTTTCTTCTGCATTCTCTACTGGGTGCTGTGTCTAGCACTCTGTTCCTCTGATAAGACTTAATAAAACAACTATCTAGAAGCAAAGAACCTTGAAGACTCTTCTCATCTTTACGACTTTCTGGCCAGGACTCTTTTAATCTCCCTCATCAGGGGAGATACAATAAATGACGGTAAAGTGACAGAGTTCCGTTCTGATGTTGCCACTTCCACTGATAATATCATGGACAACATGTGTTTTACTTGTGGCATTGTCTCGGGAGCAACTTAAAAATAGGTGGTCAAAGAACAAATTCCTCCCCACAGCTTTACAGCCTTCAAAATCCCTTTGGTAACTGTGGTAGGGACACCTTACGCCAACTACCACTGGTGAGCTTAACATGTGTTTGATTCTATCTACCTTGGTATTTGGAACAGTCATAACGAGGGCAATCAGAGGTCCAACAATCAAAACCCAAAGTCCTTTCACAAACACCTTCTCCCACTCAAAACCCATGTCCTCGTGTCTGATTACGGCAGTAGATGCCTTTCCTGGAAAGGCGTAATTGCCAAGGATTGCTGTCTTCGGTCCAGACGCCTGTTCCTTTGTGTACATAGCTTCGTTCACTGATCCACCACTTAGGTGATAATGGTTGGGTATCCAAGGCCAATCTTTGGCTCTGCCTGGGCTCCTGCAGACCCAACAGTTGCTGAGATTAAAGGTTGTTGCCACTGTTTCCCCTAAGGATAAAAATCTATTTTCCCAGGTCGCAATTTGATCGCAACGGTAACACATAATTAAAAATACCACCAATAGTCTCATTGTTCTAGTCCTTTCTGTCCTCCACAAAGGTTGGTTCCCCAGCCCAGACACCGTGGATAGTCTCCTTTTCTGAAGGGGCCATTGCGGCAAACAGGCAAGTTCAGCCATGCAGGGTCTGCAAGATAAAATCCTATACCATCTTGTTATTCTCGCAAATAACGTTTTGTTGTGGGAACATATTGCCTTTTTTCTTGCCCAGGTCTTGTGATCAGAATGGTGTTGTCCTTTCCTACTGCCTCAGCCAGTTCAGGAGGGCCATTTGGCCCTTGGACCCATATTTTAGCTCCATTATTAAAACTCGTAGATCCAAACCCTCTGTCTCCACGAACGGTGGTGACTTGATGTGGATCCCTTTTTTTCACAATTATTTTCAAAACTGGCAGTATCAATAATTGTGCTTTTTGGTCATGGGGTTGAATAACCAAATCTTGTGCACCACTGGTTAACAGTATCACTTTAATCTCTCCTTGATAATCTGCATCAATCTCTCCTCCTATGACATGAATACTCTTCAAAGCTAAACTTGGACAAGCAGTTATTGAAACAAAGTGTCCTGGGGGAATTTGAATTCCTGTTGCAGTGTTGATAACTTCCGTTTTGTTTGGGTTTATTTGGATCAGTTCAAGTGCATAGAGATCCAGTCTGGCAGCCTCTGGAGTGGCCCAGTAGGGTGGGGTGATTTCCCAATAAGTCAAAGTTTCACGTGCGGTTAAAGGCTGTATCTGCAAATGGGGTGTAACCATGTGCATCAGGGGGGTGTCCATGTCCCTGATGGGCCTGTTGTTAAGGCTGTGTAGTGCATCAGCGAGGTGGGTTCTGCACCAGGACAGGTGTCCATCTCCCAATTTTCTCAACTGCTCTTTGAATAGCTCATTCATTCGTTCAATTAATCCCACACCTTGGGGATAATATGGTATGTGAAAACCCCACTGGATGTTTTGCTGCTCAGCATACTGCTGAACGAATTTGTTCCAGAAACGACACCCGTTGTCTGTTTGAATCTGTAGTGGAATTCCATAATACAAAATTCTTCTGTCTATAGTACAGATGGTGCTATGATGAGTGGCCTTCTTACAAGGATGAGCAATCAAATACCCAGAATACGTATCTACAGCAGTACAAATATATTTACACCCCCGGTCCCGGGGTAAAGGTCCAATGTAATCCATTTGCCATATTTGTCCGGGCAATTTTACTGTCCCCAATTGTCCTTTTACACTGTTTGGCACTGGGTGTTTGTGCATCTGTTGGCACACGGGGCATTGAGCAATTATAGCTCTAATCATATCGAGAGACATGGCAATGCCACGCTCTTGAGCCTACCTGTAAGTGGCTTTTTCTCCAAGGTGCCCACATTTTTGGTACGCCCATCTCGCTAAGCCTTCATGATCCTCCTTTGGAGGGAACTCCATTCTGGCTTGGGAAATCTTTGCTCAGTTGCCTGCAACACTTACAAAGTCGCTCTAAAGTGTCTGTGTTATTATGGGCATGTATTGGGTCTGACTGAGGTAAAGTTCACAGCCCTTACAGTGCTGTGCTCTGCATTGGTAGCTGGATGGGTGTTAATAACAGACCAGTGTTTTGGCTACTGCTGAGAAGCGCTGTCCCTCTGACATTCCTTCCCCCATCAAAGGGGATGGGAGTGGGCAAGATCCTGGGAGGGGACACAACCAGGCCAGCTGACCCAAATTAGCCACAGGGATATTCCATACCATATGATGGCAGCTCAGATATACAAGCTAAGGGAGAGAGGAGGAAGGGGGGGCATTCGTGAGTTTTCAACGTTTGCCTTCTGGAGGAACCGTTGCGTGTGCCGAAGCCCTGGGAAGTGCCCGAAGATCGCTCCTGATGGGAAGTAGAGACTGACTTTTTTCTCTTTAGCTCCTGCGCACACAGATCTCTGCTTATTTCTTTCATTTACTGTAATAAAACTGCCTTATCTCATCCTGCTGGTTGTTCTCCATTTTATTCGCTGCCCCGTCCCAGTGGGAAAGGGAGTGATANCCACATTTTTGGTACGCCCATCTCGCTAAGCCTTCATGATCCTCCTTTGGAGGGAACTCCATTCTGGCTTGGGAAATCTTTGCTCAGTTGCCTGCAACACTTACAAAGTCGCTCTAAAGTGTCTGTGTTATTATGGGCATGTATTGGGTCTGACTGAGGTAAAGTTCACAGCCCTTACAGTGCTGTGCTCTGCATTGGTAGCTGGATGGGTGTTAATAACAGACCAGTGTTTTGGCTACTGCTGAGAAGCGCTGTCCCTCTGACATTCCTTCCCCCATCAAAGGGGATGGGAGTGGGCAAGATCCTGGGAGGGGACACAACCAGGCCAGCTGACCCAAATTAGCCACAGGGATATTCCATACCATATGATGGCAGCTCAGATATACAAGCTAAGGGAGAGAGGAGGAAGGGGGGGCATTCGTGAGTTTTCAACGTTTGCCTTCTGGAGGAACCGTTGCGTGTGCCGAAGCCCTGGGAAGTGCCCGAAGATCGCTCCTGATGGGAAGTAGAGACTGACTTTTTTCTCTTTAGCTCCTGCGCACACAGATCTCTGCTTATTTCTTTCATTTACTGTAATAAAACTGCCTTATCTCATCCTGCTGGTTGTTCTCCATTTTATTCGCTGCCCCGTCCCAGTGGGAAAGGGAGTGATAGAGCGACTGAGTGGGCAACTGGCACCCAGCCAAGGTCAACCCACTCGAGGGCATCAACATGAAACACAGTCACATCAGTTCTTTGTACCATTTTCCAAATATCTTTCCACAGTTTCTTTCCCCAGACCTCTTTAGAGTGTATTTTCCAGTCTCTGCGTACGCATGTCGGTAGCCACGTAGCTAACCCATTAGCTACTGACCAAGAACCAGTATACAAATGGCATTCTCCGAGATCTTCTTGTTTTAAAGCCAGATAAATTGCTTATAATTCAGCGTATTGACTGCTTTTCCCCTCCCTGGTCGTTTCTAAAAACTTTTCTGAACGAGGATGGTCAGCTACTTCCCTCCCATATATTTAGCTGACCCATCCGTAAACCAAGCNGGATGGGTGTTAATAACAGACCAGTGTTTTGGCTACTGCTGAGAAGCGCTGTCCCTCTGACATTCCTTCCCCCATCAAAGGGGATGGGAGTGGGCAAGATCCTGGGAGGGGACACAACCAGGCCAGCTGACCCAAATTAGCCACAGGGATATTCCATACCATATGATGGCAGCTCAGATATACAAGCTAAGGGAGAGAGGAGGAAGGGGGGGCATTCGTGAGTTTTCAACGTTTGCCTTCTGGAGGAACCGTTGCGTGTGCCGAAGCCCTGGGAAGTGCCCGAAGATCGCTCCTGATGGGAAGTAGAGACTGACTTTTTTCTCTTTAGCTCCTGCGCACACAGATCTCTGCTTATTTCTTTCATTTACTGTAATAAAACTGCCTTATCTCATCCTGCTGGTTGTTCTCCATTTTATTCGCTGCCCCGTCCCAGTGGGAAAGGGAGTGATAGAGCGACTGAGTGGGCAACTGGCACCCAGCCAAGGTCAACCCACTCGAGGGCATCAACATGAAACACAGTCACATCAGTTCTTTGTACCATTTTCCAAATATCTTTCCACAGTTTCTTTCCCCAGACCTCTTTAGAGTGTATTTTCCAGTCTCTGCGTACGCATGTCGGTAGCCACGTAGCTAACCCATTAGCTACTGACCAAGAACCAGTATACAAATGGCATTCTCCGAGATCTTCTTGTTTTAAAGCCAGATAAATTGCTTATAATTCAGCGTATTGACTGCTTTTCCCCTCCCTGGTCGTTTCTAAAAACTTTTCTGAACGAGGATGGTCAGCTACTTCCCTCCCATATATTTAGCTGACCCATCCGTAAACCAAGCATGTTCTTTTTCCTGTGGCGTTAGTTGATCTAAAGTCTTTTCCCACTTCACTGGAGATTCCCTCTCAGCTGTGAAGTTGGGACTTACCTCTTGGTCCCTCACAGGGGCAGCTGCCATTTGCTCATGAAGAGTGGCTATCCGCCCCATTCCCACCTTGGCCCTATCCCAAATGTACCACTTCCACTTTAGAATACCAGACTCCTGAGCGTGCCCAGTCCCATGGGCTTTCGGAGAACTGTTGACCCACTGCATAACAGGAATTTTGCGGATGAAAAGCCACTTCACCGCTTCATGTCCTATGGTAAATTGTTCTATCAGTGCCCAATAACATGCCAATAACAGTTTCTCAAAAGGTATGTAGTTGTTTCCTGCTTCTGGCAACTTCTTCCCCCAAAATCCCGGGGGAACCTTCTTCTTTCCCTCTTTCTGCCAGAGGCTCCCATTAGCATGAGACCCATTTAAAGATACATTTAACTCAACTTCTCCCTTTTGCATAGGCCATAAATCTAAAGCCCTTTGAATAGCCTCTTTTGCTAATTCAAAGGCAGCCTGCTGCTCACTTCCCCATTCAAATTCATATTTTTTCCTGGTTACTTTATGCCAAGGGGTTAAGATTTGTCTCAGATGCAGAGTATGTTGTCTCCAAAAGATGAATAATCCAATAAATCTTTGTGCCTCCTTTTTATTTTGTGGCACTGCAAAATCTAAAATCTTCTGTCGGGCTTTGGGTAAGATTTCCCGATGCCCACAATGCCACTGAATTCCCAAAAACTTCACCGTTTGGATGGTCCTTTAATTTTGGTAGGGTTAATTTCCCGGTCTTTCTGTTTCCTATGATCCACAACTAATTCAAGGACTTGTTGCACTTCCTCCTCATTGCTGCCCTGGACCAAGATGTTGTCTATATAACAAAGTAGTTGCATATGAGGAGTCAGTTTGATTTCATCCAAGCGCTCAGCCACTGTTCGATGACCAATTGTTGGGCTGTGCACACATCCCTGGAGCAATCTGCTGAACGTGTAGTGTCGTCCCTGCCATGTAAAGGCAAACTGATCCCAATGCTCCTCATCAATGGGTACTGTAGAGAAAGCATTAGCCAAATCAATTACTGCACACTGGGTTCCAGAGTGTTTCTGGATTTTTTCTATTAAAGCAACAATATCTGGTACAGCTGCTGCAAGAGGTGGGGTGTGTTTATTTGATTCTCTAAAATCCACGGTCGTTCTCCATGACCCATCACTTTTCTTGACCGGCCAGACCGAGTTATTCCAAGCCACGGTAGTGGGTTTTAAAACTTCTGCATCCACTAAGTCTTCAACTGTCTGTGAAATGCCTTCATGCTGGGATTTTGTACTGCTTCATGGTTACCAATTTAGTTGTGACAGGAATCTGCACAGGGGGCATTTTGCCTTCCAGGGGGGCATTTTTGCCTTCCAGACTAAAACTGGCTGGGAACTGATATAAGGCTTTTCCCAAACTGACATAAACCATCAGATAAATTTAAAGTCAGTCCCTTTAAGATACCAATCCCATTTATATATTCAGGGGCCAGAAAAATCATAACTGAATGCAATCATTTGGGGAAGTTCCCTCTTTTCATTTCTATTTGTGTTTGCACAGCTTCAATTTGTTCCCCCACCAAACCTGTAATAATCACTGGTTGTCCTTTAAATTTCTTGGGATTCCCATAAATNCACAGTTTCTTTCCCCAGACCTCTTTAGAGTGTATTTTCCAGTCTCTGCGTACGCATGTCGGTAGCCACGTAGCTAACCCATTAGCTACTGACCAAGAACCAGTATACAAATGGCATTCTCCGAGATCTTCTTGTTTTAAAGCCAGATAAATTGCTTATAATTCAGCGTATTGACTGCTTTTCCCCTCCCTGGTCGTTTCTAAAAACTTTTCTGAACGAGGATGGTCAGCTACTTCCCTCCCATATATTTAGCTGACCCATCCGTAAACCAAGCATGTTCTTTTTCCTGTGGCGTTAGTTGATCTAAAGTCTTTTCCCACTTCACTGGAGATTCCCTCTCAGCTGTGAAGTTGGGACTTACCTCTTGGTCCCTCACAGGGGCAGCTGCCATTTGCTCATGAAGAGTGGCTATCCGCCCCATTCCCACCTTGGCCCTATCCCAAATGTACCACTTCCACTTTAGAATACCAGACTCCTGAGCGTGCCCAATCCAATGGGCTTTCGGAGAACTGTTGACCAACTGCATAACAGGAATTTTGCGGATGAAAAGCCACTTCACCGCTTCATGTCCTATGGTAAATTGTTCTATCAGTGCCCAATAACATGCCAATAACAGTTTCTCAAAAGGTATGTAGTTGTTTCCTGCTTCTGGCAACTTCTTCCCCCAAAATCCCGGGGGAACCTTCTTCTTTCCCTCTTTCTGCCAGAGGCTCCCATTAGCATGAGACCCATTTAAAGATACATTTAACTCAACTTCTCCCTTTTGCATAGGCCATAAATCTAAAGCCCTTTGAATAGCCTCTTTTGCTAATTCAAAGGCAGCCTGCTGCTCACTTCCCCATTCAAATTCATATTTTTTCCTGGTTACTTTATGCCAAGGGGTTAAGATTTGTCTCAGATGCAGAGTATGTTGTCTCCAAAAGATGAATAATCCAATAAATCTTTGTGCCTCCTTTTTATTTTGTGGCACTGCAAAATCTAAAATCTTCTGTCGGGCTTTGGGTAAGATTTCCCGATGCCCACAATGCCACTGAATTCCCAAAAACTTCACCGTTTGGATGGTCCTTTAATTTTGGTAGGGTTAATTTCCCGGTCTTTCTGTTTCCTATGATCCACAACTAATTCAAGGACTTGTTGCACTTCCTCCTCATTGCTGCCCTGGACCAAGATGTTGTCTATATAACAAAGTAGTTGCATATGAGGAGTCAGTTTGATTTCATCCAAGCGCTCAGCCACTGTTCGATGACCAATTGTTGGGCTGTGCACACATCCCTGGAGCAATCTGCTGAACGTGTAGTGTCGTCCCTGCCATGTAAAGGCAAACTGATCCCAATGCTCCTCATCAATGGGTACTGTAGAGAAAGCATTAGCCAAATCAATTACTGCACACTGGGTTCCAGAGTGTTTCTGGATTTTTTCTATTAAAGCAACAATATCTGGTACAGCTGCTGCAAGAGGTGGGGTGTGTTTATTTGATTCTCTAAAATCCACGGTCGTTCTCCATGACCCATCACTTTTCTTGACCGGCCAGACCGAGTTATTCCAAGCCACGGTAGTGGGTTTTAAAACTTCTGCATCCACTAAGTCTTCAACTGTCTGTGAAATGCCTTCATGCTGGGATTTTGTACTGCTTCATGGTTACCAATTTAGTTGTGACAGGAATCTGCACAGGGGGCATTTTGCCTTCCAGGGGGGCATTTTTGCCTTCCAGACTAAAACTGGCTGGGAACTGATATAAGGCTTTTCCCAAACTGACATAAACCATCAGATAAATTTAAAGTCAGTCCCTTTAAGATACCAATCCCATTTATATATTCAGGGGCCAGAAAAATCATAACTGAATGCAATCATTTGGGGAAGTTCCCTCTTTTCATTTCTATTTGTGTTTGCACAGCTTCAATTTGTTCCCCCACCAAACCTGTAATAATCACTGGTTGTCCTTTAAATTTCTTGGGATTCCCATAAATTTAAAGAGGCCTCCACTTCGGTGTCAATTAAGGCTTTTACAATTCGTGAGGACCAGTTTTTCCAAAATATCTGAAGCTCCAAGTGAGGTCACCAGTACTTTCGTGCCGACTGCATAGGACCTTGGCTGTTATCTCATTCTTGTTAACTATGCTAAACTACTTCCCTAGCATCTTTCCAGGGATACAGGTCAGAATACAGTTCCCAATCCTCCCTCCCCCCGGAACAGCCAATCCACTTGTGGTGGGCCCTCCACGAGCAGACGTGAAGTCCCTCCCGTTGAGGCTCCGGGGTGGTGCCGTAGGCTGAGTTTTTCCCATATTTTTTGCTTTAGCATTCTGCACTTTCTTGCTAGGTCTATGCAACCCTCTCTGTTTATCTCTCTTCCACAAATTGGGAGCTGGGATCCCATCAATTTTATCATGAGACATGCCATCCTTTAGCAAGGCTGTAAACATTTCCCTGTGAGGAATCCTGTTGTCACTGCTTTGTAGGTTTTCTCAATTCCCAGCACTCCCCCAGGGGCCCCACTCCCCGAGGTCACCTAGCTGCTGTATTTTTTCAATCACCGCATCCAGAGGATTTCCCCTTTCATTAAGCAAAAGGGTCCTTATCACATTTTTGTATGCTGGGAGAGCCATCTTAATCAGTCTGTTTCTCATAGGAACAGTCAGGGGATTTTGCATCAGCGTCCCTGAGATAAAATCACTGCTTTCATCCCTTTCTTCTTTATTTGCTGTGTACAATCCTGCAAGGTACACCAGAAACACTCAGACCCTGGCCAATCATTTTCTGTGGGTTACTTAGTATTACATCCCTCAGTAACCAAGGCTAGCACATCAGGATCCATGCTTCTGCCACGTCCTAAATGCATCCTGCACAAAGGTATCTGAACTCAAACCCACAAATTAGCATCTATGTTGTCCAGTCGTACTCCAGCAGCTCCCTGCAACTCTGTGCAAACACACCATACAAAAGAGCAGAGATTCCCCCAGTCTCTGCATAAACCTGTTAATTATAGCATTTACTTTGTGTGACTAAAACCATCTACCACATCTGCCCTCACATTCTGCCCATCTAATGCCGTCTTTCGCCTCATCTCCGATTTCACATTCATTAATTCATCTGGAGAACCAGCCTCATGAGAATCCATAGGATCCCAAATATCACCACCCCATTTCTCTGAGTCCCATGGCACACCTGCTTCTGCAATCACTGCCTGCACTTTCCTGTGATTCACCCATCCCCTTCTTTTCCTCTGTTTGTACTGTGCAACCCGAACCGCAACTTTTTCAGCCACAGTCTGGTAAGTGTCACGCTTATCAGCAAGCAACTTGTTCGGACATTGCGACATCACAATCTGATTCTGCAAATCACACGTTTGTCGCTCCATGCGGGAGCATTCCGACAACAACCGTTCTTTCTGTTGGTGCTGTTTCCAGTATTCTGTTAACAAAATGCATCCCGAACCAACAATCTCTGCACCTTTTTCAATAGGCACTTTTTGGATACATTTTAAAACATCCAGTGGGTTGGATCCTTCACACGATTTTCCCATTGCTTGCACTGTCCTCCGACCTGAGCCCACTAGAGAGCCAGTGATCCATACGGAAAGTCTTCCCATCTGGGAATGACGGATGGAGCTGACATGTCGCATTTGGATTTTAAAAGTGACATTTTGCTCAGATACTGACGACTATACCAATGTATGTTTTGCCAGTTGACAGGGGCGCTTTAAAGGACACAGACATCAAGAGAAAGAATGGTTTATTTCACTACGAATAGTAAGGAGACACAACAGTAAAATGATACATTTTATAAAAC
>VZRS01008357.1:0-52955 GCA_013398055.1 Ifrita kowaldi
TGAACAGTAATGACCACTTTGATCATGCTCAGTACAACATGGCAGCCAGTACCAAGGATTTTTAACATTAAAAGCTAGGTGAAATTTAACACTTCAAGAATTTTCCTCTCCAAAAAATCACATTGTCTAAAACAGTATTATTGTTGGCAATTTCAACAAAATTTTTGATTTTTCTTTTTGATTTTTTCAGCTCCAGAGAGCCAAACCGAAAAGGTAAAAGTTGGTTTGGGATTTTTTTGGAAGTGAAACTTCCAATTTCAAATAATTGTTTAAAATATATATTGTTCTGAAATAGTTTGTTTTGTTCTAAATAAAGTCAGAGCTACACATTCAGACATTATTTATTCAAATAAAATTCTTCTTTTAATTCTCTAAAGTTATCTGATACTCAGAGTTTCCATAACAACTTGAAAGGGAGACTGAATGTCAGCATTTCCCAAATACTGAAAACATTCCTTTCCCAGTTTGAGTTTAGCACAGCTAACCAAAACCGGTTCTTTCCATGCAAAGATCAGGTCCTTTAAACAATAAGGTTGATGATCTCCCCCCCGGTAATTCCAAAGAAAACATCTCAGGAACATTATTGTAAACAATTTTAATAAGGTACAGAGAGCAGGCAAGACAGCCAGAACCAGAATGCCAAATGACTGAGTCTCCTTTTATCTGTGTTAGCCAAAAGACCAAGGAATGGCTCCTTTTGCAAGTGCTGGAATAAACGTAAACTTTCCCCTGTACTGGACTTGTACCACTGAATCACACAATAGACGTGATTAGAATAGAATCAACGAAAAAGGTAGATAGGGAACGCGGTTCCTCTTCCTGTTCAATCTGTTCCAAAAGTATCCATGAAGTTTCCTGGTGGTTCCAACTAAATATTATATTAGCAAAACTAAACTTTGCTCTCACAGGTAAGATCAGAAGGGATTGCTAGAGCACTTGAGCTGAGTCCCCCATGGTCACAGACAAGCATGCTATGGATAAGGCTCAGAAGAAACAGCACATTCTAGAACTTCAATCTTCCTCATAACAATTTTTATACACATTTTTCCAGAAAAAAAACCACCCCAAAACACCCCACTGAACCAATCAAGCAAACAAACAAAAATACCGCCAAAGATAAGTTAGAGATAATTGGCCCTTAATATAACTTAAGCTTCCCTTTCTGAGTCCCACAGGGCAAGGAAAAATTTTGGCCCGCAATAAACTGAGATAATGACGATTTGGCAGTTATTTTTTCATCATCTACATCAAATCAGATTGCCTTAGAGACTGTCGTGTACCATGAAAGAATTTCTGGAACATCACATGCAGCTTGTTCCACCCTTCCACTGCTAGACAGCTTGTAAGGAAAACTGTGCTGACCAAGAACTTAAACAAAAATCACTATAACTACTGCTGTCCTTTGGAGCTGATCTCTCCTCTTTGAACTTAGACGGCTCTGGCAATGGCACACAGTGGGTAAAATCACTTATATGCTGTACTCCTGGTGCACTTCATGACGGGAGACAGAGGAAAAGCAAGAACATGGTCACCAATTCACCAGCCACTGCAGTTACCCACTCCTCCCCATCTGTCCTGGGCTGAGAAAATGGGGCTGAAGTGCCAACTCCATGCAGGCATTAGATACAAGACACAGGTCACTTCTATAAGCTGGCCATTCCTCAAATCTGAGGACCCCCACTGTGAGATGGGAAATGGAACTTATCATCTTTGAAAAATAAAATGTGTGTATATACATATGTACCTAAATAAATAAATGTGAAGAAGTGGTATGAATATGTGTTTGAAAACGCCATTGCAAAGAATCATTACATAGTGCATTTCAACTGCACATGCAGCAACACTGAAAGAAAAATAACATCAAATCGAAAATAAAGGCAATGTGAAAGGACTCGTGAAAACAGCTTTAGAAAATCATCACAAAAAAAAATATGCACAGTCCAAATATTTCACTGATTCCTTGAAACATATTTTTGCACCAATTTGATATTAACCTTCTTTAATTTGTGGCAACTAAGCTATCTTTCAGAAAATGTACGGAAATGCACATTGCAGAATCTCCCTTTCAACTGAAAATACTGGCTGTGAATACAAATCTTTCGTTCTCCAATTTCCACCATTTAACCTCAGCACGCTGAAATAAAAAGTGACAGTGCCACCTGATGAACAGTGGGAATGAAGGATGTTTTCAGCAATTCCAGCTGTTAGTCAGAAAAACACCGTTTATTCATAAAATCCCTTCACCCAGAGCCAGGTTCTGACTGCTGGGTGAGACTCTTTGAAAGTAGCACTAATACAGTGAATCTGGGAACTTAAATACAGTTCATTGTCTGTACTTGTTAAAAGTACAAGGAGTCAGCTTCATCTGCAGAAAATGAAGGGCTTACTTACTGCATCTGCATGATTTTTCATGCAAGTTACCCCACTAGACTCTGAAACAGCAACAGGTTCACAGGCTTTGATAAATCAAAATAAAGAGGAAAAAATTACTCCTTGATACAATCAGGAATATAACGTCAAAGTTTTAAAAGCATTCAGGAGCAGAATATTCTGATGCTGCTAAAACCAAAGGTGAAATTGCTGGCATGTGAGACAGTAAATTTAGACTTCCTCATGGGTCCTTAAAAAAAAAGTATTATCCCAGCACTCAAGCTGTTAAATATACCCAAAGGTAGCCTTTATGGAATTCCAATTAGACAAAAAACACTTTCCTATATAAATTTTATTAAGGTTTTCTTTGTACAATTACTTTTTTTCACAAGGAAAGATTTTTCTCCATGCCAAACTGTCTTTGCACATAAGCATTTTTAGAATCGAATTCTTAAGCCTAGGGCAGGGACGATTATGTAAACACGCAATTTTATATTAACAATTTGACTTTAATATGCAAAGACAGTACCTAGCATGCCATTGAAAGTGGTCTGAAAACATGTACTTTCTTCAGGGAAAAAATTCTCCATAGCAAATATATTCTTACTTCTATTCAAAATTCTTTATAAATTTGTCCTTGATTTTTTAAGTCTTCAAAAATTGATTATATTTTATGCTTTCATAAATTTTGACATTTTTACAGGGAAAAAGCTCTTCAATGAAGATGCATTCTCATTTTTCGTCTATATGGCTAGCAACCACTACTTTGTTTGTAATGTGTAGTCTCAATCTACAACAATTTATTTTTATCATCCAGAAATGGATGAGAATACAAGACACCATCCATCCTGATTTCGAGCAGGCAGACAATTTAACACACACACAGTGAGCTTCAGCAAACAAACAATACTTCATTACTACCAATTTTATAGAAGATGTTGCTACTTTTTTAAAATACCTTAACTTTGTCAATAGCTAAAGTTAGCAGTCTGCTTAGAACTTCAAGTTTTAAAAAAAATGTTTAATGATACATTTACTTAAATATAGTAACCAGTCGGTAAATGCTTGACTGTCTGTAATTGACTGGTCACCTTACTCTTTGACTACATTAAAATTTGTTGACATATATATATATCCAAAAATATTTTCTGGGCTTTGTCATCCGAAAGAAAAGGTCATGTTTCACACCCTTCTGGAAGTTGCCATATATTCTTTCTTTCCAATACGTCACATACTATTGCTTTTATTAAGGGGAAGCAGGCTCAAAAACCACAAAAAAACATGTAATGAGGGAGCTGATTTTTAGTCTACTACTACCAATTGATCCCTATATGCAAATAAATATACTTCTGTCTCATCTGCACTTCATTCGTATTGCTACTACTAGAATGACAATCTTAAGTGACAGCTATTCAATCATTCAGCAGCTTATGCTAAATGAAACACTTTCACTGAGCAGGATATCCTCCATAAGACAAAATGGGACATCAAGGGATGTTCAGAAGGTCTTAATTTCCCATAAAATAAAGGGAAATCAGTAGAAGTCTCTTCCCAAAATAGGTGGTTAAGCACTGAAAGGAGCTATCCAAGGCAGAGGTGGAATCACGTCCCTGGAGGTGTTCGAGAAACGACTGGACTTGGTGCCATGGTTTAGTTGACAAGATGGTGATCAGATAAAAGTTGGACTCAAAGATGTCAGAAGTCTTTTCCAAACTAAAGGATTCTGTGAAAATTACTACAACAAAACTTCAACTCCATTACCTCCTGGAAGACCCTCCAGAGCTTTCAGGAAGAGATGAGTGGAAGATAGGGCAGAACAGGTCTCTCTGCTGCCTGTTTGATTCCCTCAGACCATTACAGCCACCACACAACCCACTGCCTTCCACATCTTCTCTGCAAAACTCGTGCATGATAGCACCTAATCCCATCCTGACCAGCACCAGGGTCGGTTTAACCTTGCAATCAGCAATCTCAGAGGCAGACAATATACCTAAAATTATCACAGCTGATACAAAAATGATCGTTTTGCCGAACTGATAGAAATATGAGGCAATCTCACTTATTGTATCATAAACTGAAATGCAGCTAAGAAAAAAAATTATTTTTGAAGACCACAAGGGTTTCTGTGACTATTTTGTAATCGTTGTTATACAACCTTTCATAATAATCAGGGTCTGCAACAACAGTCATTACCAAGCCAGGGAGCACTGAGAAAACCAGATCATTTTAAACAAGAGAGCCCAACTGCCTTGTCAAATGTAGGAGGCATAGCAATACACCACCATCATCCCTGCTGCTCAAACAGAAAAGAAGCCCACTGTGCTTCGTGAGCATCAGGACTTTCATAAATAAAACTGCCTTGAATTCAACAGGGAATAAGTTTTCTCTGCTGTGCTCCCTATATTAACTGCTTTGTGGTGAATCTTGAAAAGTGCTTCTCATTTTAACCCAAGTATATGACAGGGTCTGGCCAGCAAATGAGGTTATATTTCATAACCATAAAAATTCTTAAGAAATCACATTCTGAAAGCATTTGAAAAACAAGCATGCAAGTGCAACAAAATCCTCCTAAGACTTTGAATAATTTGAAAGCTTTATCTTTGTATGTAGTTGCAAGGTCGCATAGCAGGGGTAGCATTTAGGAAATGAGTTGAAAGTGTTCAACAAACTGAATATTTTCAAATGTTACTGTGTTTTCACCTGAGATTAATGACACAGAGCCCAAACAAGCAGCTGCATTCCACTTCCTGAACAGGACATTCCCAGGAACAAAAAGCCAAGCTGTCTTTTTGTCTTTCCCCAGATGCTGATCAGAACATCTAATTATCAACTTGAAGCTCAGTGACAAAAGAAGTTCTTCATTTTCTTTCTCTATTTCATTGCTTCAACAGTGATTTACAAGCACAGTGGAACATCAGGTCTTGTTCACAGCAACACCTCTGTGTTGAATCATAGCAGCATTTTCTAAAGTAACACTGGAAAACAGTAGTTTTCTAAAAGTGGAAATCTGCAAGTAGCAGCTGCGTTTCTTGGTCACTACAAACCTTTCGTACATATAATTACATTATTTATCACGATTGATTCTACCTCTCCACAAATTTATACACTACATATTAGCAGAAAGAACAAATTAGAAATGCAAAGAATCCACATGTTAGCATTGCTATTTGCTTTATCTACAGTGTTGCAGATGTCCTTCTGGCTCCTAATTGATTTCATAATTTGCTTGGATGTACAAGAAACTGATGCCACAATGAGCTCCTGTGAGTCTGTATTTCCATACAGTTTACCTGAAGTGCTAAAAATTAAGTTAAAGGTATTTCAGAAAACCCCTGCAATGTAACAGGTAACACAGTTTAACATGAATTGGCACAGTAATAGTAAAAAATTTTTCATTTTCATCTATGATTCAATATTTTACTATAGTAAAATAACCTGGAGCTTATAACCTGATTGAGCAGGATCACACTTTACTCTCTTCTGCTGTGGCTCACTCAGTAAATTTCAAATGCAACTCAGATATATTTCTAAACTCCCAGGCCAAGAGTAAGACTGTTCTTTTAGCATCTTTCCCATAATTTCCTTTCCTCTCAGAAAAAGAAACAGGGCTCTTTGGCAGTGGAGGCCAGATCTCTGGCATCATTATGATAGTGAGCAATCTGCTGTCTCTCTCCAACATAAGGGACAGCACTACAAAAGAAGGCTTGGGAGATGCAAAGACAGCAACCTAAAACAAGGCATGGACTGAGATACTAAGGAAAGGCCATACAATGTAATTTCAGATTTTTAGCACATTGAAGTCATTACACAGTTCATTATTCTTTCCTTTTAAACTACCTCCGCAGCAGCCCCACCTCTGTGGTCATTACAAAAGCTTAGTATTTTGTGCATGAAAAGCCATTTCCTCCCATCTGTTCTGAATTTGTTTCTCATTAATTTCCATTTCTGCTTACTTGTCATATTTAAATTGGGCCATCATTATAGATTAAGATGGAACAGATTCAGCAATTAGTGGGCCACAAAGGAACTGCCCGCTCTGTATTACTTTCAAAGGTTTTTTGACAACACTCTTCTATGAATGCTCACTGTGATGGTTTGACCTGTTTGTATTAGACCTAAATCTGAATTTCCTCAGTATCAAAAGCCAGGTCCTCAACACATCTAAATTTCAGCAGTGTTTTCCTTTAGTAATGGACCAAATTGGGAATACAGAACTGCATCTCAGATTTGGCCCGTAAATATCAGGCTACTTGTTCTAGCTGTCTGGTCTGACTCTAAAATATGTGATTCTCACACATTAATTCTGAAGTGGACCTAGGCATTTTTTCACATGTGTATTCTATGCGCCTCAGAGCACAGTAAAATTTTACTTATTTACAGGATTTAATTTCCAGCAGACACAGTAAGTCTACTTTGCTCTTCCTGACCACAGCTGCCTTCTTTATTTTCAACTTGCCCCCATTTCAGTCAGAGTTTTAAATCTTGGCTTCTTGCTCATTCAAAATCAAAAGTTTTCACTACCATTGCATCACTGTGTCTCTTGTATTGATCCAGGAGAGAAGGTATCAAAATCAGGAAAGAAGGCAGTAGTAGCTACCATTAAAATATATAACTGTATATATTAATATCTATATAATATATTGATACAACTGGGTACCTCAAATTTATAAACATTATTTATGGAGTTATACAACTACAGCTATTTTTACAGGTAGATCATTATCATTCATCCAGTGTTAATGTTTGGGAAATTGGATCAAAAAGGCCTTTTGAGTATGCAATTCCTTTTCATAAACTGAAAATTGTATAACTACATTTTTTAGTATTTTACTGTATACAGTGGAATTCTCAAGATACTTCTCCTACAGTTATTTTAGAAAGTAAATCCTATAAAGAGTGGCTGAGGGAGCTGGGGATGTTTAGCCTGAAGAAAATGAGGTTCAGGAGAGACCTTAATACTCTAACTACCTACGGCTATCATTTTCCAAGAACCTAACTGTCACAATCTACTCCTGTAAAAGTACACAGGGAGACCACACATCTCTGCACTCAGGGATATTTCCTAACTGATTCAAATTCTTTGGAACAGATTCAAGAACATAAGCCTTGCAAAGGTATCCTATCTAAATTTGCTGATTATAGTAAATCAGGAGGAGTTTTTGTCTCCCTCAATGATAGAAAGGCCCTGCAGAGAGACCTACAAAAATTAAAGGGATGGGCAATCACCACCCATACGAATTTTAACAAGAAAAAGTGCCAGATTCTGCACTGGGGATGGGGCAGCCCTGCATGTACAGACAGAGTGGGGAATGTGAGGCTGGAGAACAGAGCCACGGAAAGGGACTTGGGTGTCCTCGTCAGTGGCAAGTTGAACATGAGTGAGCAGTGCCCTGGCAGCCAGGAGGGCCACCCGTGTCCTGGGGTGCATCAGGCAGAGCATCACCAGCCAGGCAAGGGAGGGGATTGTCCCGCTCTGCTCTGCACTGGGGCAGCCTCACCTCGAGTGCTGGGAGCAGGTCTGGGTGCCACAACACAGAAAAGACATTGAGCTGTCAGAGAGTGTCCAAAGGAGGGCACGAGGATGGTGAAGGGCCTGGAGGGGAAGCCGTGTGAGGAGTGGCTGAGGGCACTTGGTCTGTTCAGCCTGGAGAAGAGGANGAAATGTTCTTCATCCAGAGGTTGACTGGGCACTGGAACAGGCTCCCCAAGGAAGTGGTCACAGCACCAAACCTGACAGAGTTCAAGAAGCTTTTGGACAGTGCTATGGGCACATGGTGTGACTCTTGGGCTTGTACTGTTCAGAAGCATCAGTTGAATTTTGGTGATCGTTGTGGGTTCTTTCCAATTCATTATAATCTATGATTCTATGATTGGTTGATATATCCAGCCCCATAGACACTGCAATACCCAGCCTGAGATGTACTAAAGACACCTTCATACCAAAATACATAACACAGAAAAAGGAACAAATTTTTAGCCATGGATTAAATTAAAAACCATCCCAGTCACGGTTCCACTGAATGACTCTAGACATCTGGGAACATAGTCACACTGCATATTTTGGTTATATATGATAATCAAACAGCATTGACAGACCAAAAATTTTACTCTGTGAAACTGACCATGCCAGGCAGTTTACCTTATCCAGACACTTGAAAAGGCAAAGGGATTGCCACTTATGGACAGAACCGAAGGTATCTTAGTCAGGATCCATTATGTGAAAAATCAGCAGAGCTGCATTATGATCATTTTGCAGTTCTATTTATTCATTTTGGCTGGGAAACAGTTCTTGTTTGTAGAAGATCTGTATCCATACTATTTAAAAGGGCTACAGAGGTCTCACAATGTGTGATACACAAGCTGGAAGGGAATGCAATTCTTGCACACAACAAAATGTGTAAGATCCTGAGTTGTCTTCTCAAGTGCAGAAGGGAAACACTCCCAAGGACAATGCAGCAGAGCATGAGCCTGGCACAAGACAGAGTGAGAGGCTGCTCTGTGTACAAGAGAATTCATTTGGTTCAAGTCTTTGCTCATTTTCTCAGCATGCACAGGATGGGTTTTATAGTCCCTCAGACCACTGCCAGCCAGGGCTCCTATGAGCATAAAGCTGCCATTGTTCAGAACTCACTTACATATATCTAACCATAAACATATGTTAGGGTGCTGTTATTATATAAAAATACAATATATGAACAAACAGCTAGATAATCAGAACAGTAATCCAGCTGTATTCAAAACACTTAATTACATTAAAAATTTTGCTGTGAATATTTACAAGATGACCAGTTTAATAACCACCAAGTAGTGATCATCAGAAAATTGGCTGTGGAAAACACAGCTCAGTAACAGCCTGAAACACAGTAGTTTCCTCTTAGGGCTTAACTGTTAAAAGTCAAACACTGTTAAACACTGTAACACTGTTAGAAGTCAAAAATTCAGGAAGATATAGGAGAGTTCAGTTTCAGTCCCAGCCAGAAAAACCAAAAGAATGACCAGCTGTTAACCATAATTGAAGCATGAACCTACATTTATTCCCTTTTTATGTCTTTTGAAGAAAGATGATACCCACATTACTGGTTTTCTTCAAATTACATATTTTCCAGTTATTTAGTATAATAAAGATCTAGTTTATTCAGCTTTCTGCCTTAAAAACCCGCAGTGGTCCACATATATATATATGCTTACACCTGTTCAGACATCAGTATGCCTGAGTCGAGTGCTGTAGCCTGAAGGGAGAATCACATTTAGCCAAAGACACAAAAAAGAAAAGGAAAGTCACTTTCATGAAGTTACCTGCATCTATTTTTGCTGACGTGAGATGTACACTGGAATGGAATTTGACCGCTTTTGCTCGCTAAAAACAACCTGGGACAGAGGGAGCTTCCTTTACACCTGGAAGCATAGCTCCACGGCTTGCAGTGAATAAGGACTATACATGTCCAGGAAACAAAATCGTTTTGCCTACATTACCTTAACAATGGCTTCAACTGCAGTCACCAAGAACAGCTCAGAAAATGTAAGACCAGTGCAATGTCTAACAATTACTGAAATTGCTGCAATTACGGCATTTTTCATTATGACTCCCTAAATCTACCGGTAAGCAGCACCCAGCCCAGGAGGACTAAAGCTGCTTAAAAAAATCTTACTATGACATCTTAACTTCATGCATAAACTCTGACAGTCTTCAATAAAAGATGTAACTGAAGACGTCTAAGAGCTGTTGTTTATCTTTTACTAAACAACTCCCCTGCACTCATCCTTAATACCTCTGACCAAAAATGTAAGGTGCAAAGAAGAAATAACACAAAAATAAAAATACATACTGTTTTAAAAACAATGTGGTGTTTAAATACCTCTCATTGGGTAAATTTTCAAAGCAATGTACAAATTGGAAAAATCCAGTGCTTCTTGAAAACATTTTTCATCTCCGGTTAAGGAATGCTGCAGTGCTAAATTCTCAGAGCAGATGTCTTTGCCAACTAGAGCTAACAGCAATGTCATATTTAGGCACAGCATTCAAGACTACGGCTCTCCTAATTAATACTGACTATTTAACCTAAAGCTAGCAGCACTCAGATAGATTTCAGCCACATCCACAACGTTAAACACACATAGGTTCTGGTATCACAGTGTGTGCTCTTTCCTGAGACAGGAAACAGAAGAGACTGGAAAAATGTAAACCACAAGTGGGTTTATGGAGCTATCCTGCACGGAGACCAGCTGTTATCTGTCCACAAGCCCCAAGATACATTTACCTAATAGACTAATATTTTCAAAATCTCACTGTCAAGACGGTGTCAAGACAATCACCATTTGTCTACTGCCCAAATCTTTCTCCCAGAACATACCTTCCTCTTCTACTCTGTGTCCCGAAATCCCTATTTAGAACCCCTTCCATGTGAATGTCTCTCCCCAAGTGGATCCTACTCTTACCTCATTCTCTCTTACTATGAAACAGAAAAAAATCCCAGTTGATTCCTGGACTATTTCTTAAGCAGGAATTAAATCCATCTGTTTGAATAAACTGAACAAATAAGAATGCCTTGTTTGTACACCCTACATTGCAAACAACAACGGTGAGGAAGAGGGGAAATATTCTTTCCTTTTAGAACTTTGATGGAAACCTCTATCTCTGACAGAGGGTATTGCTGTCCTTCAGCGGTGACGGGATAACCCATCAAAGTCTTTTGAATAGAAGTTAAATAAAATGCTCCAGTGATTTCTCTCAGAAATAGTGACCTAGTTCTGCTACCTACATTATAGCAGCTCTTTTTCCTTTCAGCACTGAAATTACCCTTGCACAAGTATTTCTGTGGTAGCAAAATTGTTGTGAACTTCAGAGTCAGGCAGAAAGCCTGAATAAAAAATATCTCTATTAAATCAGAGAATTACATGTAACTATTCATAGGAATCATTTGCTTCTGATAAACTACACAAAAATTAACTCTTCCACTGGACTTCAAAATGAGTGTCCAACTTATTCACAGGTGATCACAACATGTAGAAAGAAAATTGAAGCAGGGAGACCCAAGAGAGCTGCCATGGTTAGTTCTCATTTCCCATTTTGGCAAGAGGGAGTGCTCTAATTTCTCTTGCATCTGATCGATGAAACTGTTAAAAATGCTATAGAAAACTCTAGAAACACTTGACTACAGAAAAAGAAGCAATGGTTTTGTTGTTTGGGTTTGGTTTTTTTGGTTTGTTTTTTTTTTTGCTGAGTGGGGTTTTTTTGTAATTCTTTTAAGTTTTAGCATGTCATTTTACCTCCGGTTTGCAGTGTGTTATTTCCTTCCTGCTCTGATTGCTATTGTTCACATTACAGAACTCATCAGGAGCTCTGGCCAGCACTAAAGTGGTATTGCTGCCTTGCAATCTGGTGTTGAAGAGTAAGTACAAGACAATAAAAAGTACAATGATGCTCCAGAGATTTTACTTTGCTCCAAGTAAATTGCTTCAAGTTATAAATGGGATATAAGACAGTAAGAATATAATACAGCAATTGTATTATCTCCATTTTGTCTGTGGTGACCTGAGGCACGCTCTCTTCCTCCCTTCCTGTTCCTCCCTGTGGTCCATCCCCCAGGTCCACATGGAGTGATGCTGTAATCAGCAGTTTACCTTCCACAGGAATTGGTAGGAGCTAGAGGACAATCATTTGCCAGGTCAAAAAACAAGTTTGCAGCACAGCTAAGAATCAGACCCATGTAACCTATGCCACAGTTCTGTGCTTCTGTGCCGTTGGTAATTACCAATTTTCCTCTTCATAAGTAAATGGAGGCAAGTTTTCTGAAATAAAACAGTTAATTCAATAATAAGCATTACATCAACAGAGGGTTTAAAATGCAGATGTTGAATGAGTATTTTAAAGAAATGCACTGAGGAAAAATGACATGGTATTCAGTCTTGTTACACTATTCCAATTTCCACATTCTGCTCTATCATCTACAGGAAAGGCATGAGGAAGAGTTATGCGTTTGGAATGCACAAAACCACCCAAACACCCCTCTGTGTTTCACTTCAAAAAGGAGACTTTCCTTTGTCATTTACACTGAAATAAATCTGCATGAGAGTACCTTACTATGGTGACAGGGAGCTGGATGAAGAAAAACTTGCATGTTTATAGTGTGACATACATTCTTCAAGGTTATCACATCAACCTCTTAGACCTCTACAGGAACTGGAATGAGCAAATTGGAATGAGCTGGCTCTATACGGTACCGAAACTGCACACTGGCTAATTAGCTGCCCACGAGTGAACTTTTTTTCATCCCTGGGAATAATACTTGATACTTAAGGTAGGAATACAATTATCATCACTGCTTTGATTCCTAAAGCTTAATAAATGTTGACCTTCAGACAAAGAAGTTTTTTTCTCTGGTGGATAATATATTTCACTTACAAATTTCTCACAGTTCTAAGTGTCAGGTAGCTTCATTTCCTGGCCTGTGCTTTCTTTTAATAAGCAACTTCTAATTATTGAAATCCTAACTGGCCATTTCGATATTATCTGGAGACATTCCACAAATCCAGGACTGCTAGGAAAGCCTCTATCTTTACAAAAACTGATTACCCAAAAGTTTCAATTACCCCTCAGAGCCTCAGCTGCACATGGCTAGCAGACATCCACTCACAAAGAAAGTGCAAATATCCGGTCAGGCAGGCATGAATGGCTGATAATAGTATAGCCAAATATAATGTGTTGGTTATACAGTAACAGCAGTGGCCAACAGCACACTTACCTAGTCAGTTCTTCTTTCTCCTACATGCTGCAAGTTAATATTTGCAAAGCAGCTTAATAAAGCATCTCAAGTATGAAAGGGGCAAAAAGCCAAATAATGAAGCCAAAATTTTATTTATTCCCATATATTTGTTTTTTAAAACAGTAATATATTTTTTTGGGAATGAGAAATCTAAAGTCTGCTCTGGAAACAAGGACAGACAGACATTTGTTAGGAAGCGAAACTGTCCTTTTGCATTCTTCATCTTCCAAAGTCATAAATACCAATAAACTATGTATTCTTAAAGCTGCTTCTGAATTTTTTATGCCAGAAATTGCTGACATTCTGACATTTTCTTCCAGAAATTGCTTCTGACAAAACAGAGAGAAGAAGAAACTGCATAGCCATTCCAACTGTAACAGCACTAGTGCTTCTGACATCAATTAAAAAATAATAATACTAAAGCGTGTGGATCCTAGCAGGGTACACCAGTGACAGAGACAAGGAAGCATTTATGAACATAAATATCTCATGAACACCAGATCTATTCAGTGTGCATATCCTTTCATTATGCAAAGTGGAAAAGCAAATCTAAAAGTAGACAAATGTTACATCTCTTAGACTCACCATTCATGCAGGGGCAAAACTACATGTTGTACATAATTAATTTATTTTTAAATTGCTGTGGGCAGAGTTCCAAATACAGCAATGAACATTGCACAAGTAAATCTTGACTCTGTATTAAGTTCCTGCAGTGCCAATTAGGAAGTATGAAGTTTCTGCATGAAAAAGGATCCTCATACCAGGACACCTTGATCACTCAGTGTCTTATTACCGTATGTGCGAAAAAGAATTAAATGCCTCTTCAGCCTACGGTATTCAGATTTGCAGTGAGTGCATTAAAATAAAAGAAACCTAACAGTTCATATGAGCTCCTCCAAAAGAGGGATCCTTAAATTACACAAAACTGGTGGAAGAAAGGCACACAAATTCATTTTTGTATTGCTATTTCTGTTGCCAGCTGGCACAAAGAGGCGGAAGTTTCACAAACAAGGATTTTGCCAGAAAATTTAGCCAAGTACAACTCACTGAATCTTTTCCAGACTCAGAGTGCTGAGATAAGTTGAAAGGATCATGATGTTCTTTATAGTCACATTAGATTAACTAATTTGCCATAGCCCCAGCTGATGTGCCAGGTCTTATGCTAAACTCAAACACCTGTGAAGAGGAAGTTCCCATATAGCTTGTGTGTTGGCTTGGGATTCAAACTGTTCCTTATTCCAAAGTCAGAGAAACCACAGAAAAGTGAACTAGACTCAAATTGCATGAAGACCCTCTATATTTTAAGCATGATCTTACGAAGCAGACAGATTTTAGCTAATCCCCTCTTAAAAGCCTCTTGTGAGGTTAATTCTATAATGTTGTAATGTAACCACAAATAGAACTGACCCCAACCTTAAATTCCTTCAGAGCAAACCAACTAGTTTCTTTCTGCCCAGTTCTTAACTTATAGTCAGAATAGCTGATTGATGTTATCTTTGGAACTGCTTGTACTTGAAATGTTCCCTTCATATATCTTCAATATTAGTTTTATCTTCTCTAGTTCAAACTGTTTATCCTGCATTGTCTTTCATAAAATTATCATTTTTGACTCTTAGCCATTCTTCTGATCATTCTCTAATCTCTCTTTTTTTTATCAGTGGTGTCAAAAAGCCGCACAACTACAGCTGAAATTTCTCAATCACCAAGCCCAAGAATTCTCATACAGATTTTAAATACTACATTTGTTAGTACTACCCAAATCATCTCTTTTTTTTCCTAATAGCATGACATCAGTTTGTCTTTGTGTACAGTCTACTGTAAAAGCTGATCCTTTCCACCACCTGTAATTTTATATTACCAATCTCTATATACTCACATGCACCATGACGAGAAATCACAAAAATACTCTTATAAACTATCCATTGATTGATTGTCACTGCTTTTCCAGCCAGTCACATGGGAGTTTGTTTTTCTCTTTCTCCTCATTGCTGCAATACAATTTCCAAGTTGAAAGAAATAAAAAATTACCATTTTATTTGTAGCAATGAATAAACACCGTTTGGATATACCTCAATACTACAAGCAATGCAAGGTCAGCGAGGCAAAGTCATAGTCGATTTTATATACTACTGGCAATAGCTCTTGCAACAGAAATTCCAAGTTGGAACTCCCTGCCAATATATGCTTTTATGTGTCTTTAAAATAATTATTAAAGGTAATTAGCTGTTCAGAGAATGATATCTAACGGTAGGTTAGGTAGTTCTTAACTACAGATTCACCAATTCTTGGGAAGAGTTAAGTTGTCTGCCATTTCAGCTAACACATCTGATCTGCACTTATAAATATTGTTCACAAATTCCCTATATTTATTGTAATTGCATACCTCAGGGTTTGGCATTGCAATCAGGTGTTATTTAACATCCTTGTCAGCCACATGGACAACAGAATCAACCACTCCCTCCGCAATGTTTCCAACAGCACCAAGCTGTGCCGTGCTGTCAACACACTGCAGAAACAGGATGGCATCCAGAGGGACCTTTACAAACTTGAAGGGTAGATCAGTGCAAACCTCATGAAGTTCCACAAGGTCAAGTGCAAGGTCCTGCACCAGGACTGGGACAATCCCAAATGCAAATACAGGCTGGGCGGGGAACGGATCAAGAGCAGTCCTGGGTGGAAGAACTTTGCAGTGTTGGTGGTCAAGAAGCTCAACATGAGCCAGCAATGTACACAAGTAGCCCAGAAATCCAACCACATCCTGTGCTGTATCAAAAGCAGCATGGCCAGCAGGGCGAGGGAGGGGATTCCGCACTTCCACTTGGCCCTTGTGAGACCCAACCTGGACTGCTGCATCCACCTCTGTGGCCTCCAATATAAGAAGGATGTGGACTTCTTGGAATGAGTCCAGAGGTGGACCATGAAGATGATCAGAGGGCTGGAATATCCCTCCTATGAAAACAATCTGAGGGATTTGGGTAGTTCAATCTGGGGAAGAGAAGACTCCAGGGAGATTTTGCAGCTCCTACCAGTACTTGAGGGAGGCTATAGGAGAGCTAGAGAGGGAATTTTGGCAAGGACATGCAGAGAAAGGACAAGAGGAATGGCTCCAAACTGAAAGAGTGTGGGTTAAGGTTAGGTCTTCAGAAGGAATTCTTAACTGTGATGACGGTAAGGCAGTGGAACAGCTTGTCAGAGGAATTGTGGCTGCCTTATTCTTGGAAGTATTCAAGGCCAGGTTGAATGGGGCCCTGAACAACCTGCTTTAGTAAAAAGCGTCCTTGTCCATTGCAGGAGGGTTGGAACTGGATGATCTTTAAAGTCCCATCCAACTCAAAACATTCTTTGATTCTCTGATTCTATATTGAGAACCCCAAATAGTGCAGGACCTCCAACCCACAAACAGCACGCTGTGCAGACCCTACATCTAAAAGAAATTCCCATAATTTGGATCATTCAAACTATTATAGGATTTTCATATATGGAATTACATTCACCATCTTATATTCACCCCTCCTATTGACAAGCAGAAAGGATGCTCACACGAGAACTTCTTGCTGCATTGTTAAATACAAACAGGGGCACACAAGTGATGTAATCACTAGTACCCAGTGGCGACTGTCTGCAGGCTTCTCCATTTCAGTGAGCTGGCTGCATTCATCCTGAAGCCAGGGAATTTGTGCAATGCAGTGCAGCCCTGAAGGCCCAGCTGTGCATTATGGCACAGTGCACCTGCTCAGGGTAACTCTTACAGGGATCGCCCCCTCCTCAATATGCAATGGTTTTTCGCCAGGCTCTGGCTAGTACACAGGCCAGGTATTATAGGATGTAATGATGGCAGAAATACTATTTTGTTTCCTGTTGTTCTCAAAAGGTGTTGTAACCTTGACCTTATAAGCCTGTAAAATTGTCTTAGTTTCTTCTCAGTAACATCTGAGAGAATTCTGACTCTTTTCCTAAACATTGTGCTACACCCTTCACAGAGAAATATTACTTGGGGTTTTATGATGCAGACCATAAACATTATTACGCCACAAAAAAGGAACAAGAAATGCTATTTGAACAACCTGCAATTAGATCTGAATTTAAACTATGGATAATTAATTTCCCTAACGACAATTAAAAGATGATGAAAGTTATTCACAATGGGAATTTGAAGGTAAACCATGTTGCCTGCCTCTCCCAGCACCCACTTCCAGCCCAGCATTGCAGAGCCTGAAGCATTACAGCTGAATCTGCACGTGTGCTTTGGATTGGTCAGGGAAGCAGTTTCAAAGCAAATCCCTCATCTCCAAATGCCAGGCCACACCACAGAGCAGTCTCTTCCTCTTGGAGGACGCAAACCCAGAATTTCCACTCACTGTGCGCAACTCAAGTGCTCAGACCCCTTTCTAGGTGCTTGAAGGTTTCCAGCATTTCATCCCTTCCTAAGATGTGCCAGTCACTGTACACAGCATTTTCCCTGGGAAATCACTTAGATAGAGGCCTCCTCTATTTAAGAAAGTGAGGAGATCTGTAGAATGTGCTTGACAAAGATTTCATCTTTGACACAGACACTGATTGATTAAAAATGTCCACAAGTAAAAACACGCAGTGTGTGTTCTAGCTGATAAAGCCCTTGCAGGAAGACAGTTACATCAGATGCAAACTTCAGCTTTAGTGTCGTAGGAGCATCCTCCAAACTAAAAACCTGCTGATTTTAAGCAGGCTGACTCTAGTTGCTGTTGACATATTCTTATGCAAGGCACACAATGGGAAAGGTGAAGGAGAAGTAGTTGCCTTATACTTCTCTGCTAGAACAGCTCCCTAACAACCAGTGTTACAAAATCTGCAGAGTAAGGGAATTTAATACTCAATCAGCCCAATGGAGGGAGAAGACTGTCAAGTGACATAGCTGTAAATTAATTAATATAGTTCTTGCAAGACGGGCAGCTAATTTATACTCAATTCAAGCCACATCTTAAAAATTTTACAGTGTAAGTAACTTTAAAATCTGCTGCAAAAGCTAAACTTAACTAGTGTATTATCACACCTTTTCTTCCCTGCCTGATGTTGAGGACTTTATCTCATGATTAGTGTCAAGCTGTGTTAAAAGAAAACCAGTAGCACGTCATCAACCATGGTACCTCCCTTTCGTAGTGTGTATAACGCCCTGAGCATTTTCTGTCATTTGATTATGGAATCAACAAAAGCTGTTAAGAGAGACCTGCAAGCAAGGTGTCCTTAGTTTTTCCTTTCTTTTGAAGCTGTTATTTAAAAGTATTCCAGCCTCATTCAGGCTTTCCCTCACAAGACTACTATGCCAAGAACTCCAGCTGTGGGCCATAAAAATTAAAGGGCTTGCAATTATTGTACTTATGAGGCAAATGAAACATTTAATGTGCGATATAATTTAACACTCATTCTTCACTTAACTCTTCCATGTTACAGCTTTTGGTATGAGCTTTCTCATTTTGTTATGTCCCATTCAGTACACAAAAAAATAATATTGCTTTACTCAGTGCCTTTTCTTTAATTTTTCATTAAGTTACTGCTTTTCTCTTTTACAGCTAGACAGCTGAGTCAACCCATCCTGCCAAAACGCCCTTAAAATCTCTGAGCCAGAATTATTATTTCAACTGGTTTCACAAATAATCCTGTTTTAATTACAAATTAAGCTATGAATTAAAGTGCAACACCCTTAAATGCTAGGCTGTTCAAAAATAGCTACATTTTCCAGCATCGGTTCATCTGTTAATGAATGTAGATTTCAAAATCAAGACAAACTCTTATAATTCTCGACTTCAAACAAGTCAGAGAACAATCAAATAGCAACTATCAAATCAAAAACTTGAATTCAAAATTCCTTTCAATTCAGCAGAATTTTGTGAGCATAGTGGTTGCAGTACAGGGACTTTATTGCACGTTAGTATTCAGTATACTCTTCATGTCTGAAATAAAACAAAGTCTTTTATTAGCAACATCAAGGTCCAGAACCTCTGATAGGTTCCATGTCTCATATGCAAAAAGGAACATCCAACTCAGCAACACAGGTGCACAGATAGAAAACAAAACACAACTGTACACATTTCTTCACTGCCAAATTAATGGCCACTACATAAAAACATATTTAATATTTACACCCTAAAAGGTTCACTTTCCTAAATAATTGAGTATTTCAAGTGTAAATAGTTAATCAGACAGAAGTGTGCATTTGCCACAGAATGTAACGAATTTCTAAACAGATAAATGCTGAGATGGTTCCCCACTGCCCCATTCCCTTGTCCCAGATGCTGGTGTACACAGGGAGAAGTACAAGTTCCCAAACTCCAGCAGTAACAAGTGAGTTTCATTTGCAGAAATATGTCTTACAAAAGAGAGGCTCATCATGTTATGGTGGTGTAGTTGAAGAATGTTCGCAAAAACTTTTACAGACTCAAATACTTTAACTGTGAGGTAACAAACGCTCCACATAAAATAAAGACACTGAGCCTGACCCTCATATCAGAAAACTTTTAAACATTTTAATGCTTCTAAATCAGTGGAGCTATTACCTATTTACATTAGATGATTAGCGATTAGATTAGAGATTAGAGCAAATCACATTGTAATGCAAAAATGTGTTTGTGCTGTATTTTTTCAATTTGGCACACATGCATTATCAACCAGACAAGCCTAAATTGCTCAGTAACTGATTGACATGTGCAGGTAACCCTACTTCATACTCACGGACCAGCCTGTGACACAATGTCAGTTTCAGGGATATATAGGAAGCACATCATTCTCACATCACCTCCACTTTGCCTTCTGCTCTTCCCAGCTGTCTCCAGGCTACACTTCACAAGTTTTTTAAACTTTCAAACACATTACACATGCTCTTACAGCTTAATTTACAGAAGTGTTAAATAATCTGTATTTTCACTTTATCTGGGTTGTCTCAACCCTTCTGTCCTCCAAAAACTCTGACAAATTGGAAAGAGACCATAAAATAGTTGCATGACTGTATTTTACTTTTGTACTAAATCTCTCCATGATTCAGTACTTCTGTGAAAGAACCAGTGTCACGCTGCAAAGAGATTCCTGTCCATAATGAAAATTAGATGTAATATTACAAAATGAGGGTCTAGTTAGAAAATGAGAAGATTAGGAAGTTAAATGATTAGAAGATTAGAAATTTTCTTCCTGCTTTGTCATGGAGTTTTACAGGGTACTTCCAGGTATACTAGGCATTTATTAGCTAGCTGATCTCTTGTTCTAGACTTTGAATTTTCTAAAGTTTTCTTTCTTTAAGCTTTGAATTAAAGAAGAACCAAGCTCTCCAGCATACAACTGAAGGCACTATTTAATTGCTGTTCATATACAGTAAGTGTTACATAATGTTAAGAACTCTAAAAAATATATTGGACGTCTCAGTTACTGAAGTCCCAACTGTCTCTGTGCCTCAGTTTTATAAAATGGGGATGACAATATCCCCTCAACTTTCAGGAATTTTGAGAAGATTTACTGGTGTTCAGGATTCACCCAAACACTCTAAAGATCTGCATTAACATTCTTCAAACCAGCATTTGGATATTATGCAATAATTACCTGTATACCCTGAAAAAAAATACAGAAATAGCTGAATAGCTGCTCATGAGACATGTTCCACCCATTCTGTTCACCTGCCAAAGAGCTGAGATAAGAAAGCAAAAGAGATCAGGAGGTTAGACTAAGGTTAAATGCTACTTCTTAGTGCAAGACCATGGGAAGAAAAGAAAAACAACATAAAATCAGTAAAGGTAACTTTGATTCTGCTAAATTTTGAGGACCAGACTTTGCAACATCAACAAATGTTCTTTTTATGCAGTAAGAAACAAAAATTTAGTACCTGGCAAAAAACAACTAATAAGACTATGCAATCTAGTCAGTGGGATCATGTCTCTCAATGAGATTTATTTCATAAGCAGGAGATGCCAACACACTCTAGGTTCATATAAGAATTAGTATTTTCGATGATGATAACTTTTAAAAACAAAGTTAGACTGCGTCATCTGAATTCATATTTATCATATCCAGCCTTCATATCAGATCTTAAATGCCTCTCCAGTTCACATTTTTTTGTTCAACAAATCTAACAAATGCAGGTTGCAGTCACCTTGAGGAAAGACAGGGCCAAGTGCCAGCACTACTGCTTGATAAGGAAAGATAAAGAGTACATTTCATTTTCTGTCAACATGTTTTTCTCTGGGCTTTTGATCTTTCCTTGTGATCAATACTGATAACACCCTGCATTCTATTATGTAATTATAACTGTGTTGTCCTCATTAATTAAGCCTGTGCAAGACTGAACCACTTTTTATCTACCTGTGCTGCTTTCAACTGGGGTAGAGTTAATTTTCTCCACAGTGGCTGATATGGGGCTATGTTTTGGATTTGTGCTGAACACAGAGCTCACAGTATTGGATGTTTTTGTTATTGCTGAGCAGGGCTTACACGGAGCCAAGGCCTTTTCTGCTGTTTGTACTTCCATGCTGGTGAGGAAATTGCATGGGAGTGCATGGGAGACTGGGAGGAGACACAGCTGGGACAGGTGATCCCGACTGACCAAAGCGATATTCCAGGCCATCCAGACCATATGGCATCGTGCTCAGTACATAAAGCTGGGGGGAAGAAGGAGGAAGGAGGGAGCATTTGGAGTGATGGCGTTTGTCTTCCCAAGTAAGCGTTACACATGATGGGGCCCTGCTCTCCTGTAGATGGCTGAACACCGCCTGCCATGGGAAGCAGTGAAATAATTCCTTGTTTTGCTTTGCTTGTGTACATGGATTTTGCTTTTCCTATTAAACTGTCTATATCTCAACCTGTGAGTTTTCCAGCTTTTGTCCTTCCAATTCTCTCCCTGATCCTGCTGGTGAGGGAGTGAGGAAGAGGTTCCCTGGGGCTTGCTTGCTGTCTGGGATTAAACCTCAGCTTCTCAGTTCTGCACTGAGCCTGTTGGTTCAACAGAAGTACGTGACAAAGAAATTTCTTTTCCTTCGAACAGGCAACATTTGCTTTAAAATTGTTAAACAAAAGTGAAGATCACATGGGCTAAAAATGAGAAATAAAGACCAGGAATCTCAAAAAAAGTCCAAACTTTGAGAGTTGAAGAAACAAGTACTCTCTCAACCATCAATGTTCTTGCTTGTGTAGAAAACATTTATTCTCTGTGTCAGCAAAAAAAAGAAAAAAATAAGAGAGTAGTTGTCATTAGAAGTTAAGGTAGAATATTTGACATTACCTGAAGATGCTTTACAGATCAACTCTTTGGCTACCATGTCACAAACACACCTTCTGTAGTGCATATTTCAAATACAAATAGTTCCTTACTAAGCCCATTTGAGTTTCAGAGAAACCAATGTATTAACAAACGTCTTGTAAAAATGTGAATTGATCCAAGCTCCTTGACAACTTAAAATGTACGACAACAAAATATAATACAATAAATTCCAGGTAGGTATTTCCAGTCTTAAGCAAATTATTTTCCCTTGCTCCAGGTAGTAACTGTAACTTCAGCCTCCAGCAGGCCCTTCGTGAGAATGGATGACACACCCCTGAGGAAGGCAACACACTGACACAAATGTGAGAAAAAAACATACAAACACCTTCAAATAAACAAGAGGTGTAAATGACGTACTGTTTAGATATCACTTACTTTTCTATGCTTCAGCATCCTGCCATCCTGAACAAATTCAGAGCAAACTTTTCCTGTCAATCCACAGTCCCGCACTTAAGAAAGCTCTGGGACCAGAAGCAATTTGCAAGGAAGATAAGACAATATCCAGTAACATAAAACTGTCTGCAAAAATAAGTTTTAACACAGATTTGACTGAGTTGAGGCTCGTAGGCCCTCCTCCGCATGAGGCCTGGTCCAGTGATGTGTGGTCCCCACCACAACACCCAGTGCCCCATGCCGTAGAGAAGCTCTTTACCAAAAAACACACACTACCACTTATCTGCTCCCTGCCCAAACAGTGCAAAGGAAGGTCTTTTCTAACCCTCATTCTCCTCTGCAGTTGAAAGATATGTCTCTTTTCTAAACAAATCTTCCTGTCTCGCAGTTTGATGAGTTAGTTGCAAGGTACATCCCTCCAGCATCCATAGAAAGAGGATTTCCCTCAGGACTGCAGAACTTACATTCTCGTCATATGGTGTCCAGCTTCCAAAAGTGTTTTCTTTCATGTTTGTAACCATTGCTATCTTTACTACACTATGTTTTACTAGCCATACATGGAAAAGTTAAAAAAGATTCCCACATATTATCATGAAACATGTGATTTGGTTATAAACCTAATAAAAAGATGTCAGCATCATCCCTTTATCACCGGCTGACGGATGTAATACTGTTCTTTCCACAACCCTCTATAGAATTCATGGGTTTAAGGGCATGAGATACAAAAACCAACAAGGCTTGACAAATTCTTCGATCTGCTGCTTTCCCTCTCAGCCTCATATACACAAATCAGAGCATCTCTGATCAAAAAGGATGATTAGGAGCATCTCTGATTAAGAAGCCTCCGAGCTGCACTGAGCCCTTCATACACTCTTTCAGCTGCCTCTTTCCTCAGTACCTCTTATCTGAATGTTGAACCTCATTCCTAACTCAATTTCCAATTTTGAGATTGTTAAAACTTTCCCAACGAGTTTGAAAAAACCTGCCATCATAGCTTTGGAGATTTCCAAACCTCTACTGACTCAGACCCTCACGAATGTGATCCAGTTTGGAGATGAGTCTCACTTTAAGAAGTAGGCTGGACTACATAACCTTTCAAGATCTTTTTTACTCTAAATTAATCCTATGATTTTATATGTCTATCTTTAGCATCTTCTTATCTTTCCTTTGTTACAGATGCCAAGTGTTCCATTTAATTCATAATCACCAGCTTGGATGGAAGCACTCACTTCTTTCATTCCAAACATAAATTGGAAATAGCTGCTGAGTCTAAATGCCGCTAAAAAAGCCAGTCAACGAAATAAATAAATAAACAACCCAAACGTTTGTAATTTTACTATCTACCTCTAACAATTAACTCTATCTAATCTGGTCTTTTGCTGGAATAATTTTAAGGAAATAAAACAACTCTATCACTTTTAGGAGCACTGCAGAAATTTCTGGCTATTTGAGATGTCACCCATGCTGAAATCAAAAGTAATGAAAGCAGTCCTTCACATACATTACAAATATATGTGTAAGGAGTAAGTTGTTCTCAGATGAATAGGATGATACATGAGAGCTATCCATGCACATTTCATTCTTTATCACATGTAATAATGTCTTTGATATAGGCAGCTCTTTTTTCTTTCTGTTTGTTCTTACTAATTCGACATAGTTTAACTAATGCTTTTAAAAGTCCCATCAATAAGAGCCAACCAACAACCTTTCTAGTCAACCATAAAGTATTTTCTTAAAAAGCAGTATCACTATCTTTAAAACTTTCATCATTACACAGTTCTCCTTATATTTCTTGTATAAACACATCTGAAAAACCTTTTTGATTATTGCCTTATGACACCATAACTGCCAGTTCTCCCCACTGACTTTTAGGGTTTGTTCAAAAACCACTTTAGTCATGCAGGGACTGAATTCCTTACTGTTATGGTCAGGGGGCTTAGATCACACAAACCACCTCTGTGTGTCACAGAGGTGTGGTTATTACTGCTGGTAGTTTTAAAGCCTTGGTTGTGTTGAGTGGTGGACATCAGGGAGTATAGAAAGGAAGTTGGTAGAGTGAACTTTGATGTATAGACGATGATAATGGCTATTCAGCCTAAGCTGAAGACGAGATAATGAGAGGGCTAGGATTTTCCATATTTGTGTTTATTTTAGTTCTATTTGTCCCCTTTGGGCTGCTGAGGTGATTGCTATAGCAGTTGATAGTGTTGAGTTCAGTGAGTGAGATGTTAGGAAGAGTGGTTAAGGATGAGCCTTGAAGCACTTCTGGGAATGGTGAGTGGAATGATACTAGTCCTGGTTTTATTGTGGTTGCTATTGTCACAAAGAAGCATGATGTGGGAAGGGTTAGTCGGATAATGTCTCATTGTCCAGTAGATCATGCATTAGTCATGGTCAAGAAGAGGGTAAGTGCCCTTTTAATGTGTCTTACTGGACACGAAGCAAGGCCATCCACCCTAATAACCCTACTCATGTTGGTATTGTCTGCCTGCAAAGTAGACACTGGCCTAGCAACACTAACTGCCTCTACATGAATCCATGGTTCTGACTGCTTACATAACCTAAACCTCCTACAATGTTAAAAATCAATGATTACATTCCTCCCCATGGTCTTCCTATCCCTCTGCCCAAAATTCCCGTGAACTAAGGCCACCTCACATAAGCTTCTAATCACCACCCTCAGCCTACAATAACTACTCCCAGCATAACATCCCCCCTCAAAACACTAGCCCAAAGAACTGGCACTGACCAAATCTTATCCCCCCTATTAGTACTGTCCTGCTGACTACTATCTCACATAATCGTAGCAAGCCAAAGCCATCTGCAATACAAACCATCCACACAAAAAGCAGTATTCATCACAACCTTTAATTAGAGTCCAACCATTCATTATCTTAGCCTTCTTGGCCACAAAACTACTGCTACTTACTCTTGGACCAGCAGAGCCAGGCCTAACAGTATTCCAATGGGATAGAAAAGAATAAGCAAAGACAAAAGGAAGCAGGACCTATTTTTCCATTCTGCAGTTTTTCCTCGAAAACTCCACCTTCCCACACTGACTACATCCTCATTCTCTAGATAAATACTACCCAATCTCTGCATGCCCAGCCTGAAGGCCCGTAATGGGGGATGCAGAGAGCTTGGGCCGGAGCTGACATCTTCCCACCATGAGCAGGAAAGAGGAGCCCAGGTTAGGAAACCCGGGGACAGACCCCAAATTAAACACCAGCAGCTTCTGCTGCCATCGATGGGACAGAAATAGGAACTGCGGTGTCTTGGGTCGTGCAGGTATTCACCAGAATATCCCTTGACACGCAAAGTACAAAACCAGCAGCAGACATCAGCTGTTAAGGCAGCACAGGTTGCTCTTCCTGTTCTCTTTCAGCACAGATCAAGCAGACACCAGGACCATGACTGGCCCACGTATCCAACAGCCATAGGCAGCTGCCTTTCTCAATTTTTAGCTAAAGCCAGTTCTGTACAATGGCAAAACTGAGAAATTTTCTCTCCACTTTCAAAATAAAATAAAAGCAAATATATTAGAAGTATGAAAAAACCCCCAATATAGGACTTTAAGCTCAGATATAAAAACCAAATTAGATGACAGGTTAGGAATAAACTGCTTCAAGTGACCTTCATTTATCATACTGCTGGGTTTTTTTCTACTCAGTAGATACTCTTTACTACAGACTATATGAGACTGTTTAGTACATTAATGGATTGCTGCTGTATAAACAAGGAAGCAAATTAGTTTTAATAGGCTAAATAATTAACCTTGGAGAACATTTCATGCTTCTAAGCCTAGAAAAATTACTGTCTGCTCTTGATTTTGATGAAAATATATATACAATGTCACTTTTCTGACATAAATCTTGCCTCCAAATCAAAGATTGACTCTTGCTGTTGAACTTAACTCTGTCTGAAAGCAGAAATTAAATATATATAGATATGGGAAGTTATACACCTATGAAGCTTTCTACATATAAGAAATTTAGTTTGAATGATGTTCTAGTCCTGAAGGAGAGAAAGTTGCTAGAGTTGACACCAGTTGGCACTCCCTAATTTTTAAGGTGCTATTCCATTCACAGCTGAATTCTGAGCTCTGTTTTGAAAACTTTCTTTAGAGAAATCTGAACTTCTCACTCTGTGTGGAAGTGAATTGTAACAGATATTTTAGTTTTTATCTGAATTTCCTAATTACCAGAAATGGATCTGTGTGCTGATATTTGAATAGGATTGCAAACAACTTCGAATTTCCCCAACTTTTAATTTTATTAATATAGTTACAACAAATCCACATTATACCTCCATAACTGTGGCCTGTGGAGCAAAAGCCAGGATGTTGTACAGATTTTACTCTTTGTCAGAAGCATAACCCTATATGTACTAAAATGTTTTATTCCTAAATTTGCCTTCCAGCTTTCAGAAGTTAAAATTTCCATACCTTTTTGTTGTATTCTGACCTGTTAAAAATTGCTGTCTGCCATCCTGAGATCATCAATCTTGCAGACACCATGACTGTTTCATGACAACAGCTTTTAGTACACATTACATTATTCTCACAGTAATAAATTTTGTAAAAATAATTAATTCTTTTAATTTAGGTTGTCTTCCATTATACATAGATGCCCATTTTCGGTGAGCTATTTAGGACAAGAATTAAAACCTACCTCATGACACCTATGTTACGAACTCAGAATGCAAGACCACTTAAAATAAATAATCCAGAAGCAATTTACACATGGGGCTATAGCTATGAAATCTTGACAAAACAAGCTCGGGAACAAGTTCTCTCTCCTACAGTTGCTTATTCTGTCTTTACTCAGTTTTTTCTCCTACTTCATGAACCTCTTATTCCATCACAGTAGAAACAAATGCAAGCCTCCTGGTGCTGACTTAACATGTTGTTGTCAGTTTCTCTTTGGGAAGAAATCTATTATCTAAAAGAAAAATAAATGTGAGATTTTAAAATAAAAGACATAACTGCTTCATGTCTTTCTTCTTGGTAGATTCTCCAATGAATCTTGAATCTATGCTCGCTTTTAAACTCCGTTAACAGAAATCTGTTGCAGTTAAACACATCTCCTCATTTTTTATCTTAAGTGAAGTTCCAAATCAACTATAATCAAGGATGACGTTTCAGGCCTGAAAATTCCTTATGTATCCCTAAACTTCAGACAGACCCAGACCTTGGTTTTGCTTTGAACTGTTAAGTCGACTTGTGGGCCCAACCACAATTTCTAGTTATTTGTAAATATGCAAACATACATAAATACAGAGTTAACTCATTGTCATGCTAGGCCAGAATGAAAAGATGTATATCCTCAATCTTTCCCCTCATAGGGACCAGTTTGAAAATCAGATTTTCAGGAAATTTCATGCAAAAACATCATGAAGTTTGAACTGAGTCCTAGAGAGAGCCCCTCTTATTGACTCCAGTAAGAGTCGGAGGAAACCAACCTCTTCTGGATTTCCAGAGTTCAGAGCAGAACCTTCAGCATGGGAAGAAATACAGAGCTAGCAAATTCCTCTTGAACTAGGAAAGAGAACTTTTTACACAGGGGGAAGCCAGTGCTAGTGCACAAAAGCTCATTTGCCTCTTTGAACCTGTATCCAAGAATCAATAGACCAATTTATATCTATGGGCTTGATCAGGATGTGGATAGGCTGAGAATACTGAGGTTGGGTTTGTCTTTGAGCAGAGGAAGTTTATAAGCCAGGTTAATGTGTTTCACAGATTGTTTCCTTGTATGCAGGTCAAAGAAGAGGAATCTGTTGCAGCCCTGTCAAAATGATGTTTTCTCAAGCAAGAGCAGTGCATTTGAGCTTTGGATATTTTCCAGTTCACTCCCCAGTGCATAAGACAGGACGGTGGGTGTCACAGCTTCAGCCCCTCCAGTTTCAACCCACATTGCCGACAACATGAATCTCTTTGCCAAGGGAGCCCTCTGGATGTGTCCTCTCCATTCATTGAGACCCTGAAATTTTCCTGGGGGAAGCACAACCTGACAGCTGTTTTTATTCTAACAGAGCTGTGAGCTTTCAGCCCCTTTTACAGAAGCCACATTGCAGCAATGCCCTCTCGTAAGCTTGCCATACACCATGGATGGGAGGGATGAACAAGGATTGTGATTTTTCATTGACATGCCATGTTTGCAGTCCTGAGGAACCCAAAAAGGCAGTTTCCCCACCCACTACTGCTCTCACACAACTTATTTCTTCTGACCTGAAATTCCAGCTTTCTATTCACTGCAGCTTGTTTTACACAAATGCAACACCTACCCACCAACCCCTTCCAGATCTTGTGCTCTGGAGCTGTAAGGCCACTTTCAGCATAATAAGGAGTAGAGAAAATTCATCTAGGACTCTGTCCTGCATGCTGCATCTACAATGAGAGGGCCAATATGTCACTGAGAATTATCACATCCAATTAGCAGTAAATAACTAAAAAAAGAAAAAAATCAGAAGGAGAAAGCTGCTATGACAAAAAAATCAGCTTTTCAGTGCACTGACAAAGAATGAATTGTAATTGAGAAAACAATAATAATAATAATAATAAAATCATTTGGGCAGAAATTAGGGTACCCCATCTAGGAAACTTTTGCAGTCCCATTTCATGGCAATAAAGCAGGCGTTTGTAAGAGGTCCTGACTGTACCTTTCAAGTACGTCAGAATTCAAAACCACTGACTTAGGTGGTACCCTTTCCAGAAAGGGCAAGATATGTGACAATGTGCAAAATACCATGTTCAACAGCAGCATCTTTCAGCCACTGTTTTAACAAAAAAATCTGTGGCTAAGCTTCTATATTTTTCATATTTCCCCCACTAGACTTCCACAAATTTAATTAGCTCCTTTTCTTGTGTGATCATGTCATCTGGGGAAAGAGGGTCCTGTGCAATGTTTAATAAAAGCCTTGTTCCTGTAAGAAATTTTCGTTTTGCTCTTGAAGACCTAATGTAGAGCTATTTCACAGCAGAATACAAAGCAAGTGCATGAAAAACAAAGGTCATTTAGCTGTTAAAGAACAAAGCCCAGAATCTTACAGAGATATTTCAAATTCCTTTGCCAGATTTTATCTTGAAAATACATTTTTCAAATCAGAAAGAATGTGTTCAGTTAGAGAATTACTGAATAAACAACCTCCACTCTGAAGAAATGGAAGAAAGTGCCATTGTATCAAGAGAAAAAATCTAGATGAGGGGTGGGGGACAAGAGGCTATAGGAATGTTTTCTGATGACAGCAAGTTTAAGAATTATGCACTATCTGTCAATCAAATGTCAGCTGCTGGCTGGAACAGAACACATAAAAGCGCATGCACATGATCCTACCACAGCCACTCAGGCCAGCTAGGAGTAGATAACAGAAGAATAAAATACTGATTCCTCAGTATTTGGTTCAGTTTTTAGGAAAATATTGACAGGCTACTTGAATATTACCCTGCTAAAACGTCAGTAATTTGTCTTTACAACAGCTTCATACTATTATTCTGATTTAAAGGAAAATGAAGTAGACACAGATGAGAATAAATGATCTATGAAAATGAGATAAGGCCAGTGACAAAACCAGCATTAGACTTCCTACTAGTTCTAGCTTCAGTACATTTGACATATCAGACAAAAACCTATTAAAACATTTGCCTCTTTTATTAGTTCACTTAGATATGATTTAAATACCATACCTTGAAACCAAACTTTAGAGTACATACTGTCTATACAGTCTTTGAAAAGAATTCAGCCATAAGCAGTCATTTCCAAAAAATCGCAATCTCACCAAAGTCTGAAACAGTAAGAAGAGTTGGCCATTGAAGGGCAGTAAAGTCTTTAGCAGCACTACAGCTTGCTTTTTTTTTTTGCACAAAAATTATGTGGCTTAGCAGTAATTATAAGATCAAATTTTCATACAAAGATTTTGCCACCACCAAAGCACTTCAAATTAAATGTGTTGCCATAAGTTTCCACAACGGAGTTCCTGCCCTGTGATCAGGGGCATCCAAGTTTTATCCAAACAATATGTAACAGTAACGTTGCAGCTTGGAGGGCTAAAAGTAAACTGAGAATGAACACTTCACCCAGTGAGAATTTCACTCCATCAGAATTTCTGCATTTTCAAATCCTGTAGGGCATAAAAATGGCACACACTCATCCCCTTCCCAAGGCACAAGTGGAATTTAGGGAGTTCCACATTTGTCAACCATCATTTTCTACACAAACAAGGAAAAACTATCTTTACTGAACAAATTACAGTACGTGAAGCTGTCAGGCTAAGGAATATTTGCAGATGTGAAGAGCAGAGCAGTCAGCTCATGCAGCTGGGTTACAGCAGAGGAGTGTGCCCAGAGCAAGTTCCAAGGAACCCCAGTACACGTTCACACTTTCTCCATCCTACCTTCTCTACACCATCCAGGGAGGGAAGGATGGAGGTGGGGAGGATGTGGCTTTTCAAGGGGGTTGAGCTGTTGGAGTGACACTTCCATGGAGAACAGCTACAATCATGGCAGGAGAGAGCAGGGAGTGGGTAGAAGTGGGGCCTGGTTCTGAAAGGATCGGTCCAGTTCCCAGCAGATGACAAGGAAAAGGCACAAGGGAGAAGAATGGCAACCACGTGTGCCTCAGCAGTGAGCAGCACATCCTTGTTCTGTCTAGCCACAAAAAGGTCCAAAGAGCCCCTCCTCTGGAGCCCCAGTGGCATCTGTTGGGATGCACTCTGCCACGCTCCTAATGCACACATAAGTCATATGTGCCATGGCTAACTTCAGAGCCTGATGCTAAGAGCCTTTGATTGTTTGTGCCACATCTGTCAACTGCTATATATGTGGTTTCTCTCCCTCCAAAGCAAGACTGCCCTCTCCATCTTCCTTGTTCAAGTAATGTGAAGTAGAAGGTTTCAGTTTTTCCTGAAACCTATTTTTAATTGCAAGTAACCATCACACATGGATGTGTTGAGACTTAAGCCTCCATATTAATTTCTGTATCAGCACATTGTTCTTTTATTCAGTTGGGTATGTAACACAGACTAGAACAGCAAGTGGTTTTAATCATAAGCAAGCCAGAGCTAATGAGAAGGGATTTTTCTCCACAAATTTGATCTATTGAAGGTATATTTACATGGTACATTCCGTGAAACACAACCATTCCTCACTTGCAGCTGCTCTGCTCAAACCATCCAAAAGCTACATGACTACAGTTGGAGTAGCAATGAGCCTGACTTGAGAGCCCTCCTGAGAGGCAGGCTATATTTATTCAGGCTCAAGAAACTCTATGATTTTTGATTACCTCATGTTGCTGGCTGAGCAGTTTGGTGTCTGCACAGGCTGAAGTATACGGGAACTTTCTACAAGAGACATCTTTATCAACCATGGGAACTAGTGAACTGAAGAACATGTCACTAAAAAGTAACAGAGAGGGGTTTGTTTTCGTGTGTAAAGATTGGTACTTCCTGCAAAAATAGACGGAAAGATCCCAGAATTACTATAATTGCAATGTCTTGCTGCTGTAGTAGATTTTACCCCATTCTCAGAAAATCTTTAAGAATTTAGCAAAACTCTACAAAGGAATCAGAGTACTCTTTAAACAATTACATGCCCCTGAAGCATGTGCCCCCTGCTTCCCTTTGGAACTTCAGACTTATCATAGTCCAGTCCTTGAGCTATGCAGATATATAAGATAATGTAAAGTAAACAGAGGAGGAGAGTTCATTTCCACTGTAATAATGAAGACCTTGCTGTGATTTTTGTTACATTTTTGCAAAGTCCTGGGATTTTTTTCAAACTGTATTTCTTAAGGTTTGGAGGAGTAACATCAGGAGATACTCTTTCAAGTTTCTGTCTTGAATCACATGTGCTTCTCTGGGGCCTGAGGCTATTCAGAGCACTGGGGATTCTGGGCTACATTTACTAGAGCAACATTGGTTCCGCCTTGCGTCACTTCATTGCTAAGTACAGTGCCATCTAAGCATCCACCAGATCAGTTCTTTGGTAGAAGTGGTGGGGAAAAGAAAACTTTTTATTACTGCATTGAGACCAATTTTTAAAAATCACAGAGCTTGAAGATTCACTTGAACTCAAACCTGTCTCCTCACAATTTACAGTGGAAAATTGGAATTAATACACAGTCTGCAGAGCTTTGAGTAGGCCTTGTTTTCTGTGTGACAGAAACTGAATGTAACTCAAAGTCAATGACTGAATGACATAGCCTACCTTTTTAGCTCTCGGTACAATTGAAATTACTTTCATTTCTAGACACAACTTCATCTGTGAAAATCAATCATTTTCCCTTATTTCTATTTCCCCATTTTCTAATCAGAATTAAAAAAATTCAGTAGCATTTATGCAGTGTGTTAGTCTTCGCTTTCACAGAATCACAGAATCACAGGATACGCCGAGTTGAAAGGGACACAGAGGGATCATCAGAATCCAACTCCTGGCCCCGCACAGCACCAGCCCCATCGTGCGCTCAAGTTCATTGTTCAAATGCCTCTTAAAATCCGTCAGGGTTGGTGCTGTGACCACTTCCTTGGGGAGCCTGTTCCAGTGCCCAATCAACCTCTGGTTTAAGAAACCTTTTCTAATATCCAACTTAAACCTCCTCTGACACAGCTTCAGGCCATTCCCTTGGNACGCCGAGTTGAAAGGGACACAGAGGGATCATCAGAATCCAACTCCTGGCCCCGCACAGCACCAGCCCCATCGTGCGCTCAAGTTCATTGTTCAAATGCCTCTTGAAATCCGTCAGGGTTGGTGCTGTGACCACTTCCTTGGGGAGCCTGTTCCAGTGCCCAATCAACCTCTGGTTTAAGAAACCTTTTCTAATATCCAACTTAAACCTCCTCTGACACAGCTTCAGGCCATTCCCTTGGGTCCTGTCACTGGTCACCACAGAGGAGAGATCAGTGCCTGCCCCTCCTCTTCCCCTCACAAGGAAGCTGTAACTGCAGTGAGGTCTCCCCTCAGCCTCCTCTTCTCCAGGCTGAACAGACCAAGTGCCCTCAGCCACTCCTCACATGGCTCCCCCTCCAGGCCCTTCACCATCCTCGTGCCCTCCTTTGGACACTCTCTGACAGCTCAATGTCTTTTCTGTGTTGTGGCACCCAGACCTGCCCCCAGCACTCGAGGTGAGGCTGCCCCAGTGCAGAGCAGAGCGGGACAATCCCCTCCCTTGCCTGGCTGGTGGTGCTGTGCCTGGTGCACCCCAGGACACGGGTGGCCCTCCTGGCTGCCAGGGCACTGCTCACTCATGTTCAACTTGTCTCTGAGCAGGACCCCCAGATCCCTTTCCTGCACTCATTTCTGCTTTCCAGCCTCTCATTCCCTGTTCTGTCTGTACATTCAGAGTTGCCCCACCCCAGGTGCAGAATCTGACACTTTCCCTTGCTGAATTTCATACAGTTGGTGCCTGCCCAGTTGTCTCTCTTGTCAAGGTGTCTCCGCAGGGCCTTCCTGCTCTCAAGGGAGTCAACAGCTCCTCCCAGTTTTTTCTCACCTGTGAACTTGCTTAGTATCCCTTCCAGTCCTGTGTCCAAGTCCTTTATGAAGATGTTGAAGAGCACAGGGCTGAGGATGGAGCCCTGTGGAACCCCGCTAGTGACTGGTCACCAGTGTGGCATCACCCAGTTCACTGCAACCCTTTGTGCCCAACCTGTGAGCCAGTTGCTCACCCATCACATGATGCGTTTATCCAGCTGTGTGTTAAACAGTTTGTCCATAATGATGCTCAGAGGGACAGTATTGAAAGCTTTACTGAAATCCAGAAAGATTACATCAGCTGGATTCCCTTGATCATCTAGGTGGGCCACATTGTCATGAAAGGGAATCAGATTTGACAAGCAGGACTTCCATCTCATGAAGCCATGCGGGCTGTGACCAGTGACTGTATTCACCAGCTTCCCATTAGCTGGACCTCTCTGGATTCCCAAGACCACTCAAAAATTATCAAGAGACATTTTTTGATGACATTAGTTAGCTCTCTGGAAATTCTTGGATGAATCCCATGAGGCCCCATAGATTTGTAGGTGAAGCTGAAGAAGCTTAAGGAGAAGCTGAAGCAGCATCGTGGTAATTTCCTCTGAAAATGTATCTGGGTCACGTTTCCATTATTTGGATGCCCTGGATCCTGCCTCAACAATTTCAAACCCAAATTTTCAGCTTTGCAGTAGAATACCTGGAAGCCCATAGCTTTCACAGCTGTTGCTTCCCAGCAGGAAGGCCGGGAGCCCAATTGGGTCAGGAATTACACTCTTGGAGCCTCCAAATCTCACCTACATAGAAAGCCAGGAAAGTTTGGCTTGGCTGGCTCTCCCAAAGCCACATGCCTCCCTCTTCAGCTCCAGAGTAAAACTACAAGATGGATTTTTACAGGGCTGGGAAAAGAAGAAACATCTGTCATGTGTTTAGGCATATTCTTTCAGAAACTCCTTTTAGATTTTGGAGAAAATTGCTCAACAGGGCATATTTCAAGAAAGGCTTTTTGTTGCATGAAATAATTTGCACTTTTTGATCAGGTGAATTATAAAGGAATAAAAGGTGTGGGAACAGAAAGTGAAATAAATCTGATTGTGAATTGTGTTTTCAGCATATGTTCTACTATTCTATTTCAAATGTTAGTAAAAATGAACCAAACTTGAAGCACAACACAGAATAAAGGGCAGAAGCAAAAGCAATTTTAGAAGTAATTGGTTTTCAAATTAAACTTACACGATCAGGATAAAGGTTCTGTCAAATACAGCCACGCGCTAAACTGAAACTCACATTCTGTACATATTTTCATCTTGAAGGCCTGTTAATGGGAAGAAATGGTAGAATTCAAAACCTGAAGTGCCAGAAGGCAGTTACCTTAAAGCCAGCTATGAGTGTTCCACAGCTGAGCTTTAGCTAAGGACCATTTTCTTTCCAAGTTTGAGAAGATTTGTACTAGCTGTCATGTTGTGCAGAGTTAGTTATCTGAGTTTTAGACTGTAGCCTGAAAATTACTACTGGAACCTTCTTAGAGACACATCTCGTTTCTCAGACCAAAATGATAGAAAAATATGTCCAAAAAAAGGCTATATCTTGAAGGTCGTATTTACTTTTGAACTCTTTATTTGCTTTAAACCTAAATCCTTTCCAAGCTTCCCCCAGGGAAAGGATTTTTCATAATTAACAAATCTGGGAATTTGACCAAACACAGGGCAGCTGGAAAGACAAGAGGAAAAATAGCCATAACATTAAATTTCACTAAATGAGTATTTCTCAATAAAGGAAGTAGAAAAGCAATTGAAGGGAAATAATTCAGGACAGAATGAACATCTCTACACATGATGAGAATTTTCTAACATTTTGGTATTTTCATGCATTCAGAAAAGGTACAATCATCAGGAGGACACAATAGAAAGAAATGAAACAGATTTTGTTTGTTCTCTCATCTCTTTTTCTAGAAAGTCTTCCTGCACAGCCATCTCAAGGGAGTTGCCACAAGTCTTCCTATAACATTTGTGTCTGTGAGTGGGTGCAGAAACAAGGATGTTCTAGAAGAATCTAAAAAACTCTAGGGGAGTTAACCGGCAAAATAATCACTGGCAGGCAGAGCATACTTTGGTGAGAAGGTGAGAGGGAAAAAGGGCCGAGGGATACATACACTGTGTAGAAGGAAGCATCCCCACAGCACTGAGCAGAGTGGGAGTTGGTGGTGGGAGATTTCACTTTCTGCAGATGCTGAGGTCAGTAGCTTATGGCTGGGACATTCTCTGTGTGGAAGTAAGACATACAAAATTTTGAAGAAGTTGTCACAGGACCCTGGAAGAAGTAAGAAATGGGAGAGAGAGGTTTAAGAGTTAAATTTTTGCTAGTTTGTGACTGCCAGACTTCTCCTCTGCATGAGCTGACTGAGGCTACAGCAAGTCAAGGTCTGGGACTGAAACCAGATCGTGTTTGCTCAGCAGTGTGCTGCGGGAGGACTCTTATGCTTGCCCTGACATTGCCATCCACCCTTCACAGTGCTGTCCAACCAATCTTTGGAAGGCAAACCAGAAGATTACTGCCAGTGCATAGCTTTGGTAACTAATGGTTAAGCTGTGATTACATTTGGTCCCTCAATGCTGCAAGGTAACACTCCAATATAACTATATCCCTCAAAAAGACATTTCATAGCAGATATTAACAGACTTTTAACGCTGCCAAAGGTCAAGCCAGTGAAAGTATCTCCATCACAACATCAGAAATACCCATTCAGAGGAAGACCTCATCCCCGGTCCGAATATGTCAAAGATAGCATGCATTTCACTGTCTGCAACGGTGTGTAAGTAGATCAGAAAAGTATAAGTATCTACAGAAGAGGTAGATTAGAAAATACAAACAAAACAAAACACAGCCAACCAAATGACCGCTAGACAAAAAACCCAAGCAAATAAAAAAATCAACCACTTGGAAGGAGCAAAGAAGCAAAGTTGACAAAAATCATGCAAGCTGACCATGGACATTTTGCACTCCAGCTTCACTTTATCTTACCATAATTGCTGATCTCTATACATACTGCCTGCTGCTTTCTTTTTACTATTCTTCACATGCTGCTGTCACATACTGACAGACTGAGGCTGTCAGGCCATGGCTCACAGAACATTTCTCCCAATGCGTTTATTCTGCAATTGCTTTGGGAAATGACAGCGCTCTTGTTCACAGACAGCCAGCAGTGACCTGTTCTGCCCTGGAGCTTTCCTCGAGACTTCTCAAGGATATATTCCCACCAGACACAAAGACTTTTATAATGAGGAATATGCCCATAAGCCTAAAAGGGTCTTGTTCAGTTATTTTATGAATTCGAAGGCATTTCTGAGCTATACCATACTTGCCCTGGACCTGTAGATATAGTGCTTGATTTGGGCAAGTCCTATTCAGACTTCATTAGGATGATGTGAAAAAGAGATCTCAAAACTGCCTCCGAATCTTAAAGAATATCTCTCTCTCTCTCTCTCTGTGTCTCGCTCTTTCTCTCTGCCAATTTTATTTTTCTTCTTTTCCTGCTTAAGACACAATTAGCAGAGCTCTACAGAGTCACTACATTTTTGCAAGGAAAAGATCCTTGTGCTAACATCTGTGTTCAGAAAGTGCACATTAGAGGACCGTCAGCCCTCATGCAGATTCCTGATGCCTGGCACCTTGCAGTGATTTACTTCACTGTCAAGCCAATACAAAACTCTCCAGCAGCAATATTTTAGTCAACTTTGCATTCCGTTTGCACTCATGTGGGTCACAACATATTTGACACTGAAGGGGAAGCTCGTCTGTTTCATGTGAAGTTTGTAAAGTAACAAATTGTTTTTTGAAATCTTCATGTAAACCATTATGACTCCGTCTGAAATTCTGTGTAGTAGTAGCAAAACATGAAATTACACTAAGATAATGACAGTAGCAAAGGGCATATTTGTAAATTTTAAATAAGAAAGCATTATAATTCAAAAATTTTTAGATTTATGTGATGTTTTGACCTTGCTATGTTCCAGAAAAAATAAAATGTGGCATTTCGATTGTTTACTTACCAGCCTTTAAAAATTATATTTATAGTAGTTTTGTGCAAGATCGCTATATCTCTGTATGTTAGAGGTACACGCTCCAGGCAATGTGTATATTGCATCTTTTCTGGTCCAAGTACGTGGGAAGACTACACAGTCAGTAATTTTGCAGACTACTATTACTGCAATTTATTTTTCCTATACTACTGCAAGCAATATCACACAACCCATAACATGCAAAGGTAGAGGAAAAATTACCTGCACTAAAGATCTAACACAGTCAAGAGAGGGTTTCTTGTGAAAATTAGTGTTCTATTAAGTATTGCAGTCAGGATAGTCCAATACAGTCTTTCCACGTTCCTGCCATAAACTCATTAACCATGCTCTCCCTGGAAAAACACCCCACATACTGTGTCATCTTTCATCACATTCAAAATTACTCATTTACCCCTCTGACAATGGACAGTCAAGAACTACAAATGGATTCTAAACTTGCCAAGAGTACATTCCTAAACTTCCAGGAAAATGTTCTTGTCTGGATATCAGAACATTCAAAAAACAAGAACCCTTAAGTGTCTTTCCCAGAGCATGAAATTTGAGGTTGTGATGTATTTTATCTTACAACATTAGAACATTATCACAGAATTGCAGAGGCATCATAATGGACAGCTTCAAAAGTGATGAGGTTCTTAAAGATGAAGGAATTTCCCATGTAAGTGTTCCGAAGTTAGCAAAGCTGTATATCAGCATACTGATTTTGTTGAGAGACTCCAAAGCAGCTCTCAGAGGCCCACTCAGTATCTGTCTATTACTTTAAACACCAGAATTTTTACAAAGTCTGGCCCTAGAGTTCATACTACTTTCCATTTAAATCTGAATAAGACTACTTAGAGAAAATAGGCAAAAGTTTCCCACAAGAAGGCACTATTTTTAGGTAGGATTCATAACGTCGTCACTATTTTCCCCAAACAATATGTCAGTGGTGGCAACCTGGCAGATTGCATGAACTGGCTTTATTCTCAGTTAGGACAGTATAAATCAGAAATATCTACACTGACCTCAGTGGACTTCCAAGAGTGAAGGACTGGTAAACTGACTTCTTGGCATCTGCTTACAATAGCCTTTATTAGACCCTCTGTGCATGTGAAAATGACCAAATTGTTCACAAGGATAGGAGCAGAACAGGTGTAAGTGAACAAGTATTGGAGAGGTCTTTCAGGTCACACACACACAAAGCCATTCCTCATTTTTCAAATAATTGTAACAGAGTGAGTAGGAGAAATTGCAAAAAAACTTGTTGTCTTAAGCTGAAATATCAAACTTTTGAAGGAACAGAAAAGGTAACTAAAAGACATAGAGATGTAATAAATTATGAAAAAACTGATGTAAAATTACTGACATAAATTTAAAGAATACTAAATACTCAAAGCAGATTAGAAGAGATCTAGCTGACACCGAATTATTGTTAGTTTAGCAATATGCATGGACTAGCTGCTGTGACTAAACGATTTGCTGTCAAAAGTCAAAATAGGGGTATAGAAATAGCAGTCTAGTTGTCTGAGTTGACCTGGGGTGGCCAGAACTGATTTCCTTTTGCATATTTACGGTGACATATCTTCATCAATGATATGCAGACATCTAGATGAACTGAAACCTCTGGAAGTTTGTGCCAAGGTGAGTGGTGCAGCTGACACTCCTGAGGGACAGGATGTCATCCAAAAGAATGTGGACAAGCTTCGAGAGTGAGCCCATGAAATCTTCCTGAGGTACAGCAAGGCCACAAGCAAGGTTCTGCACCAGGGTTGGAGCAATCAGTGAAGGCTGAGGGATGAGTGGGTTGAGAAGAGCCCAGACAAGAAGGACTTGGGAGTCCTTGTGGATGAAAAACTGGATGTTTCTTGGCAATGTACACTCACAGCTCAGAAAGTCAACCAGGCTGCATCAAAAGCATTATTGCCAGCAGATGGAGGGAGATGATGTTATCGCTTTACTTCACCCTGGTGAGACACCCCCCGGAGTGTTACACCCAGAACTGAGGCCCCCAGCACAGGAAAGGCATGGACCTGTTGGAGTGAGTCCAAAGGAGGGCCAGGAAGATGGTCGGAGGGCTGGAGCATCCCTTCTACGAGGAAAGACTGGAGAAGACAAGACTCCAGGAAGACCTTATTGGCATAATTCAGTACTTGCAGGGGGGTCTTAAGAAAGGTGGGAGCAGACTTTTTAGTAGGACCTGTTGCAACAGGACAGGGATAGATTGAGTCTAGATAGGTGAAACACTGGAACAGGTTGCCCAGAGACACTGTGGATGCCCCATTCCTGGAAATGCTCAAGGTCAGGTTGAATGGGCCTTTGAGCCACCTGGCCTAGTTGAAGACATCTCTGCTCATTGCATGAAGGTTGGACTAGATGAGTTTCAAAAGTCCCTTCTAACCCAAACTATTCTGTGATTCAATTTCAAGGGGAGAGTAATGAAGAGGACAATGATTATGATGATGATGGTCATGATCACTGCTTCTCTCATTATTAATGATTGCAAAATTCATTAATAAATATTCAAAATTACTAATAAAATAATGTTGCTATGAAAATGGCAGTCAAAAAATACAGTGGTTCCATGGCTACTTCTGCCCTACACAGTCTTCTTCTGTCCTGCTTCATTTGCAAATAAACCCGTATTTTCTATCGTCCTCTATCACAACAATGAATAAAGGAGGGCCAATTCTTTTGTTGTAATAAAAAATTTTTCAGAATAATATTTGCTCTCAGAACTTTGCAAACATACTTTCCAGTGTAATTGTGGCACCCATGAAAACAATTTTTTCCTTTTTCTTACAGAAATTATTTGTAGACTTTTCAGAGAATGCAACTCTCCTAGTAATTCTGTTAGTAATACATGGGAAGAGATATTACACTTATTTCTCCCTGTATTTTCATTGCTAACAAGAATAAAGGTGCAACAAAATCCACTCTCTGAAATCACAAAAAAAAAAAATTTAATAGCTTCAGGAAAGTAATTTTTTGAGCAGAAATGCCAGACTTCCATGAAATTTCAAAGCAGACCAAGCCATCCTTTCCAATGTTGGATAACATTTTAAGCAACATTTTAGAATTGTGATCTTCAGATTTTCCTCAAGATTCAGGTTTCTGGGCTTCTTCTGCAAGAGGTAAAATCTGCATGTTGAAAACAACATCCTCCACACATAGGTCCAACACCTGTTGAACTTGAAAAGATCATATGAACCCTCATAAAATTCTAGTTTCAATGAAGAATATATCTGGAAATTATGAAAAGAAAAATTATCACCTTTGAAACTATAACCTCTTTTAAACATTACTTTTAAAAGTACATTTGACCCTGCCATCAAGAGTTTAATTAGGATATTTCACAGGTAATGACTTTTTATTTTCCAGTTCAACCATCCATAAAATGGAATCCTCTGTGTGATTACTGAAGCAGTTGTAATTGGACTTTTCTTTACAACTAAGCAGAAGACACAGAGAGTAAGAAATACATTTTCAAATTTTTGTATCCTCCAGCTTTAGATGGAAAACATTGTCATGAGGTAAGCATGGAATTGCCCCTCTTTTCCAGAAAGTGACTGTTCAGACCACGAAATTTGTGACTAGAGAACAGAGAAACATTGCTTGTACTAAGAACCCTTTTTTGTGTTGCTGGATGGCTCACAACCCTCTGTAATGGGCATGTCTACCATGTTGGACGAAGTAGGGTAGATAGTGCTGTGAGGCAGTGTGCCTTGCCTTCAATAAGAGAGAAAGATGAGGAGCCCCAACAGAAAAAGCAACTCCCTGAACACAAGTTTATTCCAAAACCTGAGAGATACCCTCATATATGATGGCCTTTCTGACAGGTGAGAATGAGTGGTTTAAGCTGTTACTATTTCTTGGTTAACTGATACGTAGTCCAGGTCTGATGGGGAATATGGTTTGAAACAGTATTACCTCTCAGAATGTCTGTGGCCTTCAGGAAGCTCTTACTGATTCCCTTCATTTAAGAGTCATACCACTGTTTAGTAAAGGTTCCCTTATTGACAAATATAGCCTTTATCAACAGGCACTGAAAAAGCAGCAAAGAGGAAGAACAAGCCATGCGCCAAAGTTTGCCAGTGCATCCATTCAGCAGCAGTGGATGCCTGTAAAAGCCAGAAACATCCAAATCCATGAGTCCACACCCAGAACGTAATGTACAGTGAGCTGTCTGACCCTTATATCTGCCTCTGACACTGATCCTGACCTGGACTTACCCCATCCCACCTCCTTTTCAGTGAGATCCCTGCTCCATCTGCCCTGTTACCATGCTCGACTTCCTGCTCATCTTCCTGTATGGAGCAGTGGGCCCTCGCTGCCCTCTGTCAGAAACAAGGTCAGTGAAACTGAGCAGATAATAAGCCATAAAATAACAAAAACTAAAAAAGGACACACATAGACAGTGGCCAATGGGGAGGCAATCTGATATCTTGTTTTGCACTCACAAATATCCTCAAAAGACAGATATGGGAATCTTCATCACTTAGTGCATGAAAGGAAGTTGATAGAGGTGTTTTTTCTGGTCTTAATAAGGCTTCTTATGTTGTCCCTCACAACATCCTTCTGGACAAGCTGTCCAACTGTGGGATGAGTAGAGTCATGGTGCACTGGGTGTAGAACTGTCTGAAGGACAGAGCTCAAAGGATTGCAGTGAATGGGGTTACAGGTGTCTGGAGACTGGACACCAGAGGTGCTCCTCAGGGCTCAATTCTAGGGCCAGTGCTGTTCAATATACTTGTCAATGACCTGGATGCAGGAGTTCACTGCACCATTAGAGATCTTGCTGATGATTCCAAACTGGGAGGTGCCATTGACTCTCTCATGGGACAAGAGGCCATCCAAAAGGATCTAGATAAATCGGTGCATTGAGGAATCATCAAGGCATGAAATTTAACAAGAACAGACACTGGATACTGTCCCTGACATTGGGTAGCACCTGGCACAAATACAAATTGGGAGAGGAGGAGCTGTAGAGCAGCCCTGCAGAAAAGGACTTGGGGTGCTGGTTGGCAGCAGGCTCAGCGTGAGTCACCAGGGTGCCAGGGCAAACCCCACCCAGAGGTGCATCAAACACAGCACAGCAGACCAATCACTTTTCTTTCTCTTTATTGCTGATACACTACTCCATAGTACCCAGGTAATTTTCATTATGGTTTTGTATTTTGTTTCTTCTTAAGCTTACGCTGTACTTATACCCTCACATTCACTTACCTGACCCACTTTTCACTTCTCATATGTTTTCCTTCTGGTCCTGAAGTCAATGAAATTTTATCTTTAAAACATCCTTTATCTTCCTTCTGCAATGGGGTGCTTTTCACTTGTTCATTTTCGGATGAAAGTAGCAATGACCACTATGATTCAGCATTGTGTCTGTGTGTGTGTCGTACTCTAAGCATAGCCACCAGACAGTAATGCTCTGAAAATATAAGAACCCTCCATCCTTTAACTGGACCCCTGTAGGGTTCGTGTTGGAGCAAGGCACCAATGTGCCTGGGCAGATATGCCGGAAAAAGTGCATCACAGACTAACAGATGCTTAGGGAGGTTCTGTACCACAGAAGATGCCGTATTCTGCTTGGTCCATGCCAGTAGTGAATGGGTACTAATCAGAAGTCTTGTGCATTCTTTTATCCTCTATAGGGGACCCAAGACTTCCTTTCCATCTGACGCATGCTCTCAGGCAACTGCAAATGCTCATTACCTTTTCCTGTTTTGAAGTGCAAAGCTTTTACACTGATAGACAGACAGGGTCAAAGAGCTGAAAGAATTTGATACTTCATAATTATTCTTTATTTGGAAAAGTTATTTTCCTCCCACACAAAAGATGGAAAAATTTGACCCACATCATACACAATAACTACCGTCATTGTATTTCTTAAAAAGAAAGGTTAAAGTTCTGAGGAAAACTGTCTTATTGGTACTATATTTCTCCACTAGAAAGGAAAGGGAGTAGAGTCTTAGACTCTGTGGGATGAACCTTCTTTAAATTAGTCCTGCATGGCAAGAAAAGCCATTAACCCTACAGTCCAAAAATGACTGCATCATTCATCATAGATCAAGGCTTGTAGTTTTCAAGGTTTTCATACTAAAAATACAACAATTTAATTAGGATTATAAACCGTGCAATGCTTTACTGCCATGTATTTAATATAAAAATGTCCAGATTTTGGTATGATAAATATCCATTCATTGTCTAATATCCAAAGGCATCCATTGCTGCTCATCTGTCTCTGTACAAACTGAGATAGAATTTATAATATAAACCATTATTATTGGGATGATTAAGTACAAGGTGTTGAATCCTGATGTCTGTGCAGGGGTTTAAATGCAGAGCAACATCATTAGCTCATATGTCATTGCCCTACAATTTAATGGGAAGGCATCGTCATATTTTCGGTTATAGACATGCTAGTAACGGAGACAAAGAATGTTGCATATGCCTGTAACCTAATGATTTACGGACACCCTTACCCTAGGTCCTTCTTCTCACCAAATGGCAGATATGTTAAATATTGTATCATCAAATCACAGAATGTTTTGGGCTGGAAAGGACTTTTGAAGCTCATATAGCCCCACTTCCCTGCAATGAACAGAGCCAAGTTTCACTAGACCTGATTGTTCAAACACCCAGTCCAACATGACTTTGAACACTTCCATGGATGGGGTATCCAAAGCTGCTCTGGGCTACCTGTTTCAATGCCTCACCACCCCCACTGCAGCTGTTCGGGCGCAGCCATCAGTCAATTCCTTCTCCACCAATTCCTTATGGCCGCAATCTAGAGGTAACAGTGTTGTGAGGGAGCATATCCAAGGCCTTACAAAAATTCAGGTAAGCGACATTCATGACTTATGCCTGATCTAACAATGCAGTTGATGCGCATTTGTTTCCTACAGCAGCATGAGAGCACAGGTTGCTGAAATTTTTCAGCCATAATTATGGATACTGCTGTACAGACCAAGCACTTCCAGGACATCACTTCAGAGCACATCCTATCCCAAAGACTGGTTAATGAGGGCACTTCCAAAACTTTCCTGTTGTCCTTATGAAACCATTACCAGAATGAAACCAAAAGGATTCTGTAAAAACTCATTTTAGAAAATCCGCAGAATTAGTAAATTAAATCCTGCTTTTTGGTAGGTAAGCCTGCAATAAAATTTTATTGAATTCTGTGAAACTTACTGTTCAGCAGAGAGGAATCTGTGGACATAAGAACCATTCCAAACATTTATGCTGGTTCTCTAACAGGTTCAAGAGAGTTTGGTTGGTATTTTGGTAACAATTAGAAGACTCGGTAACAATTTTCTGCTTTTTTTTCGTTAATGATTAGAATATTCTGATTGCTTTTACGGAAAATCACCTACATACAGAGTGAGTTGGGAAATCTCAGAATGACTGAAAATCTAAGCAAAATACAGTCTGGGTGAAGTAAGTTCATTTTCAGGAAGCAATCCATTCTCATCATTATGGTCATGTAGTTAAATCAAACAAAAAGCCAAGCAGAACTTCTGGATTGTAATTACTGGAATTTTACCAAATATTAATGAAAAAAACATTCCAAAAATAGCTTCCAAAAGATGCATTTGAAGTTAAAATTATGCAGGCAGTGTTTTCATTCGTAAGTCTGTGTTCTTCCATCTCTAGAATTGGAGACAACTTGCATTCTTCTGCTGTATCTCTCATCTGCAAAAGTCAGGCTTCAGATCCACACCACACAACATTCTAACCTTTAATACGTGTGTTCTATAGGTCTGCTGTGTGCAGGGATAAAAGCATTATTCATAGTGTCCCAAAGAACTTCACAAAAGCATAATATGTCATTCCTGTAAGCAAGAAGTGCAAAGAAATCTGTAACCTTTGGGCTTTTGAGAAAAGTGGAGTAGTATAGTATGGATGAGTAGTTGGATATAACCTGTTCTATACAAATATTACTAATACTGAGTCACACAATCTGTTTCACACACAGCTGAATTAAAGGAAAATTATTTTATGCTGAACACATTTTACTTATTTACTTATGACTAAAAAGAAATTACTCTACAGATGAGCAGAAAATATGGAAGGGTTTTGCGATGCTCCCTTGCAAAAGGTAAGAAGCAGGCAACTAATCAGTGTTTTCTTCAGAAATGAAGCTTTACCAACTGTATTGTTTCTTGTTGTGTTGAAGGTTAAGATGCTACTGTGCCTCAGTTGTAATGCACGTTAATCACTCTTGATGCAGATCCCAGACCGCCCACCTATACTCAGCCAAAACTTGATGGAGAAAATAGTGTCACTATTGAGACACTATTGAGAAGATGCTATTTCTTGTTGTAACTAGCAAATCTTCACAAACAGATGTCAGAAAACAACAGGAAGAGCTAACGTTGCTGAAAATAATGTCCAGAAAAAGAAAAAATGGGCAAATTATTGCCGGCACAATAACTACTTTGAATAACAAAGGAAAGCTGCTTCTTGTGACTGCTGTGGCAAGGGGAAGAGCATTGTAATTGACTTGATAATTAGCAAAGACTTTGAACTGATGCCTTTACTGTCTTCCCTTGACAAAAGCAGGTGTCCTGGCATTGACCTTGTTTTTAAACAGGCTAGGCTCTACACCCAGGAATAATGCAAGCCAATATTTTTGCAGAAGCATTGAGGGGGTACGAATATAAAAATAAATGAATTATTATAGAGCATTTCATATCCTAATTACAAGTAACAATTTACCACCAGCTCTTATTCCCTAGTAGAACTGAGTCCACCTGAAGTAAAAGAAGGACACTTATAGGCTTTGCTGGCATTCTGAAAGGGAAACAAAATTCCTTCCTCAGGTCTAGCTGGATTTCATGATTATCAAACCAAATTTCTGAAACAGGACACTGCCTACACAGTTCACCACTTCATAAGTAGATGTAAATATGCACTATTCCTTCTGGATGTTATTTCTCAGTCATATGAAATGTAATTCCTATTTGTTTTCTGACAGTGAAAATTAGGTTCCCCAGGTCAGTTGTTCCAAGGTATTCAGCTGTCAGGTTGGCAGACCCAGCCTGAACATTTCTACCAGGATATTATCATCTATTCTGTATCTCCTGCTTTGCTAATGAATCTTTCGGCTCTTATTAAGACTCTTGCTTGCTTTGATATCTTAAGTTCCCCTTAGCAAGAGAAGTGCATTCAGGCTAGACAGAGAGGTTTTCACTTCAAAAATATATTTTAGACAGACATTTTCTGTGTAAAGGAAGAGAATCTGGAGTGTCTTCACACCTTTTAAACATAAAAACATACTGAAGTTTCAAGTACTCATTTACACAGAATATGCAATCTCCTTTTATCAGCATTTTCAATTGCACAATTTTATACCAAATGAACTAATTTGACACCTTTCTTCCCTGGTATGGAGAGACATTTGAAGAAATAGCTCATTAACATATTTTTTTTAAAGTCTGCCAAGCTGGAAAGAAGCAAGAAGTATTTTCATGAAGTACTTTTATTTTGACAGGATTCCAATATTTGCCAGTTTTCTATTTTGTTGCTTTATTAGAACTCTTGAATTCTTAAATGGCTTCAGAGCTTTTAAAATGACCGATAAGAAATGCTTTTAAATCATTAATGATTCTGAACTAAACTCATATACAAAAGCATCATTTTACAGAGTTAGACTTAAATGTATGGTGGTAATTTCACACAGAATTGAAATCTTTACTCTCCTGCGGGAAAAAAAAAATTGATCTCAAAAGTCAACAACCTACTTATAAGAGGTTGGTGGGAGGTTAGCAATAGGAATTTTGTTTAAAAAAACAATGCAAGCAATACAGAAATTTATGCTGTACTATACTACTAGAACTAAAATGTTCTTTTTACACCTGAGGCTTAGATAACCTTTAGCAAATTCTCAGCCTTTGACAAGCTAGAAACTATGTTATCAGAATAAAAGTGCAATTTTGAGTCAAACTATCAACCTTGAATAGGAACTGAATGAAGCAGGCCCCATAACCCAAACTGATATTTACCATGGGTCAGGAATTCCTGCGGCTTTCAGGTAGAAAAGGAAAGTGTATGGACTTTGGAACCAAGGTCAGGCTACACAGGATGATTACAGAAGTGCTGTTTGACACTGTAGGGAGAAAATTCATATGGCCAAAACTTTATTACAATCATTCTCATTTTAGTCTGTGGTAATATTAGATAAAAGGTTATCTGAGAGCTATCGTAAAACATTTGAAAGACAATGCAGTCATCAATCAAAGCCAAGATGAGTTCCTAAGGTTACTGTGAACTAAGGTGTTGTGCTTTTGATGGGAAGCCCTTCCTTCTCGGGCCAGGNTAAGGGAAGGCAATGGATGTGGGGTTTTTTTTATGTTTAGCAGAGCTTTTTATACAGTCTTTGACATTATCCATCTGGACAAAATGTCCAGCATACAGGTGGACAAGTACACAATATGATGGGTGAAAAATGGGATGAAGGATTGTGTTCAAAGGGTTGTAGTAAAGGGGTAACATTTGGCTGTGGCCAGTCACTGGTGGTGTTTTCAGGGCTCAGCGTAGACCTTTCATGTTTTTTATGTCAGATACCTGGACACAGAAGTGGAATGCACTCTAAGTGCACTCTTAATTTCACAGGCAATACCGAACTAGAAGGAGAAATTGGTTGCCTTGAGGGTAGAGACACCTTACAAAAAGAGATATTAAAAGGTTAGAGTGCTGTAGGATCACCACCCACATAAGATTTAACAAGAACTTGGCACACTTTGTACCTGGGAGAGTGTAATTCAAAATGCATGTATAGACTGGGGAACCAGATTCTGGAGTGCAGCCCTGTAGAAAGGGATATGGGAATTTTGGCCAATGGTTATTCCAATGAGAGTCAACAACATGCTCTAGCAGCCAAAAGGGCCAACAATATCCTGGGGTACATCAATTGCAGTATAGCTAACTGGCCAAAAGAAGTGATTGTCCCAATGTACTCACCACTGGTGCAGCCTCACCTTGAGTACTGCATGCACTTTTGGGCTTCCCAAAATAAAAAAATACTAGAATGTGTCCTAAGGAGGGCAACAAATATGGTGAGAGGACTAGAGAACAGCTGAGGGTGTTAGGTTTGTTCAGCTTAGTGAAGAGTAGACTGAGGCATTATCTCATTGTTGTCTGCATCTTTGTCATGAAGGAAAGCAGAGAGTGAGATGCTGAATTCTTCTGCCTTGTATGCGGTAAAAAGACCTGAGAGAATGGCTTTAAGCATCAAGGAAAGTTCAGATTGGATATTAGGAATATCACCTTCACTAAAAAGGCGGCAAGCACTGGAAATTGTCTAGGCTCCAAGCTTCTTGGTGTTCATGAAGTGGTCAGACATCACACTTTGATATAGGCGCCTGTGATCTGTCCACAGAGAAGGTGACCACAGGAGTTTTTATGCCGCTGCTCAGCAGTAGCCAATCATTTTATTTAGACAGTGTGTATTGCTGATGTCCTTTCACACCTAAACATTTCTTCTGCTGTAGAGTCCAGCCCTATACTTCATTTGGAGCTTAGCAACACTACGTGTTTCAAGTCTCCAAGTTATAATGCATCTGTGAAGGTTATTCGTCCTGCAGAATCTGAAAAGTACAAAGCACAGTCAAGGGGTTTTAATGTTTTTCTTGTGTCTTCAAATTGATTGTGCAGATATAGAAACGTGTCGTGGACATTTGGATAGTTGGAAGCCAGTGAGAGGTTCTTGACCTTCCTAGTATGTATTAAGTTCTGCCATATAACAGCTGTTTGCTGATAAATACCTAGTAAATAATTTCTCCTGCATCTTACATTCATCACCTGTAGTATAAGGCTCAATCTCCTACAGATCTCAGCAGTGCTGGGAAATTATTGCTACCTGCAAACTTCTCTGAGATTCTTGTAAGTAAGATGCAATGGAAGTGTGACATAGAAGTTAGAGGAGGGAAGTCCTCTGGATAAAAGTTTTACTTCACTTTATAACATTACAGTGATGATTAATTTATTTGCCTTGAAGAAAAACATTTTAATAATTTCCATAGGAGAATGCACTGATGTATGTGAACACTCAAAAGGGAGGAATTCCCTTTCAACAACAAATGTCTGCTTATTACTTAGCAATCCTTTAATGTTGGTAGTGTTACTGCTTTGAAGAACAAGTGCCTACAGAAAGATGGCATAATTTGAAAAGAAGTGCCAAGGGACTCAGTGATTTCTGAAGACAAGTGAACTCAAACAAGAGAAGAGAGGAGCAAGGGAAGGATTTGATTTAGGACGCACGCATCGAATGTGGCAGTTCATCATTCTAATTATGTTAGTAGGACTAATGTGATTCAGCTTGCCAGGTGTATTTAAAACTAGCAAAACACATTGCTCGTTCTCAAAACATGTGCATCCTTTCCTTCTGAGCTGCAGGATGCTAGGGTCTCAAAAGCAGCTCTTGTACAAACAGCAGCAGACAACAGCAACAGGGAAGTGAGCAACATCTAGATAAGACATAATTGCAAAGCAGCTTCCAATCTATTATTCGTATGAAGCGACCAGAGAAACTGCTGTATTAGTGGTAGAAAGCTGGCCTGTTTTCTGCTTGGCCAGGTATCATAGTTTAACCCCAGCCAGCAACTAAGAATCACACAACCATTGATCTCTCCCCTCTGCCCCAGTGGGAAGGAAAACCAAAGGAAAAAAAGTAAACTTCGTGGGATGATATAAGAACCATTTAATTATTTAAACAAAATAAAATTTAATAATACTCCTAACAATATTAATGACAAAAATAGCAATAATTACAATAATATTAATGATAATAATAACAATAATAATTTTAATGAAAAGGAGAGAGTAAAACTCAAGAAAAACAAGTGATGCATGATACAATTATTCACCACCCTCAGACTGATGCTCAGCTCAGACAGCAACTGGCACCCTTCCATATAACTCTCCCTCATTTATGTACTGGACATGATGTTCTATGGTATGGAATATCCTTCCGGCCAGTTCAGGTTAGCTGTCCTGGCCATGGTCCCTTCCAGCTTCTTGGGCACCTGCTCACTGGCAGAGCATGGGACACTGAAAAGTCCTTGACTCAGAGTAATCATTGCTCAGCAACAGCCAGAAGCATCATTGTTTCATCAATATTATTCTCATACTGAATCCAAAACACAGCACCATACCAGATACTAAGATGAAAATGAAGTCCATCACAGCGAAAACCAGGATCCACCCCTGATACCATACAATTTATTTCATACCAGGTCCCACACTTCCTGATAACACATCATCTTTTCTGTCTCTTCGTAATTATAAACATAGGTATATAATATCCTTAGTCTATGGACCATCCCTGTAAAAGTCCAATTAGTTAATTTAGACCATGACCTTGGGCTCAATCTGTCCAAAGCTGTCGGTATCAGTACACAGAAGATGGTAGGACTGTATTTCCACACTGGGGCAGGTGACTTCAGTTGTACACACCCCTCTAAGTGAAGCCAAACTGTGGTCTTCACTCTGCTGCCAAAGGGATCGAGGAAGATGCATCATCGATATCAGTTGTGGCACCATTGGGCTACCTTCAACTCCAGTTCAAATAGAAGTTCCAGCATGTCCAGTATGGCAGTAGTCAGCGATGGTGTGAATCACAGAATCACAGAATCACAGAATGGGTAGTGATGGAAGGCAGCACAGTAGGTCGACTGGTCCAAATGCCCTGCTCATGCAGGGCCATCCTAGAGCACATGGCACAGGATTGCATCCAGATGGTTCTTGAATATCTCCAGTGAGGGAGATTCCACAACCTCTTTGGGCAACCTGTTCCAGTGTGGGTCACCCACACTGTAAAGTTCTTCCTCATATTCAGGTGGGACTTCCTGTACATCAGTTTCTGCCTGTTGCCTCTTGTCCTATTGCTTGGCACCACCGAGAAGAGGCTAGCTCCATCCTCTTGACACCCTTCAGATACTCATAGACATTGATGGGGTCCCCTCTCAGTCATCTCGTCTCAATATTGAACAGGCCCAGCTGTCTCAGTCTTTCCTCATAAGAAAAATGCTCCAGTCCCTTAATCACCTTCATAGTTCTCTGCTGAACATGCTCCAGGAGCTCCATGTCTCTCTTTTACTGAGGAGCTCAGAACTGGACACAGCATTTCCAGGTGTGGGCTTACTAAGGCCAAGATGAGGGGCAGGATCACCTCCCTTGACCTGCTGGCAATGCTCTTCTGAATGGAGCCCAGGATGTCACTGGCCTTCTTGGCCACCAGGGCACACTGCTGGCTCACGGAGAGCTTGTTGTCCACCAGCACCCCCAGCTCCTTCTCCACAGAGCTGCTTTCCAGCAGGTCACCCCCAGCCTGTGCTGGTGCCTGGGCTTGTTCCTCCCCAGGTGCAGGACCTGCATTTGCCTTTGCTGAATTTCAGAAGGTTCCTCTCTGCCCATCTCTCCAGCCTGTCAAGGTCCTTCTGAAGGGCTGCACGGTACCCTGGGGTATCGGCCACTCCTCCCAGCTTTGTGTTGTCAGTGACATTGCTGAGGAGGCCTCTGCCCCTTCATCCAAGTCACTGATGGGTAAGTTAAACAAGACCAGGCACAGTACTGAACCTTGGGAGGCACCACTAGGAACAGGCCTCCAACTGGACTCTGTGCCACTGATTATGACCTCTGGG